>CM060955.1:162470454-162792954 GCA_030765055.1 Mantis religiosa | reverse complement strand
TGGAGGTAACACGCGAGGAACAATATGCGGCTTTGAAATTCTGCTTTCTTCTCAAGTCTTCAGTTGAGGCTTATACAATGTTACAGGAGGCCTATGGAGAGTCTGTTCTTCCCTACAGCACAGCTCGAAGATGGCTTAATTTTTTTAAAGTGGGGAGACAATCAATTTCAAAGGAAGTTGGACCCGGTGCTCCAGTTACTGCTCTTACGGAAGAAAACATCAACACTGCTGCTGCCATTGTGAGAGAGGATCGGCGAATAACCTTAAGATCACTTTCTGAAATACTGATCATTTCATTGGGTGCCACCCACACGTTGGTGACAAAAACATTACACATGAGACGTGTTTGTGCGCGATGAGATAAAGACTTGATTCAGGTCTGAAGTTGATTTTAGAGGAAGATCCGGAGTTTCTTTCAAACGTAATCACTGCTGATGAAACTTGGCTACATCATTTTGATCCTGAGAGCAAACAGCAAAGCTCAGTGTGGAAATCTCCTTCATCACCAACCTCCAAAAAAGCAAAAGTGGTTGCTTCTGCTGGTAAAGTTATGGTCATCTCTTTATTTGGTATTTATGGAATGTTATATCAGCATGTTGTTCCTGCACACACATCAGTAACTGGACAATACTACAGGGATGTCCTGGAAACATTGCAAGTCCATATCAGGCACAAAAGACCACATTTTCGTGAAGCATGCTGGATGCTGCACCACGGTTATGCGCGGCCGCAAATTGCCAATGTTTTTGCTGTATATCTTACCAAAATCAACTTGAAGTGCATCCCTCACCCTTCCCATAATCCGGATTTAGCCCCATGGACTTTTTCTATTCCCTAACTTGAAGAAACGCCTTCGTGGGAGGCATTATCTATCATGAGAAGTAGTGGTGAAGGCTGTGGAGGTGATTTTGATCTCTCAGAAATTGGTTTCCAGCATGTCTTTGAAGACTGGCAGAAACGCTGGGACAAGTGTATCGCATTCAGGGGAGATTGTTTTGAGAAGGACCATGAAAATTGAGGATGACTAAAGGTACGTGTTGGCCCCCCCCCCCCCCCCCTTAAAAAATGCGATCATTATTTATCCAACAGCGCTCGTAGGTACAAAGGAAAAGAGTTAAGTGAGAGGTTCTAAGATATATTTGTTAGTGGTGGCTTAAAAATTAAATGTTCTTTGCATAACCAGGGACTGAGAGACGGAGAGTAAATATTTTGTATTTTTAATTAAAGTATCTGAAATATATCGCGTTTTAATCAAAATTTTGAAATATGTGCCATGTACCCAGGAACGGCCCTACTCCCATATAGATACCAAACTTTTGTAAAGAGAACAGAACGAAATTTGCAGGTGGGCAATTTCTGTCGGGATAATTTTTCCCCCTAACCAAAACCAAAAAGGATTTAATCTGAAGATAAACAGATCGCCTGGTCACCATCAGCGATTGGGAATGGGATTTCTCCACGCTCGCCAGCGTTCGATTTTTAACGGCAGGTGCGTGGTGCACGATATCGGAGGAAGTTAAAATCCTGCTTCTTGGAAACACGACGTATGTACGGTCGAAAATAGGACCGGCATTGTGTGTGTATAATGTATGTTTTCGTGACCGACATTAATTCGGGTTATCTAAGACATGTTTGCGAAGTGCGGCTCACCATTTCATATTCAGTAGGCCACGGTAATTCCCCGCCTTTGAATAGAAAGAACTTCTAAAGCTGGAATGATTGCTAATTAATGGATTTCGCTTGTAAATCGCTCTTGCATGCCTAGGTTTTCCGAGAGGATGTTTTTTTCTGGTGGAGAACCGTAACACGAGAGGTACACGACGTTTATCACGTTGTGAAACTTCTTTTGTCATGTTCTCTCTCGCGGATACGACATTCGATTTTTTTTAGACTGATTCCCACTTTAGCTTATACACGGTAAAGTCTGTTTAGTTAACTCATGTGCACGTCGGCCGCTGCCTTTGACGAACCCTTATAATCGTTTTACAACACTGGCCCTCCTTCTCCCAGTCCTTTCTGCAAGGTTGCCGCCTTTCTCGATACGTCATGGGTATCGTAAAGTCTGTCTACCCAACGCAAGTGCACGGCGGCCGCTTTCTTTGACAAACCCTCATAATCGTTTTACAACATGGACCCTCCTCCTGACGGTCCTTTCTACAATGTTGCAACATTTTAACATCACCGTCTTGCACCTAATGAAACAGAACAACTGGAAGTTGGAAATTTGGCAACTGAGACTCCACGCGGAGTAGACATGCAACTGTCATTTTCAACAAATGGGGGCTGCTATTGGTCCCCAACGTCAGTGTTCCATTTCTGAAGTGTGGAGATAGATTTATGACGGTCATTAGTGGGCGGGGAGGTCCCGTCCTTTGAGGTCCCTTTGACTGGGAACTGCACACACGTTCGCTAAACAGACTTTACGAGGTTTCGTCTAAATAAATTATCTTATGTCCATTACTGCGAAACTTCCTTAGTTTTGACGATATATATCGCCAAGCTACAATTCTACTGGATTCCATAATAACCCTTCTCTTATTCAAAGTGCGGTATTTGAAACCCAGCTCCTTTAGGAGGCCGCGCAAAGTGCAGTGCCCATAAGGAAAATCACAAGTTTCTTGCAAATGTGCAACCAATTCATCTAAGGTGGGCGCTCTCCCTTCTCCATAGAATCTATAAATTTCTGGACGAATTAAATCGCTTATGAAATTATCTACTTTAGAGAAACGTTTCCTTTTGTTTTCACACTTGATTGACGTCTTTGGTATTCCTTTCGTCACAATATTTCTTACTGTATTTCTGTAAATACCCAGAATCTGTCATCAGGTTCATTGCACGACTCCTTACCAAGATTATTTGTCAGCACATATTTATATGTGTTCAAAACAAGCGCTTGAATTTGCTTAGAAACAGTTCCCGTTATAACTTTGTTTTTTTAGGCTTCTGCAGTAATATAACTCGATCCAGTTATTCACACTAATGTCATCACTTTGATTATTTTCACTTGACTAAAAGTTATCTACTACTTCATTTGCATTTACCACTGCATTTCCCTCCCACGGTCTCCACATTGTGACACACAACGAATTTCTGCACGTAATGAAACAGATCAACTGGAAGTTGGAACTTAGGCAACTGAGACTCCACGTGGAGTAGACATGCGACTCTCACTTCTAGAAAATTAGGGTTGCTATTGGTCCTCAACGACAGTGTTCCATTTCTGAAGTGTGGAGATAGATTTATGACGGTCATTAGTGGGCGGGCGGGTGAGTTCCATTTGAGGGGCAAACTGCACACACATTCACTAAACAGACCGTAATTGTGAAAGGACAGCATAAAATACAGGTTCTTTATTTAAAACCTAACAGATAACTCGACGTTTAGCTTCTCGTGCAACCTTGCTGGATTCACACACTACCGGTTGCCGTTGTGCGCGGGGCTAGCGATGTGCACTCTGCAGTATTTTATCGCCCACCAACATGAACTCTAGAGCAATGCATTAAAACCACTGGCACGGCAGCCTACCAACCTGACTGCCGGCCTCACGCCCACTTACGCACGGCAGAGGTGGACGATCATCCAACTGATACGGAGAGGATATGTGGTCAGGATCTCGGCATCCCCCAGCAGGAACATTGGTTTTCTTGACCAGGGCCACTTACCTAGCGTAAGTTCCTCACTTTCCTAACGATGCTGAATGAGCACTGGTCGTATAACCAGGACCTAAAATCCCCACCGCATGGGTGGGATCGAACCCGGGCCGCTTTCCGTGGCCAGGGACCAAGACATGCTGTCTTAGCCCTCTACGCCACGGCGCAGGACAGAGCAATACATTGTCGTGTGTAAATGGGACTCACCAAGCAGCTTTATCATTCACGAGATTGTGAAGAGGTTCGAAAACACTTGCAGTACTCAGATTCAGAAGTTGTTAAGTCAATGTGTTTGAGAAATCCTGTTAAAAACACGATATTCATTCTGAATACCAGTTCTGTAATAGTGCTAAATGATTTGTGGATCAGAAGATGTTAGGTCGAGCATTGTGACCCTGGAATGTTGAATGGGCATCAATTTCAGAAATAAAAGTTGTTAAGTCATGTAGTTGCTGCATTAGTCGTTTGGTGGTGCAACTACACTGTGCCACCCAAGCTCTTTGATATCAGCTGCCCTCCTCGGTAGCAGGCCACGCCGTGGCTCAGTGGTTAGACCGCTTGGCTCTCACCAAGGCGGCCCGGGTTCGATCCCAGGCGACCGCAAAGTGAGATTCGTAGTGCAAAATATGGCGTTGGGGCGGGTTTTCTCCGGGACCTCCGGTTTCCCCCGCCATCTCATTCCACCGGTGCTCCATCTTTATCTCATGCATCATCAGTGTCACCGCCTGTGGTGCCGTATGTAGTAAAAGCGGGCGTTAAACACTACGCATTTCATTTCCTCGGTAGCGTGGATGATAGCCGGTCTGCCTCACGTTGAAGAGGTGCCGAATTCGAATGTCGGTCACAGATAAGGTTTTTCCGGGGTTTCCCCTTATCCTTAAAGACGAATGTCGTGTAGCTCTAAGCTTCAAGGACCCTGGACGCATTTGAGGATCATTTCACCCATCTCTTTCACCGTCCGACATGACTTAACGTTGGAGGACGTAAAATTAGCGGCCTCCCCCTAAAAGAAATCAGCTGTTGATATATTTTACATTAGACATTTATACGTTAGACATTTTTAGACGTTCCTTAAGTGCACTTTCAGAAAGTATACAGAATTTTTGGCAATATTGAGAAGAAGAAGCTATCAGTGGATGAAGTCTTAGTCCCTTCCACATAGGTGAAACTGATCAAAGAAGCCCATTGATGTTGTCCATGTCAAACGTCCAGTTACCGATAGCAGGGAACATAATGGCACTCCAGTTGTTGAAGTTTTTGTCTTCAAAGATGCCCTCAACCATGTCCTTGTAAGAAGTATTCCTGAATTCACTTTAATCCGGGATGTGTATTTCCAAAGAGGATGTGTATGAGTTCGTCACACAATGTCTTCCTCACTTTATTGTCCCGAGTCCGGGCCCAAATGACCTCGTTGTCGACGGGCCCTAAGACCCACTAATCCAATCCAATCGTCCCGAGTCTCTTTTGAGGATAACAGTGAGGTTACAAGTCTTACGGCATGTGATAGTTGCAACAGGAACTTTGGTCCTTGGATCAATTATTTATTTACTAATATGTTTAATAATTACTCATAAATTTAAGAATTGTAAATAATTATGTTAGTTAAAACAAAATTGTAGACTTGAAGAACATTGTGATGGACCTGGGCAGACATATGTGAGAAACCCTGCACTCCCGGACGACAGCCTAGAACGAGCGGATGTTTGGACAATAGAATGGTATGCTAGCTATTTGGCGTACCGTTATACAGGTCAATACACCCTTAGTTGTTGCTAGTGACGCGGTGCTAGGTGTAACCCCTACTCACTTTCGTCAGACTCCAGACGCTGCAGAACAAGGCACTACGGATCATCTACGATACAGGCTGGAGATTCCCGGCTCATATCCTACATGAGCACTCCCAGATCCCGTACATTGTCGATGTCATTCGCGAGAGGGCACGATCAATGTACGACAAAATCCAAATGCACCTCAACCCTTTAGTGAACTCCCTGGGAAGGTATGACCCGAGAGATCAAAGACGCTTGCCGTCCTTCAGACTGCCGAGAGACGTCCTGGGACCCCTTGGGTAAACCCAAGGAAAACCCCAGATGTCTCTGGGAACAACTTCTACGCCAAAGGACCAAGCGCTACACAACCCGTACCCAAAACGGAGCAAAAAACTAATTCGTGTCTCCCAAAAAGGGAGAACGATTAAGTGCAGCTGCCCACGACAAAGAGGGGCAACCCATTCCAAACCTTTCAAAAATTTCAAACAGTCAACAAATTCAAACGCCCCAGCAGAACATGGATCTACTAGCTCATTTCGCAGGTTAAGCCGCAAAGCGGCTAGGTACTGCGGCATATGACACCCGGACGGGGAAAGCCCCGCCCGACTAGGACTACCTCTGGACCTCTGGACTCAGCTCTCAGGCATCCCTCAGTTATCTCAGTTGTATTCAGTTGCTACTTAGTTGCTACTCAGCTGTTGCTGATTGCAGTATTATATACATCCGTCAGGTGTGTTTGACGAAGTACCGCGTCTAATAAAATGTCCTGTAAAATGTCCGCCGGAAGTGCAGTTAATCAAGTGCCCGGGTTCCACGAATGCAAGGACGAATAAAAGCAGTTAAGAGATTATCGTTGGTTTATGTTGTCTCAACCGTAACCCCTGAGAATCCAAAAAGAATCCATGCAGGAGAAGCCGCTAGAGCTAGGGTGAAGCAAGCAGCCGACGACGACGTGGAGACCCAGGAAGGAGTCCCGACGTCGAAACAGGTACGTGCAGCCGGGAGGCAGAGAGGTAGTACTGCCGTATAGTGCAGATAGACACACCAGATAGGCTTCGGAAGATTAAGAAGGCAACTACTATAACATGTCACTCTGCCAGAAGGTACCACATTTTATGACACAATTACATATGGAAGTGATGTAGAAGATGATGTAGTAGATGTGGAGTAATGTTTTGATGACATTGTTGTATGTCAATCCATGAAGTGCATACTGGATTAAGTCCATAGTAGAGATGTATTAATGAAAATAAGGTAATAGTTTATCCATGGCTACATATAATATTGTATATTGGAAAAACTCTTAATATTTAGAATCAGAAGCCGATAAAGTGACTTAACAACTTTTCATTCATTTTAAATTAAAAGTAAGTCCTAAAGTCACACAAGCTACATATGTATAACCGAGAGAAACACTTAAACACAGTACTTTGTACCTCCAAACCGACACATCACATAAAATTCTTTCATTTGTATTACCATTTTGGTTTTTAAACTTACTTTTGGAAACTTTAAGCAGCTCTGCTGCACAATTCTGAAACACTGACTTAGCAACTTCTGCTTCTGACCGCTTCGCTTATTCTATGGGGAGAAAAAAAAAAGAAGAAGAAAAGACAAAACAAAAACGAAAGCTTAAACGCACGGTGTTACACGACATAGCCTCATGTTTTGAATATTCACCAACCAAGTTCATCCGAAAATTAGCACAACAGTTGGTAATTACAGATTCTTCTGCACACATAACAATTAAATTATTAAAACAAAACAAGATTTTCAAGGAAACTTCGCCATCAAATCTCAAAAGAGGCTAAACATTTTAATTAAGATAACGTGTTTTATATATTTTTGTAACAAATGAAATTTTAAATTTTCTAGTAACCTCGTAATATGAGATGCCCCTACTGGGTTTTGTATATGTGGTAAACAACTGATAGGCAGAATCTTACTTTAAAAAATATAGATCCGGTAAACACGCACACATTATTTCAAGTGTATATTTTCGTAGAATTTACCATTCCGACATATTCCTTTTTTTTGCAATGTCCAATTATTATATTTATCTCAGATGAGAGATTTTTTTTTAAATTCTTTTAACTTAAAACATTAAACGTCCTTAAAACACCTGACTAACATTTAGTCTACTGTACTCCCATATTCCCTTGTACCTACAGTAAGATGTTTATGTTGACGTTGATATAGAAGTAAGTGTTTGTACAAGAGTAGAGAAAGTCAAGTGAGTAAAACACATAAGTTCTGTTTTCTTTCGTATTTGTGGTCATACAAACAGAATCTAGTGCCAAGCCGTCAAGTAGCCCTTCTCTGTAGCAGGTCCCGAGTTAGAGTCTGAGTCAGGGTGGATTATCTGGATACTATTTCTTTCTGGACATTTCCCTTATCCTGAAAAATAAATGTCTGGTATTCTAAGCTCTGTGTACCCTGTACTCATTTGAACATCATTTCATTCATCGTCCGATATGAGTTAACGTTGGAGGTTTTCCCTTATCCTGAAAGATGAATGTCTGGTAACTCTAAGCTCTATGTACCCTGTACTCATTTGAACATCATTTCATTCATCATCCGATATAACTTAACCTTGGAGACTTTTCCTTATCCTGAAATGTCAATGTGTGATAACTCTAAGCTCTATGTACCCTGAACTCATTTGATCATTTCATTCACGGTCCGATATTAGTTAACATTGGAGGTTTTCCCACATTCTGAATAATGAATGTCTGGTAACTCTAAGCTTTATGTACGCTGTACTCATTTGAGAATCATTTCATACATCATTCGTTATGACTTAACCTTGGAGGTTGTCCTTTATTCTTTAAGATGGATGTCTGATAACTCCAAGCTCTATGTACCCTGTACTCATTTGAACATCATTTTGATTATCTTCGGATATGACTTAACGTTGGTGGACGTAGATTGTTTTTAAGGCTATCATACAGCGGACGCCTCTGTACATGGATTAAGCCGAACATACTTTTTCGCACCTACACAGTGTGTTGAAGATTTCATAAGAATTGTAGGACGTCGGATTATTTTTCGGAGCCTCGAAGCAGCTTAAGTGTTCATTAAGAGAATGTCCGACCTTGACTTCTCTTATAATGGATGCCCACTCGTGGAGAAGTGCTTTAACGTCCATTTCCTCAAAATCTGTCTCAGCTAATCTACTGGGCCTGTGATTTCTCTTCCAGAACTCTCCCAGCCCTCTAGTATTTCCTGATGACTTATTATTCACCGTTCTCTCTTCTCGTAATGGATTCATTACGAGGGCTGTTAATATTCCGCAGTAAAATTCAAACTTATTATATTCTGTTAGTTTAATATGAAACAAACACGCCGTAGTAGTTTCATTGTTGGTGTGAACCAAGTTCGGACATGTTCAGTATCGCCAGCCGCTGCAATGGAGGTAACACGCGAGGAACAATATGCGGCTTTGAAATTCTGCTCTCGTCTCAACAAATCTTAAGTTGAGGCCTATAAAATGTTACAGGAGGCCTATGGAGAGTCTGTTCTTCCCTACAGCACAGCTCGAAGGTCGTTTAAAATGTTTAAAGAGGGGAGAGAATCAATTTCAAAGGAAGGTGGACCCGGTGCTGCAGTTACTGCTCTCACGGAAGAAAACATCAACACTGCTGCTGCCATTGTGAGAGAGGATCGACGAATTACCTTAAGATCACTTTCTGAAATCCTGAACATTTCATTGGGTGCCACTCTCACGTTGGTGACAGAAACATTACACATGAGACGTGTTTGTGCGCGATGGGTTCCAAGACTGTTGATTCCCGAGCAAAAGGACATTCGCATGCACGTCTGCATGCAGTTAAAGTTGATGTTAGAGGAAGATCCGGAGTTTCTTTCAAACGTGAAACATGGCTACATCATTTTGTACCTGAGAGCAAACAGCAAAGTTTAGTGTGGAAATCTCCTTCATCACAAATCTCAAAAAAAAAGCAAAAGTGGTTGCTTCTGCTGTGAAAGTTATGGTCATCTTATTCTTTGACATTGTCGCCAACCCATTGTTGATCGAGGTGGCGCCGGTGACTAGTTAAAAGAGACAGGCGTGCAGTGTGTAGATGAAAGCTCGCCGAAACGGCGGGGGGGAAAGAGACGAGATTTCTCGAGAGTTTTAGTTCTTTGTTCTTGCTGCGTCTCGATTGTTGAGAAATTTCTGGAATATGAGTAATGTATAAAAAGGCAGCCCACCCGTCACAGTAGTCAGTCAGTAATTGAAATCGCTTGAGTAAACAGCTATGTTTGTTGTGGTCGTTGACCTTGAGAGTTGTATTGTGTATGTAACGTAATTGTGGCCGCGCCGTGGCTCACTGGTTAGACCTCTTGGCTCTCACCAAGGCGGCCCGGGTTCGATCCCAAGCGACCGCAAAGTGAGATTTGTGGTGGACAACACGACGCTGGGGCGGGTTTTTTCTCCGGGACCTCCGGTTTCCCCCGCCATCTCATTCCACCGGTGCTCCATATTCATCTCATGTACCATCAGTGTCACCGCCTGCGGTGCCGTATGTAGTAAAAGCGGGCGTTAAAACACTACACACACGCACGTACACACAGACGTGATTGTGTTTCTACAGTAATAAAGTGCAATTTTTGGTGTTTGAAACCTGGACTTTTGATTTCACGAACCCACAAAGTCACAATTTTCGTGGAATGGTTTATCAGCATGTTGTACCTGCACACACATCAGTAACTGGACAATAGTACAGGAATGTCCTGAAAACATTACAGGTCCCATGTGACTTTTTTTATGAGACATTATCAAGAAGCCCACCAAAAAAGCAGTTGCATACTTGTCATCCATCCTCAATGCCTGTCTACGCCTCGGCTATTTTCCTCGCACCTGGAAGTTTGCCCATATAGCAGTCTTCCATAAGCCCAATAAACCCAAACTCCTCCCCGAAAGCTATGGTGCGATAAGTCTGTTGCCGACCCTCTCCAAGCTGTTTGAAAAAGTAATTCATCGCCGTCTTCTGCCTTACCTTATTCATACATATGTTCTTCCGCCTTATCAATTTGGATTTCGTCACAAACATTCCACTACCCATCAGCTTTTACGATTAACTTAGTCAATTGTTCACAGCATCGAGGCCCATCAGTATACCACGATGTGACACAGGCATTCGACAGGGTTTGGCATGATGATTTACTCGTTAAGCTCTACCGCATCGGTCTTCCTAATTACTTATCACATCTAGTCCACAGTTTCCTCTACGACCGCAGCTTTTCAGTACGCATTGGTGGAAAGCTTTCATCCTCACGTAATATTACTGCAGGTGTCCCACAGGGTTCTATCTTGGCCCCGACTCTATTTAATATATACATTTCTGATATTCCTGACTTAGCTCCGACTTCTTTAGCTCTTTACGCTGATGACACAGTACTATATTATTCTCATGTTAATCTCCAGCACGCACAACAAGTAGTACAGCTCTCTTTAGATCGCCTAACTCATTGGTTCAGCAGCTGGCGGATCTCTTTGAACCCTCAGAAAACCGAGGCTAAAATCTTCATTCTTCGCCGATATACTCCGCTTCCTCCGTTGTGTCTCTACAGGAACAATGTCCCTTGGCTCCCCACTACAACTCCCGTTAAATACCTTGGAGTGCTTTTGGACTCTCGACTGACCTGGCGTGCTGGAGCACCTGCCTGCCGTGCTAGGAGTCCCGGGTTCGATTCCCGGCGGTGGGGGTGGGGATTTTTCTCCGACCAGGATAATTCCCCATCTTCCCCAGAGTCTGGAAGTATGAATGAGAGTGTGAATGTGTGCGTGATGTAATGATTAAAAATCAAAGATAACGAGTTAACACCTTCAGTATGTTCCAAGCGAGGACGGCCGCCGATATGACCATAACAGTGAAAGGCGGGGTATAAATGGAACAAGGATCGATCGTCTTATATCACTGGCCTCCGGGCGACTTTCAAAACTCTCACCTCTGTTGCATCGCCGTTCCAGCCTCGACCTACAGTCTTCATTGTTACTCTACAAATCACTCGTTCGTCCGCTTATTTCATATGACTGCCAAGTGTGGGGGGCCGCAGACACATGTCATCTGCGTCGTCTTCATACGCATCGCTACCAACGCTCCATGGTTCATCCGTAATCAGCAGCTCCATCACGAACTAGGACTGTTACCTCTTCACGAATACATTCGCAGGATCGCTCGTCGTTTCTTTTCCACGCAGCAAGAAGTTCCAGGAGCTGTGCATTATAACATCGGCGTCTGCACGCGCCAGCCCTCACGCTTGAAGAGGAGATTACCACAGGACCTGCTTCTAAGTGATACATCTGATTTGAATGATTCTAGTGCTTGATGTCTGTCTTACATCTTCAATATTGACATAATTTCTCAGAGAGTATTATTGGAGTTCTAACTTAATGTAGTTAGGGGGCGGCTTGTTAGCCTACCCCTGAGTGTTATTGTTCTTTAATGTATTGTTATGTTACCTTCTTTTCACTCTGATCTGTAAAGCATTGTACTGCTGATCGATCAATGAAAAATTATATTAAAAACTCTTTGCAGCAAGTCTTTGAAGACTGGCAGAAACGCTGGGACAAGTGTATCGCATTCAGGGGAGACTATTTTGAGAAGGACCATCAGAGGTATGAGAATGAGTAAAGATACGTTGTCATTGCAAATTGTGACATTCTTTATTGAACAGCCATGTTATTTTGTAGCTACTCTAGGCACCTATCCGAATTATGGTGCCCTTAACCTATACTTTTCCAATATAACGAGATTGATTGAATCTGAGAGCAATTCCGAAATGAATACAAAATCCATGAATGTGAGCTAGATTAAAGATGGGCAACTAACTATTCTATTGCCGTCAACTGGACCATGCACACTGGATTTAATATGTTGCCAAATCAGATGTGATTTATTGCGTCCGTGCACCAAATGAAAATACAAAAACACTTTCATCAGCGGGGCTATAAATTTTGCTCATATACTTCAATTAATGCGCTGTTATGTTTACATATTATCGTCGTCATCATCGACCAATAGGATCCGCATATTAAAACGCACAGGGAAAAAGTACGTAATTATCGGTAATGATGTGTTACGCATAAACAAACCTGTGTTTATTACAAATGCCAAGCGAAGCGTAATAAATGGGGTCAAATCTCCCCCTAGTTCAAGAGATAAACTTACCGCCGCGGTACTTTTAAGGGATTTTGAATTAACTCTGTTGCAGTTACGTGATTTTATTCCTCTATCTCTCTTAATCGAAGTAAAAGTGAAATTGTTAGATGGTTATGATTCAAAATCTTTGAAATTCCTCTATCTTTGCTTAGTTAAACAGGTGTTAATTTATGGCCCCCCACTGTAGAGATGATAGCGTTTCGACCTCGCGTTCAAGAGGTCCCGAGTTTCAATCTCCACCAAAGAGTCATATGGATAAGGTTTCCTTTTCGGGGGTTTTGTTTACCTGAAAAATAATTGTCTGGTAACTCTAAGATCTTTGTACCCTGTACTCATTTGAACATCATTTCATTCATCGTCCGATATGACTTAACGTTGGAGGTTTTCTCTTATCCTGAAAGATGAATGTCTGGTAACTCTAAGCTCTATGTACCTTGTACTCATTTGAACATCATTTCATTCATCGTCCGATATGACTTAACATTGGAGGTTTTCTCTTATCCTGAAAGATGAATGTCTGGTAACTCTAAGCTCTATGTACCTTGTACTCATTTGAACATCATTTCATTCATCGTCCGATATGACTTAACGTTGGAGGTTTTCTCTTATCCTGAAAGTTGAATGTCTGGTAACTCTAAGCTCTATGTACCCTGTACTCATTTGAACATCATTTCAGTCATCGTCCGATATGACTTAACGTTGGAGGTTTTCCCTTATCCTGAAAGTTGAATGTCTGGTAACTCTAAGCTCTATGTACCTTGTACTCATTTGAACATCATTTCATTCATCGTCCGATATGACTTAACGTTGGAGGTTTTCCCTTATCCTGAAAGATAAATGTCTGGTAACTCTAAGCTCTATGTACCCTGTACTCATTTGAACATCATTTCATTCATCGTCCGATATGACTTAACGCTGGAGGTTTTCTCTTATCCTGAAAGATGAATGTCTGGTAACTCTAAGCTCTATGTACCCTGTACTCATTTGAACATCATTTCATTCATCGTCCGATATGACTTAACGTTGGAGGTTTTACCTTATCCTGAAAGATGAATGTCTGGTAACTCTAAGCTCTATGTACCCTGTACTCATTTGAACATCATTTCATTCATCGTCCGATATGACTTAACGCTGGAGGTTTTCTCTTATCCTGAAAGATGAATGTCTGGTAACTCTAAGCTCTATGTACCCTGTACTCATTTGAACATCATTTCATGCATCGTCCGATATGACTTAACGCTGGAGGTTTTCTCTTATCCTGAAAGATGAATGTCTGGTAACTCTAAGCTCTATGTATCTGTACTCATTTGAACATCATTTCATTCATCGTCCGATATGACTTAACGTTGGAGGTTTTCTCTTATCCTGAAAGATGAATGTCTGGTAACTCTAAGCTCTATGTACCCTGTACTCATTTGAACGTCATTTCATTCATCGACTGATATGACTTAACGTTGGAGGTTTTCCCTTATCCTGAAAGATGAATGTCTGGTAACTCTAAGCTCTATGTCCCCTGTACTCATTTGAACATCATTTCATTCATCGTCCGATATGACTTAACGCTGGAGGTTTTCCCTTATCCTGAAAGATAAATGTCTGGTAACTCTAAGCTCTATGTACCCTGTACTCATTTGAACATCATTTCATTCATCGTCCGATATGACTTAACGCTGGAGGTTTTCCCTTATCCTGAAAGATGAATGTCTGGTAACTCTAAGCTCTATGTACCCTGTACTCATTTAAACATCATTTCATTCATCGTCCGATATGACTTAACGTTGGAGGTTTTCTCTTATCCTGAAAGATGAATGTCTGGTAACTCTAAGCTCTATGTACCCTGTACTCATTTGACATTATTTCATTCACCGCCCTATTTGAATTAACGTTCATGGTTTTCCTTTATCCTGAAATATGAATGTATTTTAACTTTAAGCTCTATTGACCATGGGCTCCTTAAACATTATTTCATTCTTCGTGCTATATAACTTAACATTGGACATTTTCTCTTAGGTTCATTTGTATATACCTAAACTATGTAAAACCTTTGGTAGGGGAGGCGATCCGTCACCTTCAGCTGCCGAGGTACGGGCGCTTAGGACTTGTGGTACCTCTGACGATACTACAGGATCTTCGGGCCGAACTACCGAGCCCCTCCCCAAGAGGAGTTGTTCGGATTGGGTTGGACTCGAGCGGGCAGTGCGTTCCCGACATCCACGTAGAATTGGGTACCTCCGGTCAGGCTACAGCAGCCCGGAGGGGGTAGAGGGTTCCCTAATAAGTCCCGGGTCCTAGCCTGCAGAGCTAGTAGAAGGTGTGCTAGATCACCATTCGGCCCCACCGAGGTTTTCGTTGGTCTTCCCTGCGGGGTTGACGTGCGTAAATGGCGTATCCACTTTCATCCCGATTTGGCGTTGTGCTCAGCGCGCGGGGGGGGGGGACTTTTTCAGAAATCAGGCATTGCCGTATGGAAGGAGCCCCGGAGTATCCATCGCTCCCGGGTAGGAGGCCCGGTTCCTTGGTCCTACCGGTTCAGCACTAATTTGAGTAAAACCTCTGCACCTAACTATAACACCTTTGTGCAAATCTGTCCCTAGTAGCGTGAAGTGGCTTGTCAGAAAATGAATTGAAAAGGTGATGTGAGTACATTTCCCAACACGATTTATTTATTTATTTATTTATTTATTTATTTATTTATTTATTTATTTATTTATTTATTTATTTATTTATTTATTTATTTATTTATTTATTTATTTATTTATTTATTTATTTATTTATTTATTTATTTATTTATTTATTTATTTATTTATTTATTTATTTATTTATTTATTTATTTATTTATTTATTTATTTATTTATTTATTTATTTATTTATTTATTTATTTATTTATTTATTTATTTATTTATTTATTTATTTATTTATTTATTTATTTATTTATTTATTTATTTATTTATTTATTTATTTATTTATTTATTTATTTATTTATTTATTTATTTATTTATTTATTTATTTATTTATTTATTTATTTATTTATTTATTTATTTATTTATTTATTTATTTATTTATTTATTTATTTATTTATTTATTTATTTATTTATTTATTTATTTATTTATTTATTTATTTATTTATTTATTTATTTATTTATTTATTTATTTATTTATTTATTTATTTATTTATTTATTTATTTATTTATTTATTTATTTATTTATTTATTTATTTATTTATTTATTTATTTATTTATTTATTTATTTATTTATTTATTTATTTATTTATTTATTTATTTATTTATTTATTTATTTATTTATTTATTTATTTATTTATTTATTTATTTATTTATTTATTTATTTATTTATTTATTTATTTATTTATTTATTTATTTATTTATTTATTTATTTATTTATTTATTTATTTATTTATTTATTTATTTATTTATTTATTTATTTATTTATTTATTTTCAAACACAAAGGAACGCTTTTCTTTCTGTTTATGCACATTTTGTGGCAGTCTCGGTGCTTCAAAAGGTATAGTCGAGAACGTCTTCTAATTGGCTAACTAAGAGGATTATGAACTGGTCAGGCTGCACAACTAAACATCGCGAAGCCAGTTTTAACAGCTATAATCTTCGACAAGTAGCTCCGAATTCTTGTATACTGTTACACATTTGCGCTGTTCAAAACACTACCAGCTAATAATACCAACCTATGAGTAAGGGAAGTAAGCGAGATTCCGGATAAGTCACCCTGACCGAGATTCGAACCTAGGATTCCTTGTACGTGAGGCGGGCATTCAACTGCCAGGACTGTTCAATAAAGAATGCTCACACCTTTTTTTTTTTTTTTTTTTTTTTTTTTTTGACAACGTACCTTTACTCAACCTCATAATTTTGATGATCCTTCTCAAAATAGGTTCCCCTGAATGCGATGTTCTTGTCCCAGCGTTTCTGCCAGTCTTCAAAGACAAGCCGGAAACCTTTTTTGAAGGATCCTTCAAAATCGCCTCCGCAGCCCTCACCACTGCTTCTGATGATAGATAATACCTCCCACGAAGGCATTTCTTCAAGTTAGAGAATAGAAAATGTCACATGTAGCTAAATCCGGACTATAGGGAGCGTAAGGAATGCACTTCACGTTGATTTTTGCAAGATATTCAGCAACAACATTGGCAATATGCGGCCGCGCATTATCGTGGTGCAGCATCCAGCCTGCTTCACGGAAATGTGGTCTTTTGCGCCTCACATGGACTTGCAATTTTTTCATCCCTGTTACTGATATGTCTGTGCAGTTACAATATGCTGATAAACCATTCCATGAATATTAAAGAACGAGATGATCATAATTTACCAGCAGAAGCAACCACTTTTGCTTTTTTGGGAGTTGGTGATGAAGGAGACTTCCACACTGAGCTTTGCTATTTGCTCTCAGGATCAAAATGATGTAGCCAAGTTTCATCAGCAGTGATTACGTTAGAAGGAAACTCCGGATCTTCCTCTAACATCAACTTTAACTGCATGTAGACCTGCGTTGCGAATGTCCTTTGTTCGGGAATCAACAGTCTTGGAACCCATCGCATACAAACACGTCTCATGTGTAATGTTTCTGTCACCAACGTGTCGGTGGCACCCAATGAAATGTTCAATATTTCAGAATGTGATCTTAAGGTAATTCGTCGACCCTCTCTCACAATGGCAGCAGCAGTGTTGATGTTTTCTTCCGTAAGAGCAGTAACTGGAACACCGGGTCCACCTTCCTTTGAAATTGATTGTCTTCCCTCTTTAAATATTTTAAACCACCTTCGTGCTGTGCTGTAGGGAAGAACAGACTCTCCATAGGCCTCCTGTAACATTGCATAGGCCTCAACTGAAGATTTGTTGAGACGAAAGCAGAATTTCAAAGCCGCATATTGTTCCTCGCGTGTTAGCTCCATTGCAGAGGTAGGCGATACTGAACATGTCTGAACTTGCCTGGTTTCCAAAGGCGGCAACCAGGAGTGCCAAAAGTGAAACTACTACGGCGTGTTTGTTTCACATTAAGCTAACAAATTATAATAACATTGATAACAATGATTTTCTATTGTACAGTCCTTGTACCTACGCTGCAGAGGCGGGTAAAATCAAAACTGTCGAAAAATGTTCGGAAAGGGTACGTTACCATAGGGATATTTGCTTCAGAAAAAGTTTGATTCTTAACCGACCGTCATTTGTTACTCTTGAGGGACCTGAAAGTGTTCATTTTGAAAGAAATGACTGTCAAATTTGTGTCGAATGAGTCTGATACTATGTGGGATACAGCACGAGCGAGTGAAGTCGCCGGACATGTCAGTGTCGCAAACTTGTTCAATTATTTCTTGCTCGTGCGGTTCATATCCGCGATTATAAACATAAATAAATTGTTAGAAGCCGTGACGGTGGTCCAGACGTGTCGAATCCTGTGTAATTATTATCATGTGTTGCTGAAGGAATGAATTACTAACCAGTTACAGAGGTGGATCGTGAGCTTTGTGAGCTTTGCTATTCTTACTCCCTAAAATCGTCAATTCGGTAAACAACAAAGTTGTTATCTTTCGAGGATGTAATACATTTTTTGAAGAAAATCCACCATATCACACTTGACATTTAATATTTTCCGAAATCGTAATTTTTACAAAAATCGCTAGCAATGTTATTTGAAATATCACGTTTCACATATTCTCATGCTAATGCAGTGCAGATACATGTGAAGTCTCCGGAAATGTTCTCTGAAACCCAATTGGTTCCTGATGACTTAGGCTTCACTAGTAAATTGCAAGAGGTGGACAAAATGTTATTCCAAAACATATATTTATATTTCTTAAAAACATTTAGGAATAATCCCCGTTATGTTTGAATTTCCCAGTGCTAACCTATTTCTGAAATAAGAAATTATTTCTTACTTAATTTAACCTCCTTCAACGTTAAGTCACATCAGATATTGGATGAAATGGTACTCAAATGAGTACTGGGTACATGGAGCTTAGAGCTACCGGCCATTCATCTTTTAGGAGAAGAGAAAACCTCCAACGTTAAGTCATATCGGACAATGAATTATACGATGTTCAAATGAGTACAGGGTACATAGAGCTAAGAACTACCTGACATCTTCCAGGGTAAGATATATGGGACGATGAATGAAATAATTAAATGAGCCGATGTGACATAGAGCTTAGGGTTATCAGACATTCATCTTTCAGAATAAGAGAAAACCTCCAACGTTAAGTCATATCGGACGATGAATGAAATGATGTTCAAATGAGTACAGGGTACATAGAGCTTAGGGTTATCAGACATTCATGTTTCAGGATAAGGGAAAGCCTCCAACGTTAAGTCATATCGGACGATGAATGAAATGATGTTCAAATGAGTACAGGGTACATAGAGCTTAGGGTTATCAGACATTCATGTTTCAGGATAAGGGACAGCCTCCAACGTTAAGTCATATCGGACGACGATTGAAATGATGTTCAAATGAGTACAGGGTACATAGAGCTTAGGGTTATCAGACATTCATGTTTCAGGATAAGGGAAAGCCTCCAACGTTAAGTCATATCGGACGATGAATGAAATGATGTTCAAACGAGTGAGTACAGGGTACATGGAGCTTATATTCCCAGACATTCACTTTAAGGATAAGAGAAAACCTCCAACGTTAAGTCATATCAGACGAAGAAAGATATGTTGCCCAAATGAGTACGGGGTACATAGAGCTTAGAGTTACCAGACATTCATCTTTCAGGAAAAGAGAAAACCTCCAACGTTAAGTCATATCGGACGATGAATGAAATGATGTTCGAATGAGTACAGGATACATAGAGCTTAGTTACCAGACATTCATCTTTCAGGAAAAGAGAAAACCTCCAACGTTAAGTCATATCGGACGATGAATGAAATGATGTTCAAATGAGTACAGGATACATAGAGCTTAGTTACCAGACATTCATCTTTCAGGAAAAGAGAAAACCTCCAACGTTAAGTCATATCGGACGATGAATGAAATGATGTTCAAATGAGTACGGGCTACATAGAGCTTAAAGTTACCTGATATTCATCTTTCAGGATAAGGGAAAACCTACAACGTTATGTGATATCGGACGATCAATGAAATGATGTTCAAATGAGTACAGGGTACATAGAGCTTGTAGTTGTGAAACATTCATCTTCCAGGATAAGGTAAAACCTCCAATGCAAAGTCATATCAGACGATGAATGAAATGATGTTCAAATGAGTACAGGGTGCATAGAGCTTGGTGTTACGGGACATTCATCTTTCAGGATAATGGAAAACCTCAACGTTGTCATATCGGAAATTAATGAAATGATGTTCAAATGAGTACAGGTTACATAGAGCTTAGATGCACTAGGCATTCATCTTTCAGGATAAGAGAAATCACCGACCAAAATCGTACAGATAACTCGCCCTGAACGAGGTTCGGACTGAACGTGGGGCAGACAATCTACCACCAGGCTACAGAGGCGGGCTTACAAAGAAAGCGTGTGTTTAACGAATTACGTTCCGGGGATCACAAAACATGTGATATTTCAGTATCAATTTGTGTTGAAACGCAAGACCTCTGTTTACCATAAGGGGAAGTAAAAATATAAGGAAATGTATAATGTTCCGTTTACAAGAAATATACTTGGCCGGTTTCCAGGAGAAATGTTTTTTTGCTTCCTTTCTCTTTGGTGGTCTATACCCTGGGGGGGGGGGTGTTTACGTAAAGATAGCATGAGCGATGATTATTTACAAAGTGGCGGTAATTTTGTTGATCTATGTTGGCTCAGAATTCTGCCGCATTACTTTCAAACACTCATTTGCTACACAACTGTAATTCACAAAGTTTATAGTTCGCTTGCATTTTTCTGGCTTATTTCCAACGAGGTTTCAGAATCCAAGGCCGTCAAAACGATGGAAAAGTGGGAGATAACAAGAGTCTAATGATCCTAGTGTCTTGGTCCGTTGCCAGAGTGAATAACGTATATTGCAGAGCTGCCACACCGCCGATGTACTAACGTTATCTACTTGTTTAGATGCACATTCAAACAAGTGTTCGGCCAGCCACAACTACCTGCAGATACTCCAAAATGTATCCCTCTAATCATGACACATAAAAAGCACAATTAAGAAAAATATAGATAAGAAACAAACAATACTCGCTTCGTAACCTCTCCTGATATCTAGATTTAAAAATAAAACACAATTTGGGTTCATACATTGCTTAATTAGTGAGCAAATGTACGTTATTTAAAATCATGTCCCAATTGCTGTCAAAAAAGTTTTATTTTATTTTATTCAATGATCGATCAGCAGTACATGCTTTACAGATCCTTGTTGGCTAATTGAATCTCTATGAACTATATAATAACATGTAAGGAAAACCAGGTTGGCTCCTATTATCTTCTTAACACTGTGAAACAAGAGAAAAATAAGTTAATTAAGACAAACAAGTAATCAAAGAGATAAGAACAACAGTCATTGTGAAACAATATTCATAGTTTTTTCAATCAGAGTCACTAAGGAGGAGATCCTGTGGGAGTCATCTCTTCAGGCGCGTGGGCTGGCGGGTTCGTACGCCGATGTCGTACATCACAGCCCTGGAACATCTGGCAGGTTTGAGAAGAAGCGAGAGGCGATCTGACGTATATACTGGTGAAGAGGAAGGAGGCCAAGTTCTTTATGCAGTTGTTGATTTCTTACGTACCAAGGGGCATCCGTGGCGATGCGCAGAAATCGATTTTGCAGGACCTGTAGCCTTCGGAGATGAGTCTTGCTAGCCGTACCCCATACCTGGGAAGCGTATGTGATAAGTGGCCGGACAAGAGATTTGTAGAGAAGCAGAGAGCATTCAGTCCCAAGAGGAGTGCGTCTGTGAAGTAGCGGGCCAAGTTTTGAAAGTCGCCCTAATGCCAACGAGATAAGTCGATCAATATGGGCTCGCCAAGTAAGTCTAGTGTCCAGCATTACTCCAAGGTATTTGACGGAGGTGGTAGGAGGTAGCCAGGGAATTGATTCATGCTTAATATGCAATTCGGGAGAGTTGGAGATGCGACGTAAGCTAAAAATCTTACCTGCAGTCCTTTTGAGTGTTTAGACGTATGCGCCAAGTATCGAACCATTCAACGAGGCAGTCGAGAGGTTTGTAGCGTGTGAATAGTTGTAGGGAGATCTGTGCCGGAATATATAAAACAGTATCATCAGCGTATAAAACTATGGAGGTAGGGGCTAAGTCAGGAAGATCATAGGTATAGATACTAAATAAGATTGGGGCGAATATGGATCCCTGAGGAACTCCTGCTGTAATATGGCGCTGAGAGGACTCCGTACCACCAATGCGAACAGTAAATATGCGATCTGATAGAAAACTACAAATGGTAGTGAGCAGATACTGTGGAAGTCCAATGCTATACAGTTTGAAGATTAACCCCTCATGCCAAACTTTATCAAAGGCATGTGCTACGTCGAGGAACAGGGCGGTTGTGTGCTTTCGTTGCTCAAAACCATGAACTACTGTTTGTGTTAAACGTAGTAGTTAGTGAGAGGTAGAATGTCTAGAACGAAATCCAAATTGGAAGGGCGGAATGATATGGTTTTCAGAGGTATATTTAAGGAGACGGCGAAGGAGAACCTTTTCAAAGAGTTTGGACAAGGTAGGCAGCAAACCTATCGGACGATAGCTGTCGGGGAGATTTTTAGGTTTATTAGGTTTGTGAAACACAATGATTTGAGCCAATTTCCAGGTGTGAGGAAAATAGCCAAGTCGAAGACAAGCGTTCAGGATTGAAGACAAATGTGCCAAGGCCTTCTTTGTCAGGTTTTTCAACACAATATTGGAAATCAGGTCGTGTCCCGGTGATTTCTTAAGAGGAAGAGAGCAAATTAAATGCCTTAAGTTCAGCAGGACTAGTGAAGGAGATTCTGCAGGGAACAGTTGGTTGGTGTCGAAAAGCGTCAAGCCGCTGTTGTCAAAAAAGTATTCGTCTCATCTCTGTTTCATATAACCTTGCCCCGCTGACATGTATCACTCCGCGTGCAACTACCTTCCACCTCACCCTAATTGGCTAAAGTTTTCGCGCCATAGGCCATAGGCGGTGTCTTCCCGTCACATTCAAACAAGTATCAGGCCACACTTGTCGTGTGTCCTTCATTCACCTAAGTCTCGTCAAGGTAGTATATTTTGAAATTTGTCTCCTGGTACAGTCTGATTGTCCTTAAATAAGGTCTTCACCACATAGAAATATCGGCCCTGGAGTGGTAAGGTTTCCTGTTGTCTCAATTTCATGTCGCGAACTTCCTACGCAACTAACACTCACACCTGTAAGTTCAGGGCACAGCTGTTCGACTTCTCTCGCTGACAAAGACGGTTTCTTCTCTGTGAGTGCATTAAACACATGCACCACAATTTTTTTTTCCGCTTTGTAAACGTTTACCCTTGCGATACTTCAGCGAAAAACTGACGGTAGACTCTGCCATTATACATATAAGTACACGCGCAATAAACGATTAATAAAATAATTTTATCTCTCGCACTCGACACAACACACCTTCGAATGGCGATATATGACATCCAGTTCGAAACAAGGTCAGTGATAAGTCATATAAACAAATATGTCATCACTACCGCTAAATCACGTGCTCTCGTGTCATGTGCTTGAGAGCAAAGGAACCTCCTCTTTACTTCGTTTAAGAATTAACGTGCATTTCAGATAAATGAACTCTGTTGCGTAATATATCGGTGAACTTCGGTGTACTTCATCGGTGAACGTTTGAATATATGCTGTGCAAACACGGCTTGCTGATTACCATTTATAAGACAAAACAATGTGTTGCTCTATACCTTGTTTCACGTAAGCTTGCCCAGTATGTCTTAACGGTCACGTGACCTAATCACCTCTCATTGGTTGCTGTTATGGTAATGACTGTCGTGCGATAAAAATTAGTTCGTTATTTAACATGGTGATATATCATTATATGTTGGAAGAGAATTGTCAAATTTATATTTTCGTAACTGTTTTAATTAAATATATTACGCAACAGAGTTGATTTATCTGAAATGCATGTTAATTCTTAAACGAAGTAAAGAGGAGGTTCCTTTGCTCTCTAGCACATGGCACCATAGCACGTGATTTAGCGGTAGTGATGACATATTTGTTTATATGACTTTTATCACTGACCTTGTATTGAACTGGATTAGTCATGCATCGCCATTCGAGAGTGCGGGAGCTAAATTATTTTATTGATCGTTTATTGCGCGTGTACTTCTATGAATAATGGCAGAGTCTACCGCCAGTTTTTCGCTGAAGTATCGCAAGGATAATTATTTACAAACAGGCGAAAAAAGAATTGTGTTGCATGTGTTTAATGCACTCACAGAGAAGAATCCCTCTTTGTCAGTGAGAGAAGTCGAACAGCTGTGCTCTGAAGTTACAGGTGTGAGTGTTAGATCCGTAGGAACATCGCGACATGAAACTGAGGAAACAGGAAAACTTACCACTCCAGGCAAAAGCAGGAATAAACAAAAGTGCGTGCTCGGAGAAAATACGTGAAAAGTGTTGTGCGTCGTCATGTGTGTAGTTTTTGTTTAGAAACGAACTCCCTAACATAAGTAACATTTCGTCTGCTGTAAATGAGGATGCAGATTTAGCAAATTTCAGCAGACTGCTTATACAGCTGGGATTTGTGAATGAAAAAAGAGGCAAGAAAAATGTGCTAAAAGACAGAGGCGATATTGCTGTGTGGCGAAGACGTTATTTAAGGACAACCACACTGCACCGAGATACAAATCGCTAAATATACACGAAGAACACACGAAAAGTAAAGTATGGCGTGGCACGACTTTTAAGACTGAAAGACAAGCATTTTTGAAAGGTATGTGTGCTGGTTTAAAAAATCTTAGTGGAAAAGGCCAAAGGCCTTTCATTATAAACTCTTTCAGTTTCATTGCTCAGTCATTCTGTTTCAATTTGCTCAGTTCATTATAAACTTGTATTTTTGCATGCCTTCATATCCTTATTTGTATGATTTTTGTTGATTTTATTTATCTTCCCGGCAATTATTACGACATTTACTGCAGGTTTAAATGTGAGGGAAAGGCACCGCCTATGGCCTATGACGCGAAAGCATTAGCCAATTAGGGCGAGGGGGAGGGTAGTTGAACGCGGAGTGATACATTTCAGCTGGGCAAGGTTATATGAAACAGAGAGTAGAGCCAGGTTGGTGGCCGGTAATACACTGCCCAGTGCGGTGCTAGCCCCGCGCACAACGGCAGCCGATAGTGTGAGTCCAGCAAGGTGGCATGAGGGTAGAAACGAAATTGCTCCGCTAGGTTTTAAATGGAAAATTCCACACATAATGATAGTGATTCTCCCATGAACTTGCCAGCATTCACTCAACGGATCATTCTGATCTGGTAATTAAAACAGTCATTACTATCTCTCATGGTTCTTGAATTATAATTGATATTTCTGTCACTCAGATGTTATTATTTTAATTGTTATTGATGAATATTAGCAATATGGATATTCTAGAACGCGTACAATGTATTCATTAGTGGAAGTGCGGAGTTGGGTTTCAACATTTACCGCTACAAGCTGAAATCAAGTTTAATAATCAAATAGATAATGCTGCACATGGTTTTGAAAGCGATTTGTTAGGTAATAATTTAGATTATCAGCTCGGTACGGTACGCTTACCTCTAAATATGCGTAAAACGTGACGTATTTGTTCAACGAACCATAAACAATGCTGGGGAACAAAGGGCGCCGTTATCACATTGCCCGCGGATATTATCTGTAATCAAGTAAATTATTGTCGTTTATTGATAACGGATAAAGAAAGTGGGAGACACGTGCTATAAAACCTGTTGCTTTTGTACACGTTCGGGGCAATGAAGTGTGATGATTAGAATTAACTTCAAATTGGAAAATCTGCAGAATATAAGTACTGCAGCACACTATATAGGATTTTAATGCAAATGTTAATGAAATTTTAATGAAATTTATGTTTGGTTATGCGAGTTAATTAAGAAATTTTCAAAACCTCTCGCTGTACTTTATCCTAGCCGAAATATACATTCCACCTGTTTTATTCGTCTTTCTTTCGTTTCCCCCTCTTTTCTCTTCCTTTCTCTCTCTTTCATTCAACTTTCTTCTTTTCTCTCTTTTTTCTCTTCCTTTTTCTCTCTTTTCTCTTTCTTTTTTCTCTCTCTTTCTTTCTTTTTTCTCTTACATTCTGTTTTTGCTTCTTTCTCTCTTTTTTTCTCTCTGTTCTCTTTTTATTTTATTTTTCTCTCTTCTTTGGGTTTCTATTTCTCTCTTTCTCTTTTTCTCCTTTTTCTTTTTTCTCTCTTTTTTCTCTTTCTTTTTCTTTCTTTTTTCTCTTTCTTTCTTTGTCGCTCTTTTTTCTCTTTCTTTGTCGCTCCTTTTTCTCTTTCTTTGTCGCTCCTTTTTCTCTTTCTTTGTCGCTCCTTTTTCTCTTTCTTTGTCGCTCTTTTTTCTCTTTCTTTGTCGCTCCTTTTTCTCTTTCTTTGTCGCTCCTTTTTCTCTTTCTTTGTCGCTCTTTTTTCTCTTTCTTTGTCGCTCCTTTTTCTCTTTCTTTGTCGCTCCTTTTTCTTTCTTTCTCTCTCTTATTTCTCTGCCCTTCTTTGTCGCACTTTTTTCTCTTTCCTTGGTGCTCTTTTTTCTCTTTCTTTGTCGCTCTGCTTTCTCTTTCTTTCTCTCTTTCTTACTCTTTCGTTTTCTCCCTTTCTCTTTCTCTTCTTCTCTTTTTTCTCTTTTACTTTCTGTTTCTCTTTTTTCTCTTTTTCTGTATTTCTTTCTTTTTCTCTATTTTCTCTTTCTTCAGCTTTCTTTGTCTTTCTGTTTCTTTGTTTTTCTTTATTTTTTCTGTTTCTTTGTTCTTCTTTCTTTTTTCTGTTTCTTTGTTTTTCTTTTTTTTCTGTTTCTTTGTTTTTCTGTTTCTTTCTCTCTTTCTCTTTCTTACTCTTGCTTTCTCTCTTTCTCTTATTTTCTTTTTCTCTTTTTTATTTTTTTTCCGTTTCTTTTTCTCTTTTCTCTTTCTTTCTCTCTTTCTCTTTCTTTCTCTTTCTTTCTCTCTTACTTTCTCTCTTACTTTCTTTTTCTTCCTCTTTTCTCTTTCTTATTCTTTTTCTTTTTTCTTTTTTTTCTTTTTTCTGTTTCTTTCTCTCTTTTTCTCTTTCTTTTTCTCTTTTTTCTCTTTCTTTTATCTCTTTTTTCTCTTTTTTCTTTTTTTTCTCTCTCTTTTTTCTGTTTCTTTCTTTTTCTTTCTTGTTTCTGTTTCTTTCTCTCTTTTTCTCTTTCTGGCTCTGTTTTCTTTCTCTTACTTTTTTGTGCCCTTTTTTCTTTCTTGCTCTTGTTCTGTTCCTTCATTTCTGTCTCTTCTTTTTCTTTTCCCACCTTCATTTTTATTTCTTTTCTTTCTTTTTCTTCTCACTTTTTCTTTCTTTTCCTCTTTTTTATCTTTCTTTTCCTCTTTTCTTATTTCTTATTTTTCTATTTCTTGCTCTTTCTTTTTTCTTCATTCTCTTCCTTATTTCTCACTTATTCTCTTGCTCTCTTCTTTTTATTTCTCTTTCTTTGCCGTTCACAAACACCATAACGTTTAGTAAAATATCCTAAGGAGTTAATGGCCTCAATGTTGGTCTGCTGAGATGATTCGAATTTTCGGGCGGAATATATTACTTAGTGTCCATAGAGTGAATAGGAAATAAAAGGTAATTAAAGTTTCAGTGAATTTTTGCTCCACTTTTGCCTAAATAACTTATGTGACCCTAAAACAACAGTCGCAAAAATGGGCGATAAAATGTTATTGTTATCGTCATAATTGCCATGAAAGACATGTTTGGAATAGTAGACACAGAGTTAAAAAATCAATGCCACAGCCCGGATTTGAAGCAGTCTTCGTCCGGTTGTTCTTAACCATGGCAACATTCCAGCACGTCATTAAACTCTCCGTCTCGCATGTTACCATGGTAACCCACTTAGTATCCTTTAATCTCACCGCCCCTCCAAGTTGTCACCCCGCCTCAGAATATGTTCTATTGAACAAAGTGCTAAATCTGCCCTCCAAACATTGTCATATGTTTGTCATACTTAGAAGCCCATGTTCGAAACAATTGAAAGATCCAAGAATATGTTACAAGTGCAGGAGTCGTGCTTTGATTTCCAACAGAACAGTACGTTATTTGTTTTACAAAATAAGTCCTTATGGGAGAGAGACGCAGATCATAATTAAATACTTGCCTCAAGACAATTTACTTTGAACAAAACTGAAACGTCGTTACATTTTTACGAGCATCCCATTTATTAAAGCGTAATTTAGAATTACAACTTAAAAACCTTGTTGGGTTGGTTATGTTTTATTTCTCTTTTTCTAGGAGTACAATCCTTGCATAGCGGTGAGGCGTTTATGAAAAATGAACGTCTAAAACAATGCTGGCGAAACAAAAGAAGCGCAGCTAGCTTCTCTTGTCCCTTTACCTGTCCATGCGGAAATTCTTCATTCGATCCCCTCAAGCGAACGTCAAATTGCTTCGGACATAAGAATCTGCGCGGACTTTCCTCTTGCCGAACCAAATCTAATAGAAGTGGCACACAAATGTCGAGTTACAACTTCTCTGTGACAGTAAAAATGTTTGGATTGTCTTTGTGTCCCTCACTCGAGGCTATTGAGCGGAAAAAGTTGTCCAGATAACGGCATTCTTCTTTACATGTGATTTGTAACAGTGCACAAAGAACAGGTTCCTCTTAGCGGATGTATTTACCGGTGACATATGTCATGTTTAAAATTTCTGAGACATTACTTTAAAACAGTTTCCGATTTGTTTGGTGATTTTTACCAAGGTACATTGCCCGCCTCTGTGGTATGGTGGCAACGTCATGCCTCATGTTCTAGAGGTACCGAGTTCTAATCTCGGTCAAGGTGAGTTAGCTGGATAAGGTTTCTTTCATCTTTTCCTGAAAGATAAATGTCTGGTAACTAAACTCTGTGTACCCTGTACTCATTTGAACATCATTTCCTTCATCGTCCGATGTGACTTAACGTTGGAGGTTTCCTCTTATCCTGAAAGATCAATGTCAGGTAACTCTAAGCTCTATGTCCGCTGTACTCATTTGAACAGTTTGGTTCATCGTCCGATATGATCTAACGTTGGAGGTTTTCCCTTATCTTGAGAGATGAATGTCTGGTAACTCTAAGCTCTATGTACCCTGTACTCATTTGAACATCATTTCCTTCATCGTCCGATATGACTTAACGTTGGAGGTTTTCTCTTATCCTGAAAGATCAATGTCAGGTAGCTCTAAGCTCTATGTACCCTGTACTCATTTGAACATCATTTCATTCATCGTCCGATATGACTTAACGTTGGAGGTTTTCCCTTATCCTGAAAGGTGAATGTGTAGTAACCTAAGCTCTATGTACCCTGTACTCATTCGAACATCATTTCATTCATCGTCCGATATGACTTAACGTTGGCGGTTTTCCCTTATCCTGAAAGATGAATGTTATCTCTAAGCTCTATGTACCCTAGACTCATTTGAACATCATTTCATTCATCGTCCGATATGACATAACGTTGGAGGTTTTCCCTTATCCTGAAAGATGAATATCTGGTAACTCTAACCTCTATGTACCCTGTACTCATTTGAACATCATTTCATTCATCGTCCGATATGACTTAACGTTGGAGGTTTTCCCTTATCCTGAAATATGAATGTCTGGTAACTCTAAGCTCTATGTACTCTGTACTCATTTGAACATAATTTCATTCAGCGTCCGATATGACTTAACGTTGGCGGTTTTCCCTTATCCTGAAAGATGAATGTCTGCTAACTCTAAGCTCTATGTACTCTGTACTCATTTGAACATAATTTCATTCATCGTCCGATATGACTTAATGTTGGAGGTTTTCCCTTATCCTGAAAGATGAATGTCTGGTAACTCTAAGCTCTATGTACCCTGTACTCATTTGAACATCATTTCATTCATCGTCCGATATGACTTAACGTCGAAGGTTTTCCCTTATCCTGAAAGATGAATGTCTGGTAACTCTAAGCTCTATGGACCCTGTACTCATTTGAACATCATTTCACTCATCCGATATGACTTAACGTCGAAGGTTTTCCCTTATCCTGAAAGATGAATGTCTGGTAACTTTAAGCTCTATGGACCCTGTACTCATTTGAACATCATTTCACTCATCGTCCGATATGACTTAACGTCGAAGGTTTTCCCTTATCCTGAAAGATGAATGTCTGGTATCTCTAAGCTCTATGGACCCTGTACTCATTTGAACAACTGTTCATTCATTGTTCGATATGACTTAACGTTGGAGGATTTCCCTTATTCTGAAACATGAATGTCTGGTAACTCTAAGCTCTATGTACCCTGTACTCATCTGAACATCATTTCATTTATCGTCCGATATAGATAAAGAAACGTCTAGCGGCATCTAGAAGTGTCTTAAATGGTTTTGAAATTAATCGAAAACCTCCAAAAGTTTTATCAAAATACCAAAAATTAATAAAATGGATGCATTAAATAGTTACGCATGATTGATAACGCAGTTTCATTGTTAAATGGAATTGTTTCTAAGTTTTGTTTTTCCTGTGCACAGATAGCAAGACAACATACTGTTTACATGTTCGTCTTTTGTTTTGCTTGATGGAGCTCATGTCACCTAGCTAGTTTAGTAGGATAAAGCGACTTAAAAAAATAGCCTCCTAAGGCGTTACGTCATCGGAGGATGAATGGGATGATGCTGAAATGAGCCGGGCGTCCATAGAGCTTAAGAGTTACTAGGCATTCATATTTAAGAATGTCGTAACTGTCGTAACTCTTTGAGAAAGCCGCCCTATTTCTTCACTTGCCTCGATCTTCCTCCCTGGAATGCCGCACTTGGGCCATGGGTACAATAACCTACAAGTTACGGTGCCAAATCTCCTCCGAAGCAAGGTTGAGGGAAAACCACGGAACAAAACGTATCTAGTTAAGTTATTCTCACCGAGATTTGAACTGAGGATGTTCTGCACGAGAGGTACACACGCTACCGGGCTTTTCCCTACAACATGTATGAATTTACTAAAGAACGTTTGAAAAATATTTTTTCTTAAGACACTTAACCAATAATTCTATATGAGAATTGTAAGCCAAGCTTGCTTTTCAGCACCACCGTATAAGAGCACGAGACTTCAAAGAATAAAAACTGAAGAACAAAGGGCGTAGAAACCAGAACGTAACAACTGAATGATTTACAGAAGCTGGACGCAGGTCATGGGATAGCAACAAGTAGTCGATAGGTTCTGCCCCCTTCTTCCTGTGGATTCTGTATCCAGATTTATGGAGCTAATGCTTCTGATTTATCTTTAGGTGCATAAAATATACTTATTTCTGCTTGGACACCAAAACCTCGTTAAGATTTCCCTAAAACCGGAATAAGAGACATTTTCAGGCTATCTAGATACTCGCTGAATCTCATTTTGTATTTCAGTTGCTAAAACAAACCCTCATTTATATTGTAACGTTCCAATGGTTACATTAAAGCATTAAGACAATTACTAATTAACACTAATGCCCGATTTCACCAACAGATGTTAAAATAGACGTTAACAAGCGTAACTTAACTGTCACAGCGCTAACACTACTGTTAAATTTCTTCCATTTCACCAACCTGTTTTCTGAAAACGTTAACAAACCCGTGTTAACGCAGCTATAGAAGGCTATGGATGAGTCGTATTTTCTGTACGTCCTGCGATGCGTTTTTGTTTTAATTTTCGTCTACACACAATTGAAAAAAAAAGGCGGGTGAACAAAATCGTAAACAAAAGCCGTGAGACAAATGTATCGAAGTATACTGGCATCATGGCAAATAATAGGACGCGAGCGGTGAATGTAAAAGAGGAAGATGTCACGTGGGAAAAAATTTGAAACGTATTTAATTCAAATGTATGTGTCACTACTAAAAGAATGAAAGAATGTTTCAAGACGGAAGGTGGACAGCTGGCCAGTGTCCTACTCACATAATTCAGTGAAATATAAAATCGCAAACTTATTTATACTTGAAGCAAAGGCGAGATCGGCATATTCCTTTCGATGTATGTTCTAACTCAGTATTACGTAAATTTAAAACGAGGAGCGAAGAAAGACAAGTGACGTGTGACTTGATCGCTTCAAGAAGGGAGGTGGGCAGTGTATTATCCAGATAATTCAGTGAATTATAAAATCGCAGTTATTAGTACTTGGAGCAAAGGCGAGATCGTCATATTCCTTTCGATACATGTTCTAACTCAGTATTACGTAAATTTAAAACGAGGAGCGAAGAAAGACAAGTGACGAGTGACTTGTACGTTTCAAGACGGGAGGTGGACAATGCATTATCCACATAATTCAGTGAATTATAAAATCGCAGTTATTAGTACTTGGAGCAAAGGCGAGATCGTCATATTCCTTTCGATACATGTTCTAACTCAGTATTACGTAAATTTAAAACGAGGAGCGAAGAAAGACAAGTGACGAGTGACTTGAACGTTTCAAGACGGGAGGTGGACAGTGAGTGTATTATCCACATAATTCAGTGAAATATAAAATCGCAAGGTTATTAATACTCGAAGTAAAGGCGAGATCGGCATATTCCTTTCGATGCATGTTCTAACTCAGTATTACGTAAATTTAAAACGAGGAGCGAAGGACAAGTGACGTGTGACTTGATCGCTTCAAGAAGAGAGGTGGGCAGTGTATTATCCAGATAATTCAGTGAATTATAAAATCGCAGTTATTAGTACTTGGAGCAAAGGCGAGATCAGAATACTACTTTCGATACATGTTCTAACTCAGTATTACGTAACTTTAAAACGAGGTGCGAAGGACAAGTGACGAGTGACTTGAACGTTTCAAGACGGGAGATGGACAGTGTATTATCCACATAATTCAGTGAATTATATAATCGCAAAGTTATTAATCCTTGAAGTAAATTTTAAATTGTTGCTTTTGCCTCTCCAAAATTCTTGATTTTTCCGAAGTTAATTTAATATATTTTTGAACGGTAGAAAATTAAATTAATAAAAAAAATGTCACGGGTTTGCGGGACAGTAAGGTTTAAATTTGGGAGTACATATTAATAGGCTTTTTTCCTTTCCTTTTTTTTTTTGTATAATTTACGGCCTCCAACGTTAAGTCATTTCGGACGATGAATGCAATGGGTAAAATGATACTCAAATGAGTCCAGGGTCCATACAGCCTTTTCTTCTTGTTTTACTTCCTCCATCGTTAGGTCATATCGGACAATGAATGGAATGATGGGAAAATCTTATCCAGAAAATGATTCTAACCGCGATACGAGTTCGGCACCTCTTGAAGAGAGGCAGACACGCTAACATCTGCGCTACAAAGGCGGGCTTTATAGTTACTATAAATGTGACAATTTTTTATTACAAAAAAGGTTCAAAATCTTGATGTAGCAAACATTTTGATGAAATTTCAGAGATATATTACTTTAAGGAATGAACCTGCAGCTATTTCATTTCTTCTATTACTTACGGAACCTATATATATCTTCCATTGTACTGCAGGCTCTTAACGACCCATGCGTTAATCGTAGATCAACCGTTTCACAGTTGAAAGGTTTTAATTTGGAGCCTTTATTGTCGTTCATCCATTGTTACAAATCTGTAACTTCTTTTCATGTCCATCCATTTTTCTTCCAAAGGACTCAACGTAGAACGATCAATAACAGATAGATGGTTCTAAAAGCGGTATCATAGCCGAATCGAATGTACGTATAGCCTTAAATTTAAGATTCTTTTGTGACTCAAAAGCTCATGTAATTGAAAAAAAAATCTGCCTTTAATAACACCTCAGGTGCACTCATTACCTCACTGTTAATTTACTTTTAGTTACAGTGGAATCTGGGAGTATAGTAAACAAAGTGATAGTCAAATGTTTTAAACCCGGTTGCTATTGTGATCACTTTGAAATTCCCTTTTCTTTGCATGGATTAGAGATAACTTCCCATTGTAGAAAAGATACACCTTAAGCGATATTCAATTTTTTACGTCGTCATATCGGACGATGAATGAAATGGTGTTCAAATGAGTACAGGGTACATAGAGCGTAGAGTTAGCAGACATTCATCTTTCAGGATAAGGGAAAACCTCCAACGTTAAATCATATCGGACGATGAATGAAATTATGTTGAAATGAGTACAGGGTACTAAGAGCTTGGACTTACCAGACATTCATCTTTCAGGATAAGAGAAAACCTCCAACGTTAAGTCATATCGGACGGTGAATGAAATGATCTTCAAATGAGTACAGGGTACATAGAGCTTGGAGTTGCCAGACATTCATCTTTCAGGATAAGAGAAAACCTCAAACGTTAAGTAATATCGGACGGTGAATGAAATGATCTTCAAATGAGTACAGGGTACATAGAGCTTGGAGTTGCCAGACATTCATCTTTCAGGATAAGAGAAAACCTCAGACGTTAAGTAATATCGGACGGTGAATGAAATGATGTTCAAACGAGTCTAGGGTACACAGAGCTTAGAGTTATCACACATTCATGTTTCAGGATAAGAGAAAACCTCCAACGTTAAGTCATATCGGACGATGAATGAAATTAAGTTCAAAGGAGTACAGGGTACATAGAGCTTAGAGTTACCAGACATTTATCTTTCAGAATAAGGGAAAACCTCCAACGTTAAGTCATATCGAACGATGAATGAAATTAAGTTCAAAGGAGTACAGGGTACATAGAGCTTAGAGTTACCAGACATTTATCTTTCAGAATAAGGGAAAACCTCCAACGTTAAGTCATATCGAACGATGAATGAAATGATGTTCAAATGAGACCAGGGTACATAGAACTTATAGTTACCAGACATTCTTCTTTCAGGATAAGGGAAAAACCCCGGAGGGGAAGGCATCTTAGATAAGTACCCTGATGAAGTTGCCAACTCGGGACCTTTAGAACATGACGCACACGCGTTACTACTTACGCAACTGAGGCCGGCTGAACAAATTGTTGAAGAAATATTCAGTTTCGAAGTATTAATGTTGACAAGGGATCTCTCGTTCCTACAAAGATGTAAATTTTTGTACGTAATCAAACACCGTTGGACTATCTCGTACGGAGCTGGAACACGCAAATTTATTTGCCCATTTATATTAGTTTAGCTGTGCAGGGAGGAAGTGCTTTATTCTCTATAAAGATTACTCTTGTCTAGTGTTACACAACTCGCAAGCTGAGACATCCTACAGGGACTTCCTTAATTAATACCCACTCTTCTAGCACGTTTTTTATCCGTTTTCTCGTTTGCTCTCGGATTCTGGTGGGATTTATTTATCGGTGCGAGCGAAGAGGCGGGCGGGGTTTGTATAATCCGGTCTTCTCGGCAGAGAGAGAGAGGGAGTCGCTTGATCGGCTTTGACTGTGTTGATCCTGGAGAGTGTTTGTTTTTCCAGAGCACGACGTTAGGTCCGATCCTCCCCCGGGGCCTCAAATGTAAATAGGCTCTGGAAAGGAACTGCAAGGCGACTTAAGAGTGTGATCGGCTCTTTTGGGCAGATCACATCCAGCTAACCTGGCTCGAACTAAACCAACCTGTTGTAAACATTTGACAAGAGGGATGGATGGGCACGTTTATTATAGAGGCGATTGTCGTACACGAACTACTGCTGTGTTACTGGCATACAAACTACTCTTACAAACTCATATTACTCTGTCTACTTCAAGACAAGTGCTATCGAATTCTAGTTACAAGGAATATGTGAATACAGTAGAATGTATGTGATTGTCAAGTGTTTTTATAGCTGATTTCTATGGTGATGACCAGCGCTAGGAAGCTCGTACCGATTTCCTTGAGCAGTGTTTGCTATACCACGCAAAAGTAATATTTTATTTATCTGTTACGGTTTAGAGTATTGAAAATTCATTGCCCAATGAAGAAGACTTCTGAGGATACTCAGAGACAATTTAAGCAATATTTAAGCTGACACATTAAGCAATATTTAAGTCAACATTTGCTCTGTTCCAACAATACCTACCGTCTCACGGAACAGCAGCCGCAGCTGCGCGAAAATTCGGTACTACTCGGATAAAGTCAGTTTGCCTCGTCACATACTTAAGCAAAGGCCAATCTTGATTTTAAGGGAGCCATGATAGCTAAATAATACGAGGCATGTTTTTTAAGTCAGTACCGTTTTGCGATTCCGCCGCAGCGCTACGGTCGGCGTTCCGCGCATGTGCGCTGGTTATCTACATCTCTTGTCTACGCACTGACGCCATTACAGTCTAATTTTTCATTGTATACGTTGTTTACTGAGTGTTTAAGTTGCCTCCGACAATCGTGAGTCCCGCCGATTGTGAAGTACGGGCTGTTGTACGATTTCTTAGTGCTAAAGGCGTAAAACCGATCGTTCATCGTGAGATCTGTGAAGTTTACGGACAAAACATTGTGAGTGGTGGAATGGTAAGGAAATGGGTGAGAGCTTTTAAAGATGGCCGCACAAATGTGCATGACGAAGAACGGAGTGGGCGTCCTTTGGCCGTTACTGAAGATTTGGTGCAGAAGTGGACGAAAAGGTGAGAGAAAACAGACGCTTTACAATTTCATCATTGTGCGACTATTTTCCTCAATATTCTCGTAGTGTTTTGTATCGCATTGTGACCCAGAACTATAAGTACCGGAAATTGTGTTCACGTTGGGTTCCGAAAATGTTGACGGATTTGCACAAAACCCAACGTTTAGGCAGTGCATTGACTTTCCTTGAGTGGTACCACAATGAAGGTGAAGATTTTTAGACCAAATTCTTACAGATGAGGAAACATGTGGTTGGCCCACGTCACACCAGAATCGAAGCAACAATCCATGGAATGGCGACATTCATCATCACCCACAAAAGTGAAGTTTAGGCAAACCATTTCTGCCCGGAAAATCATGTGCACGGTTTTTTGGGACAGAAAAGGAGTATTGCTAGGGGAGTTTATTCCTCGTAATGAGACAATCAATGCAGCGTCTTATTGTGAGACATTGAACAATCTGCGCCGTGCAATCCAGAACAAAAGACGTGGCAAGTTGAGTAAGGGTATCGTTTTGCTGCATGACAATGCCCGTCCACATGTGGCTAATCGGACCAAAGATCTCATCAAATCTTTTCAATGGGAAACTCCAGATCATCCTCCATACAGACCTGATCTGGCGCCCAGCGACTACCATTTGTTCCTGCACTTGACGGATGACGAAGTCAAAACAGTTGTGATACAGTGGTTAACACGTCAGGCGGCAGAATTTTATGAGGAGGGTATTCAAAAACTGGTGCCACGTTATGAGAAGTGCCTCAGTATTCACGGAAATTATGTAGAAAAGTAGATTAAGGTACAGGCTTTCATGTAAAAATAAAATTATTGCGATATCTATGCACGTCGTTTTTTAATTCCAAAACGGTACTGACTTAAAAAGAATGCTTCGTATATCCTAAACCAATAAAACATCATCTATGAAACCACCAACACAGCAGAAAACAAAAGATCTGCTCAATAATATACTCATTCGAAATGATATAAATAAAATATCAGATCAGTCACCCTGACCGAGACGAAACCCCGTGATCGTGAGGCACACGTGCCCTAGAGGCGGACTTTTATGACCCATACAATGCAAGATTGCACGAAGATCGTTATTCTGTAATCTGCAAGTCTTGAATATGCAATAAACAGTTATTTTCTCCAAGAGCCGCCTGTGAGAAATGCGTTGAAGAAACCACGGCCCTGCAAAACTTCCGGGACCTTGGCCGTTTATTAATTAAGGCAAATTTGCATTGTGGCGTTTATTGGCCGGTCGGTTATAGGCCACTGCTGATCTGCACGTTCTAAGAAGCAAGCTCAATTAAAACTACTATCTGAGCAACGTCCACTTCTGTAACGTAGATGTGAATTGTGTCTGCCTGACGTTCAAGAGGTCCTAAGTACTAACCTCAAAGGGTGTGATTTGTCTGTAAGTTGTGTATTTCCGGCGCTTTCTCTTATCCTGAAAGTGAATGTCTGATAACTCTAAGCTCTGTGGACTTTGGGCTTATTTCAATATTTCATTCATCGTCCGATATGACCTAACGTTGGAGGTTTTCGCTTCTCCTGAAAGATGAATATCTGGTCACTAAGCTCTATGTATCCTGTACTCATTTGTACATCATTTCATTCATCGTCCGATATGACCTAATTTTGGAGGTTTTATCTTATTCTGAAAGATGAATGTCTGGTAACTCAAAGCTCTATGTATCCTGTACTCATTTGTACATTATTTCATTCATCGTCCGATATGACCTAACGTTGGAGGTTTTCCCTTATCCTGAAAGATGAATATCTGGTCACTAAGCTCTATGTATCCTGTACTCATTTGTACATCATTTCATTCATCGTCCGATATGACTTAACGTTGGAGGTTTCCCTTATCCTGAAAGATGAATATCTGGTCACTAAGCTCTATGTATCCTGTACTCATTTGTACATCATTTCATTCATCGTCCGATATGACCTAATGTTGGAGGTTTTATCTTATTCTGAAAGATGAATGTCTGGTAACTCAAAGCTCTATGTATCCTGTACTCATTTGTACATTATTTCATTCATCGTCCGATATGACCTACCGTTGGAGGTTTTCCCTTATCCTGAAAGATGAATATCTGGTCACTAAGCTCTATGTATCCTGTACTCATTTGTACATCATTTCATTCATCGTCCGATATGACTTAACGTTGGAGGTTTCCCTTATCCTGAAAGATGAATATCTGGTCACTAAGCTCTATGTATCCTGTACTCATTTGTACATCATTTCATTCATCGTCCGATATGACTTAACGTTGGAGGTTTCCCTTATCCTGAAAGATGAATATCTGGTCACTAAGCTCTATATACCCTGTACTCATTTGTACATCATTTCATTCTTCGTCCGATATACCTTAACGTTGCAAGGGCTTCCCTTATCCTGAAAGATGAATGTCTGGTAACTAAGCTCTTTGTATCCTGTACTAATTTGAACATATTTCATTCATCGGCATAACTTTGGAGTTTTTCCCTTATCCTGAAAGATGAATGTCTGGTAGCTCTAAGCTCTATGTACCCTGCACTCATTTGAACATTATTTGTCATCATCCGGTATAACTTTGGAGGTTTTCCCTTATCCTGAAAGATGAATGTCTGGTAACTAAGCTCTATGTACACTGTACTCATTTGAACATCATTTCATTCTTCGTCCGATATGACCTAACGTTGGAGGTTTTCCCTTATCCTGAAAGATGAATATCTGGTCACTAAGCTCTATGTATCCTGTACTCATTTGTACATTATTTCATTCTTCGTCCGATATGACTTAACGTTTTAGGTTTTCCATTATCCTGAAAGATGAATGTCTGGTAACTCTAAGCTCTATGTACCCTGTACTCATTTGAACATCATTTCATTCTTCGTCCGATATGACCTAACGTTGGAGGTTTTCCCTTATCCTGAAAGATGAATATCTGGTCACTAAGCTCTATGTATCCTGTACTCATTTGTACATTATTTCATTCATCGTCCGATATGACTTAACGTTGGAGGTTTCCCTTATCCTGAAAGATGAATATCTGGTCACTAAGCTCTATGTATCCTGTACTCATTTGTACATCATTTCATTCATCGTCCGATATGACCTAATGTTGGAGGTTTTATCTTATTCTGAAAGACGAATGTCTGGTAACTCAAAGCTCTATGTATCCTGTACTCATTTGTACATTATTTCATTCATCGTCCGATATGACCTAACGTTGGAGGTTTTCCCTTATCCTGAAAGATGAATATCTGGTCACTAAGCTCTATGTATCCTGTACTCATTTGTACATCATTTCATTCATCGTCCGATATGACTTAACGTTGGAGGTTTCCCTTATCCTGAAAGATGAATATCTGGTCACTAAGCTCTATGTATCCTGTACTCATTTGTACATCATTTCATTCATCGTCCGATATGACTTAACGTTGGAGGTTTCCCTTATCCTGAAAGATGAATATCTGGTCACTAAGCTCTATGTACCCTGTACTCATTTGTACATCATTTCATTCTCCGTCCGATATACCTTAACGTTGCAAGGGCTTCCCTTATCCTGAAAGATGAATGTCTGGTAACTAAGCTCTATGTATCCTGTACTAATTTGAACATATTTCATTCATCGGCATAACTTTGGAGTTTTTCCCTTATCCTGAAAGATGAATGTCTGGTAGCTCTAAGCTCTATGTACCCTGCACTCATTTGAACATTATTTCAGTTATCATCCGGTATAACTTTGGAGGTTTTCCCTTATCCTGAAAGATGAATGTCTGGTAACTAAGCTCTATGTACACTGTACTCATTTGAACATCATTTCATTCTTCGTCCGATATAACTTAACGTTTTAGGTTTTCATTATCCTGAAAGATGAATGTCTGGTAACTCTAAGCTCTATGTACCCTGTACTCATTTGAACATCATTTCATTCTTCGTCCGATATGACTTAACGTTGTAGGTTTTCCATTATCCTGAAAGATGAATGTCTGGTAACTCTAAGCTCTATGTACCCTGTACTCATTTGAACATCATTTCATTCATCGTCCGATATGACTTTGGAGGTTTTCTCTTATCCTGAAATTTGCATGTATAGTAACTCTCAGCTCTATCGACCCTTGACTTATTGCAACATAATTTTATGCATCATCCGATATAACTTAACTTTGGAGGTTTCCTACTATCCTGAAAGATGAATGTCTAGTAGCTTTAAGCTCTATGTAACCTGTACTGATTTGAACATCATTTCATTCATCGTCCGATATGACTTAACTCTGGAAGTTTTTTTCCTATCCTGAAAGATGAATGTCTGGTAACTCGAAGTTCTGGTACCCTGTACTCATTTGAACATCATGTCATTTTAACTTTTGCAACCACTGAGGTGTGACACGGTGCGTTGTCTTGGTGAAACAGCATTTCCTTTTTCTGCAGATGTGGCCGTTTTTCCGCAAGTTCTGCCTTCAGCTTGTCAAGTAATGGGTAGTATGCTCCTGTAATGGGTTTTCCTTTTCGAAAATAATCGATTAAAATAACTCCATGACTATCCCAAAAAACAGCCACCATCTCTTTCCCAGCCGGAAAAAACAGTTTTTGCTTTGTTTTTGGAGCCGGTTCCGCATTTGTTGTCCACTATTTGGACTGTACTTTTGTTTCGGGCGTGTAAAGGTGTATCCAAGTTTTATCCACAGTAATTATACGGTGCCAAAAACTCGGATTTATGGCGCCTAAACTGCACCAACAGAGCCTTGGAAATGTTCATTCGAACACGTTTTTGGTCTAACGTGAGCAAACGCTGCACTAAACGCACGGAAAGGTTCAAATGTTTAAATGTTAATTTAATATGTGACAAACACGTTCTTTTGGCATGTTCATAGCCTCTGCTATCTCTCTCACTTTAATTCGGCGGTCGTCTAGCACCATTTAATGAACTTTGGCGATGTTTTCGTCGGTAGTTGCAGTGTTTGGACGTCCCGCACGTTCATCGTCTCCCAAGCTCTTACAGCCACGTTTAAATTCACCTGCTCAAATTTAACTGTGGTAAATGATGGTGCAGAGTCCCCATACACAGAATCCAACTCATCTTTGATTTTCGTAGGCGTATTGCCTTTCAAAAACAAGTATTTAATGACAGCTCGATACTCAGTTTTATCCAGTCATAAAAATATTCACATCAACTCACTCACAGCAACTGAGCGTCCAAAATGGCTGAAGCTGATGAGTAACTGTCAACAGATGAACAACGGAGTTGACTAGCTTTTATTTACGAGTGCTGCCATCTTCATGTTGACGTCGGAAACTTTTCACACCACTCTCGTAGAAGAACTCAGAATCGTCTCCAAGTACTTTGCCTAGTTCTACATGGGCGCATTCACAAATTAAAAAAATAGTGATAATTTTGCTTATGTAAGTGTCCTTCCAGGAAATCGACAGTCAGGAATCTCGGAAAAAAGTAGGTCAGTTCGCTTAGGATTAGCAACACCACTACTAGAAGCGGCGAGTAAATCTGCGATAAGCACATATTATTTTCAACTTCCTCTACACGGATTTGCCGACGTTGACAACCCTGGATGATCCGCGTAAACACTACTTCCATGGTTATTCATTCCCTCTCTAAAAATAGCATTGAGAATATGCTAAAATATTCAAGGTTACCGGTAGTAATCCGTAGCGGGGGGACGAAACGTGCCGGTTATGGAAATAAAGTAAACGTGAGCGTTAACCTCTTGGCTTCACTGTGAAGGCATGACAATCGAGAAGTCTTTTTTTCTCTCCCCGTCGTGGGGAGGTTTTTTCCCTCTGCGACGTCGCACGTGCAGAAAGTTTCTTTTCATTGTTTCGCAGCAGATGTTCCTCCTCGTTTTTATTTGCATTCTCCTCTTGAATGATCAAAGGAATTTACCGGAAAAAGTTTTCCCATTGTCTACGGTCTGGTTTCTCACCACCGTCTTTTGTCTTTGAATTTCGCGATGATATTATTACACGCGGTTTAGGCAGTTTTCACGACGAAAGGACGTAAAATAACTTATGGCTATGTGGTGAAAGTTCTTTAAAACCGTTACCTACAAAAATCACAGTGATTTTACTGGCATAAACAAACGTGGTTACTATGGAAACAATGTACTAATTTCGAAAATAGCATTTCGTCCAATCAGTTGTTTGCTATGTAATTAAATATTCTAAAGTACTATTTCAGGGAGATTCATTTCCTGTTGTTTATTACAAACAGTAGCGAGGCGTGACTTCCAAAGTGAGGAAAGCTACAAATATCAATTTGCATTCAAATAAGAGAGAATAATGACTCCAAGTACTAACGCTACTCTTTAGTACTCTTTCTATTGTACAGCCACACGTAGGTCCAGTAGCGAGGCGTGACTTTCAAAGTGAGGGAAGCTCCAAATAATTTTTTATTAAAATAAAATAAATCATCACTCAAAGGACTAAGGCTACACTTCAGTACTCTATTGTACAGTGACACGTAGGTCCGATAGCGAGGCGTGACTTTCAAAGCGAGGGAAGCACCAAATAATTTTTAATTAAAATAAAATAAATCATGACTCAAAGAACAAAGGTAACACTTCAGTACTCTTTCTATTGTACAGTCACACGTTGGAATAGTAGCGAGGCGTGACTTTCAAAGAGAGGGAAGCTCCAAATAATAATTTTTATTAAAACAAGAGAGAATAATGACTCAAAGAACTAAGGCTAGCCTTCAGTACTCTTTCTGTTGTGCAGTTACACGTAGGTCCAGTGGCGAGGCGTGACTTTTAAAGCGAGGGAAGCTCTAAATAATAATTTTTATTAAAGCAAGAGAGAATAATGACTCAGAACTAAGGATATTCTTCAGCACTGTTTCTGTTGTACAGTCACACGTAGGTCTAGTAGCGAGGCGTGACTTTCAAAGCGAGGGAAGCTCCAAATAATAATTTTCATTGAAATAATAGAGTATAATGACTCAAAGAACTAAGGCTACTCTTCAGTGGTCTTTCTATTGTACAGTCACACGTAGGTCCAGAGCCGAAGCGTGACTTTCAAAGTGAGGGAAGCTCCAAATAATTTTCATTGAAACAAGAGAGAATAATGACTCAAAGAACAAAAGCTACTCTACAGTACTCTTTCTATTGTACAGTCACACGTAGGTCCAGAAGCGAGGAGCGACTTTCAAAGCGAGGGCAGCTCCAAATAATAATTTTCATTAAAATAAGAGAGAATAATGGCTCAAAGACCTAAGGTTAATGTTTAATACTCTTTCTATTGTACAGTCACGTAGGTCCAGTGGCGAGGCGTGACTCAAAGTGAGGGAAGCTGCAAACAATAATTTTCATTAAACCAAGAGAGAATAGTGACAAATGACACCGCAGTTTTGCACTAGTTCGAACTAAACTACCAAACATTCCGTCTAACATATAGTATTCGCTTGTTTCAGTGAACTCTTGCAGACCTTTCGAACGTCAACTGTCTAATTACGAATATACTACACGTGATGTGATAACATATATATTAGTACTATTTTCATTGAGTGTTTAGCATCAATGTTAAATACGCGGGTAGAACCCAGTAATGGGGTCGATGTTTTTATGTTGGAGCATAATATGTTGATTGCATAATGGTTGAGAATAACGCCCAGCTGACTCACCTGGTATGGCTGCCAGAGACCGTTAGAGCCTGCCTATGTAGCGTAGGTGGTAGCGTGTCTGGCTCAGATTCAAGAGGTGCCGAGTTCCAATCTCGATCAGCCTGAGGTTTTCCCTTATACTGAAAGATGAATGTCTAGTAAGCTATAAGTACCCTGTACATATTTGAACATAATTTCAAACATCATCCGATGTGACTTAACGATGAAGGAAGTTAAATCTTGTACATAAAGGTATTTTCGAGAAATCCTTTATAGAAGTTTTGGCTGAAATACGATTTCCAACTCGCTGGAAGTACGCAGAAGAGAAAATTAAAAATATCGTACTCAGTGGTCAGACTTGATGGAAATTTTAACAGGTGTTCTTTCGCACCGCGCATGCGGGTGGGTGCTTTTGGCCTGTCATTGCTGGGTAAACATGGAAGCGGCTGCGAATTTAAATGAGAAGCAAGCAGCACAAAGAGAATAATAAATCAATCAGAAACTTCAGACAGGTGTCATTATAGCTCATGATATCGGTACGCACTCTTGTGCCTATTTGTTTTCCGGGTTCTCAATTTTCTTGTTACCTTAACTACGTGAGCCGTTGTTTTGTTTCGAAAACTTTTTAAGCACCTGAAATATCGAGTACTCGTCATGCATTCATTAAGAAATTATTTACATTTATTTATTTCAGGTTTATCCTGAAAATATTTGTAGATAAAAGGGAAACATTGGTAGGAGGTAGGTTTTGCCCGCCTCTGTGGTGTAGGAGTAGTCTCTATATGATCTCGAAATTCCGTTTCATTTGTATTATCAGAAGAAACAGTCATTTCTTACACAGGTGTGACTTTCTGTTCACTTTTTTTACAAACTATTCTTGCATTCCATTATTTACTATTCTTTATGTGGCCTTCCCACAGATTTATAAATTTTGGCAGAGATATGTTGATGATGTTTTTGCTATCATTCCGGAAAAACTTAGAGAAGATTCTCTAAAATTACTAAACCTGCAAGATAATCACATCCAATTTACTATGGAAGTAGAAACAGACAACACCCTACCCTTTTTGGACCTCAAGATAACTAGAAATCGTCATGGTGTAGATTTTGGAATATACAGGAAGCCCACACACACAGATAATTGCATAAAGAAAAATGAATACAACCCAGTTTCACATCAACTAGCTGCCTTTAGAAGTCTAATTCACCGGCTATACAACGTCCCACTGAGTAAGGATGAATTTTTGAAAGAACAACAACACATAAAAGACATAGCGGTATTAAATGGATTCAACCCAGCCATCATAAGGAACATGATGAAGAGAAAAGAAAAACTGAAGATAATATCACTCTCACACCACTTAAAAACAGAAATTGGCAATATAGAAAATTCACCTACAATCCATGGGCTTTTAGAAAATTTGAACGAATCTTCAAAAGACTAAACTTAAAACTAGCACCCCAAAACAAATTCAGTCTGAGGAACCTGCTAAATAAACCTCTGAAAAATACAATCCCCAACAATTTGAAATCAGGAATTTATCAGATTAATTGTGAAACCTGTGAAAAAAAACTACATAGGAAAAACTAAGAGAAACTTGTTAACCAGGCAAAAAGAACACCAGAGGAACATTAAGTTGAATCAAACAGAATAATCTGCAGTTTCAACCTATTTTTGGACAGAAAACTACAACATTGGCCACAACATTAAACTGTTAAAATCTTTAAGTACACCCATAGGATTGGATATTTGGGAAAAAATATTCATAAACAAAAACCGTGATAAAGTTATAAATTTTGAAGTCCCGGCATTAAATGAATTATTAAAACTTAGTGCCCCAAACACCAGATGGCAGAGAGATCGGAGCTCCGTAGTAGTGGAAGAAGAGGAAGGTTCATTTAGTCACCAAACAGCTGAGGATGAGATCGAATGATCTTGAAAACGTTTCAATTATACAACAATAAGTAAGTGAAGTTTGAGTGTAAACATAGTGACTCATAAATCAAACTCAAATATGTAGAAGAGTTGTCAACTATTTCTCCAAAGGAACAAATGTAACAGAAGAAAGCAGTAGTTTTAAGCGATAGTCAGGTTTTATCAGTCGATCGTTATCTTTGCTTGACCATTAGGAGGAAAAAGTGAATAACGCGGTTCCCATTTGAGATAGGTTAAAATATTGGAAGTGTCAAACCAATAACAAGGTGTGCCTCCGAAATGGTAACATATAGAGTCCTTAAAATAGATATAATCTTAGGTAGTAAGATTTTTCTTTTCCGATTTATCACTTTATCCCAAAGTTATTATCTTAAGCATATAGTATTTTAATGACATTTGACAATTTAGGTTTCTATACTACGTGCTTGCCAGTAATTAGCAGGAGTCTTGCGTTTCACCCAAAAATTGGATAGTGACGTTTCAGAGCAAATAAAGTTTAGAAGTCTCTTAAAAAAATATTCTATGTATGTGTAACCAAAACCAAATTTCAGTTATATGCCAAATTTGGTACTTAGGTCAAGCATCCTCCAAGAATTGGGCACGAAAATGTTCAAAAAGACTCTTAAAAAAACAGCTAATTTTTCTACAAAAATATTTTTAAATCTTATTTCGTCTCAAATTTATTTATATAGTTAACAAATTCCGAAACATTCCTTTTGTTAACTTTTAAACATTTATACTTTGTTAAAACAGGATGTCCTGAGCCGTGACGTAAGGGGCTACAGCTTTTGTTCCCTGAGGTGTGTGGATTTTAAGTCCCGATTATAAAACCGGTGCCCACTCACCATTCGGAGGAAATCGAGGAACTGCGCTTAGTAGCGCACCCTGGTCTAGAAAGTTGACTTTCCGCCGGTGCTCTTTTCTTTGTCTTACTGTACGTCCTCCAACGTTAAGTAATATCGGACAATGAATGAAATGATGTTCAAATAAGTACAGGCTAGATAGAGCTTAGAGTTACCAGACATTCATCTTTCAGGATAAGGGAAAACCTCCAACGTTAAGTCATATCGGACGATCAATGAAATGATGTTCAAATGAGTACAGTGCACATAGAGCTTAGAGTTACCAGACATTCATCTTTCAGGATAAGGGAAAACCTCCAACGGACGATGAATGAAATGATGTTGAAATGAGTACAGGGTGCATAGAGTTTAGAGTTACCAGACATTCATCTTTCAGGATAAGGGAAAACCTCCAACGTCAAGTCATATCGGACGATGAATGAAATAATGTTCAAATGAGTACAGGGTACATAGAGCTTAGAGTTACTGGACATTAATCTTTCAAGATAAGGGAAATTCCGGGGGAAAAGACTATGGAGATATTGTATCTGGGTCTTCCAGGTAGGACCGCGTCTTTGTTTTCCTCTGGTCAACGTTACGTCTCATGTGGGGCTTCTTCAGGACTTCTTCCTTGACAGCTCCGTAGCAACTGTTCACAGTTGCTATGGAGCTGTCAAGGAAGAAGTCCTGAAGAAGCGCCACATAGTTGGGACGAAACGTCGACGAGAGGAACAACAAAGACGCGGTCCTACCCGGAAGACCCAGGTACAATGGACACCGACCGCCGAAGCCTACGCACTGAGTTGACCATGCAGATAATTCAACCTGATAGAGATTGGAACTCTTGAACCCCTTGAACGTGAGGTGGACACACTAGCACCTATGCTAGAAACGGACGTGTGTGCCGTGGTTAAACTTTCCGAGATAACGAGAAATTATTATTTCGTATTCCTTCTGTGTCTCTCGTTCAAGCAAGTAGAACGAATTTCAAAGTCGTCATATAGTGATTAATCCTTAAAGGTTTCAAGTAGCGCTTAAAGACGAATAAAGCCACTTGTGAACATGTTTTTCTTTATGTCGGTGTGGTAGAAAGAAAGGTATCTCAGGAGTATTTGTACGTATCGCATCTTTAGAAGAAATTGGTTTATATCGTTTGGAATTCATCATATCTTCTCATACCTACACATACCTTTTCGAACTGCTTCACTTTTCCTTTATTCTTTTTGGTTCAGTGTCCTCGAAAAAGCGTTTCCTGTAAAAGAAATAATTGAACAGAAGGCAGTATACAAAGTTCTCTTGGATAAAGATTATTTAAATAATTTTGGATTGAGAGTGCATGCTAGTCCCAGGTTATAAAGAGATACAACATTCTTTTGTTTTACTGTTTCCTTAGCTGCTAAATCGTGACTAAACATCGATAGCTTTTGTTTTAATTTATACGTACTTTCTGTAGAGTAACACCTACATTTTCTACTCTGTGACCAACACAAATAATAGTTAACAACCGTACCTCAGTGAACTGCACTGTTCTAATTTTCAATTTAGGAATATCTTCTCGGCATTTTTATCACCAATAGTAAAGTCTAATTGTGATAACAGGAGGAAAATACACCAAGGTTAATTGATAACGAATGGATGCTTCGATCGCATAGCGATGCGTGTTGTGGTGCTAATGGGCTTTGGATGTATTCCAGCAGAATGCACTTGAAAAGAAGGCGTTAACCAAAGAAAACACTACAACACATTCCGAGAGAAACGTTTGCCGAGATCGATTCACTCACTTTCTCGACTGTTGTAAAAAAGATGCTTAAGAATCCTTATTCTTCAATTTATATTAATATATTTACGTATATGTACTGTAACTTAAAGTAGCAGTCAAATGTTTTAAATCTAGTCGCTAAGAAATGACTTTAAAATGTCATTCTCCATCCATAGATTTGTGGAGAGTATAAATATTAAAAATTAAAACAGAATACTTCGGAAATGGTTAACTAAAAGATAAATAAATAAATATTTAACACAAATTTCATGCCTTAACAAAATTTACATTTATTGTGTAATGGGATTTTATAATTATTTTCGAAAAATATTCCATTCTAAGTTTCGTCTGGGAAATCTTCAGTTCGCAATCTCGGAAGGTGAAACGGCCAACCCGACAGCCGGCCTCGCGCCGACATAAGCGAAGCAGGAAAGGGAGATCATCCATAGGTGTCAGCGTGTCTGCCTCACGCTCAAGCGGTCCCCAGTTCGAATCACGGTAGGGTTGAGTTATCCGGATGACTAATGTGTGATAACTCAGAGCTCGTAGACCCTCGACCCATTTGAACATAATTTCATTCATCGTACGAAATGAATTAACGTTGGAGTTTTCCCGATAACTTGTAAAATGAATGTCTGGTAACCCTAAACTCTATGTACCCTGTACTCTTTTGAACATCATTTCATTCATCGTCCGATATGACTTAACGTTGGAGGTTTTCTCTTATCCTGAAAGATGAATGTCTGGTTACTCTAAGCTCTATGTATCTGTACTCATTTGAACATCATTTCATTCATCCGATATTGGAGGTTTTACTTTATCCTGAAAGATGAATGTCTGGTTACTCTAAGCCCTATGTACCCTGTATTCATTTGAACATTTCATTCATCATGCGATATTGGAGGTTTTACTTTATCCTGAAAGATGAATGTCTGGTAACTCTAAGCTCTATGTACCCTGTACTCATTTGAACATCGTTTCATTCATCCGATATTGGAGGTTTTACTTTATCCTGAAAGATGAATGTCTGGTTACTCTAAGCTCTATGTACCCTGTATTCATTTTAACATCACTTCATGCATCGTCTATGACTTTACGTTGAAGATTTTCCCTTACCTCAAAGATGAATATCTGGTAGCTCTAAGCTCTATGCATCCTGGACCCATTTGAGCATAATTTCATTCATCGTACGAGATGAATTTACGTTGGAGTTTTTCCGTTAACTTGTAAAATTAATGTCTGGTAGCTCTAAGCTCTATGCACACAGTACTCATTTGAACATCATTTCATTCATCGTCCGAAATGATTAAACGTTTTCCCTTATACTGAAAGATGAATGTCTGGTAACTCTAAGCTCTATGTACCCTGTACTCATTTCAACATCATTTCATTCATCATCCGATATTGGAGGTTTTCCCTTATCCTGAAAGATGGATGTCTGGTAACTATAAGCTCTATGTACCCTGTACTAATTTGAACGTCACTTCATTCATCGTCCGATATGACTTAACGTTGGGGCTTTTCCCTTATCCTGAAAGATGAATGGTAAGTCTAAGCTCTATGAACCCTGTACTCATTTGAACATCACTTCATTTACCTTCCGATATGACTTAACGTTGGAGGTTTTCTCTTATCCTGAAAGATAAATGTCTGGTAACTCTAAGCTCTCTGTATTTTGAACTCAGTTGAACATCATTTCATTCATCGTCCGATTTGAATAAATAGAGGTTTTTCTGTATTCTGAAAGATAAATTCCTGTAACTCTAAGCTCTATGGACCCTGGACTCATTTGAACATAATTTCATTCATCGTCTCATATGAGTTAGCTTTGCAGGTTTTTCCCTTACCCTGAGAGATAAGCTCTATGTACTCTGTACTCATTTGAGTATCACTTCATTCATCATCCGATGGTGACTTATTGTTGAAAGACGTAAATTTAGCAGTTGTACAATACTCATTCAGGATGATTAGGGTTCGTTAGCTGTTCCCAGGAGATTATGATATCCATTTGAATTCCCATGAAAATAAATTTTTATGTGGCATTTTAGTCAAAATCAATTGGAAAAGAAATATTCAACGAAACGGTACTTTGGGCTGAGGGAATCTTTATAAAACTACTTGAGTTTTTTTGAAGTTATGTTCACGAAAATCAGGGACCTCGAAAGATGTACTTCCCGTGAATCTCGCTATCGAATTGTATAGTGCAGTGTAGATACCTTGGATAAACTGAAATTGACTATTTTTTTTTTTTTTTTTAGCTGTGGTTTTTAGCGTCCCAATTTACATGAAACCCGCTTAATTTTGCCCAAACGACTTTTTCAGTCTTGAGGTTCCTTACGTGACATAAAGCTATGACACGGTATACCACCGGCTTTATTGCCTTACGAAGGAAGGCATGCTATATATTTTCACTCCCGAAAAAAAAAAAAAAAAAAAAAAAACCTTTTTAATCCGTGAACATACCACGGTGGACGATATGCTCTTGACAACTGTTGTGGTCTGATAAGGTAATGGACTTGCCATTAGTTCGGAGCCCAAGAACTGATTGAGGTCGTTAACATAACTCCCGACACCTGGGTAATGTTAACGGAAGCTGCCTGCATGAGTCATTCCTTTGTTTTCCAGCAGTGTGGGCGTTGTACGTGACTTCAGGACAAAGATCTGTCTCAAGGGAAAAATACACTTTCACATGTGGATGTTGAGAATGATTTATGGTTATTATTAAAGGGTTTTTTGTTACGGTTGTCTGGTAATCGATTAGTTACAGGGCACGGAGGTGGTCTCGACATGATGACTGTGCCAAGAAACCGGAAGCTCAGGTATTTGCTCCAGTGCTTCAAGCAGGTATTCCTGGACACGACTGGTAGTGATGCATGGACCTATAGATTCAACCGACTACGAGCAACAGGGTTTTAAAACTGCTTTGTAGATTACAGAAATGTATATGCCTGCGGGCAATATTTGTAACAATAACTTCTAGGTTATAATGTTACTGTTCAATTGTTAAACATTGCGAATAAATAAGAAGTCAAGTTGCCGGGACTCGTGGGGAATGCTATTGAAAATAATGAACGAAAGGAAATTTTAGAAATGGAAAATGTACTTGATCATTTCACGACTGGCCCGCCTGTGTAGCGTGGTGGTAGCGTAACTACCTCACGCTCAAGAGGTCCCAAGTAATAATCTTGATTAGGGCGAGCTATCTGAATAAGGGTTTTCTGTGGGTTTTCCTTATCCTGAAATAACGACTAGTAACTCTAAGCTCTATGTTACCTGTTTTCATTGGAACATCATTTCATTCGTCGTCCGATATGACAATGTTGGAGGTTTTCCCTTATCCTGAAAGTTCAATGTCTGGTAACTCTAAGCTCTATGTGCCCTGTACTCATTTGAACATCATTTCATTCATCGCTCGATATGACTTAACGTTGGAGGTTTTCCCTTATCATGAAAGATGAATGTCTGGTAACTCTTAGCTCTCTGTACCCTGTACTCATTTGAACATCATTTCATCCATCGTCCGATATGACTTCATGTTGGAGGTTTTCCCTTTTCTAGAAAGTTGAATGTCTGTTAACTCTAAGCTCTGTGGTTCCTAAGTTCATTTGAGCTTGATTTCATTCATCGTACGATATAGTTTCATTTTGGAGATTTTCCCTTTTCTCGAAAGTTGAATGTCTGCTAAGTCTAAGTTCTATGTACCCTGTACTCATTTGAACATCATTTCATTCATCGTCCGACATGACTTCATGTTGGAGGTTTTCCCTTTTCTAGAAAGATGAACGTCTGGTAACCCTAAGCTCTATGTACCCTGAACTCATTTGAACATGATTCCATTCATTGTCCGATATGACTTAACGTTGGAGGTTTTCCCTTATCCTGAAAGATGAATGTCTGGTAACTCTAAGCTCTACGTACCCTGTACTCATTTGAACATCATTTCATTCATCGACCGATATGACTGCATTGGAGTTTTTCCCTTATCCTGAAAGATAAATGTCCGTTAAATCTAAGCTCTATGTGCCCTGTGCTCATTTGAACATCATTTCATTTATTGTACGATATGATTTAACGTTTTGGGTTTTCTCTTATCCTGAAAGATGAGTGTCTGATAACTCTAAGCTCTATGTGCCCTGTACTCATTTTTTGGTAATTTTTATTGATCGATCAGCAGTACAATGCTTTACAGATCAGAGTGAAAAGAAGGTAACAGTACAATAAGAACAATAACACTCAGGGGTAGGCTAACAGGCCGCCCCCTAACTACATTAAGTTAAAACTCCAATAATACTCTGAGAAATTATGTCAATATTTAAGATGTAAGACAGACGTCAAGCACTAGAATCACTCGAATCAAATGTATCACTCAGAAGCAGGTCCTGTGGTAGTCTGCTCTTTAAGCGTGAGAGCTGGCGCGTGCGGACGCCGATGTTATATTGCACAGCTCCTGGAACTTCTTGCAGCGTGGAAAAGAAACGACGAGCGATCCTGCGAATGTAGTCGTGAAGAGGTAACAGTCCTAGTTCGTGATGGAGATGCTGATTACGGATGAACCATGGACCGTTGGTAGCGATGCTGTATGACCTGAAGACGACGCAGATGACATGTGTGTGCGGCCCCCACACTTGGCAGGCATAAGCAATAAGCGGACGCACGAGTGATTTGTAGAGTAACAATAAAGACTGTAGGCCGAGGCTGGAACGGCGATGCAACAGAGGTGAGAGTTTTGAAAGTCGCCCGGAGGCCAGTGATATAAGAGGATCTCTACATATTTGAACATCATTTCATTCATCGTACGATATGCGTTAACTTTGGAGGTTTTTCCTTATGCTGAGAGACGAATCTCTGGTAGCTCTTACCTTATGGATCCTGTACTTATTTGAGCATCATTTCATTTTTCATACGACTTAACGTTTAGGTTTTCCCTTATCCTGAAAGTTAAATGTCTGGTACGTTTAAACTCTATGGACCATATGCTCATTTGATCATCAGTTCAATCATCGTACGATTTGACTTAGGTTTTCCCTTATCCTGAAAGATGAATGTCGAGTAACTCTAAGCTCTATGTACACTGTACTCATTTGAACATCATTTCATTCATTGTCCGATATGACTTAACGTTGTAGGTTTTCCCTTATCCTGAAATATCTATGTCTGGTAACTCTGAGCTCTATGTAGCCTGTACTCATTTGAACATCATTTCATTTATCGTCCGATATGACTTAACGTTGAGGTTTTCCCTTATCCTGAAAGATGAATGTCTGGTAGCTCTAAGCTCTATGTACCCTGTACTCATTTGAGTATCATTTCATTCATCTTCTGATAGAACGTTGGAGGTTTTCCCTTAGGCTGAGAGACGAATGTATGGCAACTCTAAGCTCTATGTACCTTGAATTCATTTGAACATCATTTCATTCATCTTACGATATAACTTAACGTTGGAGGTTTTCTCTTATCCTGAAAGATGAATCTCTGGTAGCTCTAAGCTCTATGTACCCTGTACTCATTTGAACATCATTTCATTCTTGTTCTGATATGAGAACCTTGGAGGTTTTCCCTTATGCTAAGAGACGAATTTCTGGTAGCTCTTACCTTATGGATCCTGTACTCATTTGAACATCATTTTATCTGTCGTCCGATATGACTTGACGTTTTAGGTTTTCTCTTATCCTGAAAGATGAATGTCTGGTAAGTCTAAGCTCTATGGACCCTGGACTTATTTGAGCATTATCTCATTAATCTTCCCGAAATGACCTAACGTTGGATAATGTTAAGTAAAAGAAAAATAATGACCCCTATCACAGTTTCTGCATTACGTAGAAAATTTTGTATTGTCCTTCATTAATATTTTCAACATATCTTATTGACACTGGTTGTAAGAATTTATTTTGGATTTTGAAGTGCATTTCTAAAGTACAGCCGAAATATGACATGTATGGTGTACCCAACCGAAGTTTTCCTAATGTATTCCTGAGTTTATATTTGCTAAACTGTCTAATGTTGATATAAAATTATAGGTATAGGGTATAGTATATTAGTTACACTGGGTGTGAAGTACATCTCTTGCCGACTCCTTCAGCTAAAGCCATATTCCTTACAGCTCTTGGTTTTGCCTCTGCAGAGAAAAGGACGGAAGCGCCATTATGTCTACTATATCTCTCCTTTCATATTCTCTGGAAATGGCCTGGAGGCTCCCAGCTCAGAGGCGGTAAAATGAGTACTGTTACTGGAAAACGTTATTCACGGAAATGAATATTTGCTCGGAATAAGTACTGAAGAAAAATTGGGTAGACCGTTATATACGGATATGATTGCATTAGCCATGAACGCGGAAACAAAAAGAAGTAATAAATGGATTTAGAGGTCTTTAAGGCTACGAAACGTGAATTAAGGCAAAAAGACGATATGTCTGCTAACATAGTGCTAATCCATGCGTAATGTTCAATTACACTGGTCGACAAAATTTAACTTTTTTTTTCTTTCACAAGAATTAAAATAACAGATTCTAAAAGTAGTTTTCGTGCTGAATTCAAATATAATTAGTTTTTCCCCATCGGGCAGGAGGTTTGTGTGATATTCGTTTGAATTTTTTAGAATATTCCAACAAATCCGTAACTAGCCATCTAACTCAAAACTATAACTACTGATTTTGACTTACCTAGAAAGTGGTAGATAGTGATTTTCGGGTAGGGTAAAATGGGCAAAGATGCCCCACTTTTTTTATACTCCAAATTTTCCTCAATAAGGACATATGAGACATGCAATAATGGTCGTAACAGCTTCTGTAACATTCATTACTTAGGCAAATAAGTGTAAATTTTACAATTCTACTCGTCATGGGGCTGCCACTCTACTAATCCCAATGGCCGACGCCTTTACCACATATTGAACACCTGCGGTTTATCCGTCTTGGCGCCTACAGATCCCACGTATTATCCTACCAGTCCTCTTAATACTCCTGACATTCTCGACATTGGCATTCACAAGAATCTCCCTCTTCCAGCGTATATGTCTACACTAGCGGAACTTGACTCTGACCACTGCGCTGTCTTAATTACCTTTCAACTCACTCCGAACATATTTCCCTCAGCACCGCGACTTATTAATGGCTATGTTCAATGGGATAAGTTCCATGCTCAGTTGGATTCAGCGCTCCACACTTACTCACTTAGCTCTGAAGCTGACATAGAGGCTGCCATTAAACACTTTACAGACACTATATACCACTGTGTGCGAAATTCAACTACCTGCTTCAAGCGGACTCCTATTGCTTCTTCCTTACCTGCGCCCATTCTTCAGCTTATACATGAAAAACACAGGATTCGACGTCAGTGGCAAAGGGAGCGCCGACCTTGGCTGCGTAGGAAGCTTAATGGATTGAACCGGCTAGTAAAAGTCGAACTGGACCGTCATCGCCTTGAGACCTACAAACGACAACTGGCGAGCATCTCTCCGCATGACCACACGCTCTGGGATGCCAATCGACGACTTCTGCGAGAGCCAACTATTATACCAGCTCTGCGTACCACTGACACTCTTGTTACGGAGGTCAAAGCTAAATGTGAAGTTCTTGCAGACCACTTTGAAAGCACGTTCACACCAAACGCACCTCATGCCACCACCCCAAGTATAGAACAGCGGCTTGACGCTTTTCGACACCAACCAACTGTTCCCTGCAGAATCTCCTTCACTAGTCCTGCTGAACTTAGGCATTTAATTCGCTCTCTTCCTCTTAAGAAATCACTGGGACACGACTTGATTCCCAATATTGTGTTAAAAAAACCTGACAAAGAAGGCCCTGGCACATTTGTCTTCAATCCTGAACGCTTGTCCTCGACTTGGCTTTTTTCCTCACACCTGGAAATTGGCTCAAATCATTGTGTTTCACAAACCTAATAAACCTAAAAATCTCCCCGACAGCTATCGTCCGATAAGTTTGCTGCCTACCTTGTCCAAACTCTTTGAAAAGGTTCTCCTTCTCCGTCTCCATAAATATACCTCTGAAAACCGTATCATTCCACCCTTCCAATTTGGATTTCGTTCTAGAGATTCTACCTCTCACCAACTACTACGTTTAACACAAACAGTAAGTCATGGTTTTGAGCAACGAAAGCACACAACCGCCCTGTTCCTCGACGTAGCACATGCCTTTGATAAAGTTTGGCATGAGGGGTTAATCTTCAAACTCTATAGCATTGGACTTCCACAGTATCTGCTCACTACCATTTGTAGTTTTCTATCAGATCGCACATTTACTGTTCGCATTGGTGGCATGGAGTCATCTCAGCGCCATATTACAGCAGGAGTTCCTCAGGGATCCATATTGGCCCCTATCTTATTTAGTATCTATACCCATGATCTTCCTGACTTGGGCCCTACCTCTATAGCCTTATACGCTGATGATACTGTTTTATATCATTCCGGCACAGATCTTCCTACAACAATTCACACGCTACAAACCTCTCTTGACTGCCTCGTTGAATGGTTCGATACTTGGCGCATACGTCTAAACACTCAAAAGACCGCAGCTAAGATTTTTAGCTTACGTCCCATCTCCAACTCTCCCGAATTGCATATTAAGCATGAATCGATTCCCTGGCAACCTCCTACCACCTCCGTCAAATACCTTGGAGTAATGCTGGACACTAGACTTACTTGGCGAGCCCATATTGGTCGACGTATCTCGTTGGCATCAGGACGACTTTCAAAACTTGGCCCGCTACTTCACAGACACACTCCTCTTGGGATTGAATGCTCTCTGCTTCTCTACAAATCTCTTGTCCGGCCACTTATCACATATGCTTCCCAGGTATGGGGGATACGGCTAGCAACACTCATCTCCGAAGGCTACAGGTCCTGCAAAATCGATTTCTGCGCATCGCCACGGATGCCCCTTGGTACGTAAGAAATCAACAACTGCATAAAGAACTTGGTCTCCTTCCTCTTCACCAGTACATACGTCAGATCGCCTCTCGCTTCTTCTCAAACCTGCCAGATGTTCCAGGAGCTGTGATGTACATCGTCGTACGAACCCGCCAGCCCACGCGCCTGAAGAGACGACTCCCACAGGATCTCCTCCTTAGTGACTCTGATTGAAAAAACTATGAATATTGTTTCACAATGACTGTTGTTCTTATCTGTTTGATTACTCGTTTGTTTTAATTAACTTATTTTTCTCTTGTTACACAGTGCTAAGAAGATAATAGGAGCCAACCTGGTTTTCCTTACATGTTATTATATAGTTCATAGAGATTCAATTAGCCAACAAGGATCTGTAAAGCATGTACTGCTGATCGATCATTGAATAATATATATATATATATATATATATATATATATATATATATAATTACAGTTTTTCCCCATCGGGCAGGAGGTTTGTGTGATATTCATTTGAATTTTTTATAATATTCCAAAAAATCCGTAACTAGCCATCTAACTCAAAATTATAACTACTGATTTTGACTTACCTAGAAAGTGGTAGATAGTGATTTTCGGGTAGGGTAAAATGGGCAAAGATGCCCCACTTTTTTATACTCCAAATTTTCCTCAATAAGGACATATGAGACATGCAATAATGGTCGTAACAGCTTCTGTAACATTCATTACTTAGGCAAATAAGTGTAAATTTTACAATTCGTAGCATTATAATTTATAAATATTAAAAGCAGAAGCATTATTAACAGTGAACTATTCTTCATATTTAAGTTTGAATTTATGAGTCACTATGTTTACACTCAGTCTTCACTTACTTGTTGTTGTATAATTGAAACGTTTTCAAGATCATTCGATCTCATCCTCAGCTGTTTGGTGACTAAATGAACCTCCCTCTTCTTCCACTACTACGGAGCTCCGATCACTCTGCCATCTGGTGTTAGGGGCACTAAGTTTTAATACTTCATTTAATGCCGGGATTTCAAAATTTATAACTTTATCACGGTTTTTGTTTATGAATATTTTTTCCCAAATATCCGATTCTGTGGGTGTACTTAAAGATTTTAACAGTTTAATGTTGTGGCCAATGTTTTGGTTTTCTGTCCAAAAATGGTGTGAAACTGCCAAGATAACTTGGACCTCAAGATAACTAGAAATCGTCATGGTGTAGATTTTGGAATATACAGGAAGCCCACACACACAGATAATTACATTAAGAAAAATGAATACAACCCAGTTTCACATCAACTAGCTGCCTTTAGAAGTCTAATTCACCGGCTATACAACGTCCCACTGAGTAAGGATGAATTTTTTAAAGAACAACAACACATAAAAGACATAGCGGTATTAAATGGATTCAACCCAGCCATCATAAGGAACATGATGAAGAGGAAAGAAAAACTGAAGATAATATAAAAAAATACCACTCTCACACCACTTAAAAACACAAATTGGCAATATAGAGAATTCACCTACCATCCATGGGCTTTTAGAAAATTTGAACGAATCTTCAAAAGATTAAACTTAAAACTAGCACCCCAAAACAAATTCAGTCTGAGGAACCTGCTAAATAAACCACTGAAAAATACAATCCCCAACAATTTGAAATCAGGAATTTATCAGATTAATTGTGAAACCTGTGAAAAAAGCTACATAGGAAAAACTAAGAGAAACTTGTTAACCAGGCAAAAAGAACACCAGAGGAACATTAAGTTGAAACAAACAGAAAAATCTGCAGTTTCACACCATTTTTGGACAGAAAACCACAACAGTGGCCACAACATTAAACTGTTAAAATCTTTAAGTACACCCATAGAATTGGATATTTGGGAAAAAATATTCATAAACAAAAACCGTGATAAAGTTATAAATTTTGAAATCCCGGCATTAAATGAAGTATGAAAACTTAGTTCCCCTAACACCAGAGGGCAGAGTGATCGGAGCTCCGTAGTAGTGGAAGAAGAGGAAGGTTCATCTAGTCACCAAACAGCTGAGGATGAGATCGAATGATCTTGAAAACGTTTCAATTATACAACAACAAGTAAGTAGAGACTGAGTGTAAACATAGTGACTCATAAATTCAAACTTAATAGGTTTGTGGAAGCTTTTGTTTTTATGAATGTTTCTACTTTTTTGATATTTTAGCACATTTTATCCCCTTTTTCTTAGAATTTGTTCTACCACAGTCAATGCAAAAATCTCTAAAAAATTGTACAGTTTTCATGCAGGCACTTTTTACAAATAGCACAATGTACCCGCTCGCATTCTTGTTTGGTGAGATAGGAATATTCCTTACGCTCTTTGCAGGTGTCATCTTCAACGTCGCTGTCTGAGTCCTCCGAATCGCCGGAGATTACGATTGCAGTTGATTTTCTTGGTAGCTTCTGCACCTTTGGCAATTGTTTACTTTTTGTTGCAGCATCTTCCTTGACCTTTATGCTGTCAGCACTGTTGAGAACCTGCCCATAGATCCTCCTTTTAATTTTGACAGTTTTGGTTTAGGAATCATTGGTGGAGGGGACAGCTTCATGAGGATTTTGGTTGGTGAATGCATGTGTACAGATGTGTAGGTGAGTCTGTGTTTTCGAACAGGAAGGTTGTGGAAGCAGATCTAAATCTGGCAAAGAAGGATGAGATTGCTGTTGAGTCTGAGTTGGTACACTGGAGGTTAATTCTGTGATATTAACATGTGCTGAAAACTCTGGTAAACGTGAGCTCTTATCAGACCTATATTTTGTATCTGGAAGTCTCTCATTTTATTCCAACAGTAGTCAGCCAGCATATGGGAACTCCACTTACTTGCCTTGGTACCTCTTCTCTAATGTAGAAATTTGCTGATGAAAACGCTCACCGTGTTTATCGCTGACAGCTCCAAGGTTTTCGGGGAAGAAGTCCAAATGAGAGTCCAAGAAGTGAATTTTTAAAGACATGTTGCATCCCATAGCTTTATAAGAATGCAGAAGATCAGCCACTATGTCACGATAGTTTTCTGCTTTATGGTTTCCAAGAAAATTGTAACAGAAACTTTTGAAAGACTGCCAGGCTGCTTTCTCCAGTGGATTTAACAATCCCCCGAAATGTTCATCAGCCATTAATGATCGGATTTGTGGTCCTATAAAAACTCCTTCTTTCAGTTTAGCATTACTGACTTTGGGGAATTTCGATTTCAAGTACAAGAGTCCATCAGAAAGTTTATCCATAGCTTTGAGGAAATTTTTCATAACTCCTAACTTAATATGCAATGGAGGTAAAAATATTTTTTTCAGGCTTCACTAAAGGGACACATGCCACATTTTTCTGGCCAGGGATAAGAGATTCACGTTTTGGCCATGACTTTCGAACGTAGTGAGACTTCTCATCTCTGCTGTCCCAGTCGCACAAAAAAAAAAAAAAAAAAAAAAAAAAAACCAGCAAAATTTGGTGAACCCAAGTTGCAAACCAAGCAATAAAGCAATTACCTAAAATGACTCTAAAAGTAGTTTCGTATTTTCATATGTCTCTTTCGTATCAGCGGCATGCGCTACCGGTATTGATGGAAGTTTATTGCCAATATGTAGCAGCACAGCCTTCAAACTTACTTTAGAGGTGTCTATGAACAATCGCCACTCATCTGGCCGGTGTTGAAGCCCAAGAGTTTCCATAACTGAACAAATATTATTACAAAACACAATACCATTTTCTTCAGAGAAGTATACTTTGAAAACACTATGGCGGCTACGATATCTACTAATTCTTACATCTTTTTGGAGTAGATTCCACCCTTTGAGTCTGGAAGCTAAAACTTCCGCTTGCTGTTTAGACAGACTTAAATCGCGAATCAGGTCACTAAGGTCTTGCTGATTGGGAAAGTATGGTTCTGATGAACAGCTACTGGCTTCATATGTAAGATCATTTTTATTTTCATCTGAATCATTTGGAGTTTCAGTCAGGTTAGAACCAGAGTTATCACTTAAGGTCGTATCTGCATATACTGGTACGGGGAACTCTTCACTGTGTGAGGCAGGTCTCATTGCAGATTGCAGATTCGAATACTTAACTGTATATTTTGTTTTAGATGTGATTCCTTTAATATTTGTCAAACAAAAATAACAGTCAGTTAATTGAACCTTCGGTTCCCTCCAAATCATGGGAATTGCAAATGGTATATGATGTGTACCATTTTTCCAACCAGTCAGCAGTCTAACACCCGAAACACAGCATGTATTTGGGGCCCAGCTCTTATCAAAATCACCAGCTTGACAGCCAAAGTAAAGTTTATAACACTTCTTTACAAGTGCGGTCAAATTTCGCCTCTGAGACTTGAAGGTCAGCTCAGCACAAAAATAGCAGAAATTATACTACAGTATTGCTGGTTGCTCTATTGGCGGTGCGGGTGACAGGAAGTACCCAGTAAATGTAGTATGGCTGGTCGCGTAATTTATTTCTATCTATAAGACAAATATTTAGAGAGAAAATGAATTACTTAAGTAAATCAAACAAGTAGATTTTTGAAACGCCTTCTCCCTTTCATTTTTTGGTTTCCCTACCAATTATCTGTTATCAAATTGGCAACCCTGATCTAAATTGCTACGTGTGGTATCCCTAAATTTAAGAGGAGGAGGAAATCCATTTAAAAAGAAAATAGCACAGAATTACACCTTAATTTCTCTTAAATGTGTTCACATAATCAACTGCCTTTGGACCGAAAATTCATTTAAGACCGAATTGAAAGCCATGCTTCCCCAAACTGCCTACCTTTCTATAGAAAGCGTATAACATTTTTTATTATCTTTTTAAGCTAACAGTTTCCGATATATCCCTTTCCTGGTTTCAATTTTCCAATTCTTATATGCTCCTTACATGGTTTTTCTTCCTCCTGGTTATGCGAAGACAACCGCATACGCCGAATCTGTGGCGTAGGTCCCTATAAACTCGATCAAGGTCAGTTATCCCGACAAGGTATTTATTTGTAATTGTCACTTATCCTGAAAGATGAATGTCTGGTAACCGTAAGGTCTATGTACCCTGTACTCATTTGAAGATCTTTTCTTTCATCGACCGATATGACTTAACGTTGGAGGTTTTCTCTTATCCTGAAAGATGAATGCCTGGTAACTCTAAGCCCTATGTGCCCTGTACTCATTTGAACATTGTTTCATTCATCGTCCGATGTGGCTTACGTTGGTGCTTTTCCCTTAACCTGAAAGATGAATGTCTGGTAACCCTAAGCTCTATGTACCCTGTACTCATTTGAACATCATTTCATTCACTGTCCGAAATGACTTAACGTTGGAGGTTTTCCCTTATCCTGAAAGATAAATGTCTGGTAACTCTAAGCTCTAAGTACCCTGTACTCATTTGAACATCATTTCATTCATCGTCCGATATGACTTAACGTTGGAGGTTTTCTCTTATCCTGAAAGATAAATGTCTGGTAACTCTAAGCTCTAAGTACCCTGTACTCATTTGAACATCATTTCATTCATCGTCCGATATGACTTAACGTTGGAGGTTTTCTCTTATCCTGAAAGATGAATGTCTGGTAACTCTAACCTCTGTGTACCCTGTACTCATTTGAACATCATTTCATTCATCGTCTGATATGACTTAACGTTGGAGGTTTTCCCTTATCCTGAAAGATGAATGTCTGGTAACTCTAACCTCTGTGTACCCTGTACTCATTTGAGCGTCATTTCATTCATCGTCCGATATGACTTAACGTTGGAGGTTTTCCCTTATCCTGAAAGATGAATGTCTAGTTACTCTAAGCTCTATGTACCCTGTACTCATTTGAACATCATTTCATTCATCGTCTGATATGACTTAACGTTGGAGGTTTTCCCTTATCCTGAAAGATGAATGTCTGGTAACTCTAACCTCTGTGTACCCTGTACTCATTTGAACATCATTTCATTCATCGTCTGATATGACTTAACGTTGGAGGTTTTCCCTTATCCTGAAAGATGAATGTCTGGTAACTCTAACCTCTGTGTACCCTGTACTCATTTGAACATCATTTCATTCATCGTCTGATATGACTTAACGTTGGAGGTTTTCCCTTATCCTGAAAGATGAATGTCTGGTAACTCTAACCTCAGTGTACCCTGTACTCATTTGAGCGTCATTTCATTCATCGTCCGATATGACTTAACGTTGGAGGTTTTCCCTTATCCTGAAAGATGAATGTCTGGTAACTCTAAGCTCTATGTACCCTGTACTCATTTGAGCGTCATTTCATTCATCGTCCGATATGACTTAACGTTGGAGGTTTTCCCTTATCCTGAAAGATGAATGTCTGGTAACTCTAAGCTCTATGTACCCTGTACTCATTTGTACATCATTTCATTCATCGTCCGATATGACTTAACGTTGGAGGTTTTCTCTTATCCTGAAAGATGAATGTCTGGTAACTCTAAGCTCTATGTGCCCTGTACTCATTTGAACATCATTTCATTCATCGTCCGATATGACTTAACGTTGGAGGTTTTCTCTTATCCTGAAAGATGAATGTCTGGTAACTCTAAGCTCTATGTACCCTGTGCTCATTTGTACATCATTTCATTCATCGTCCGATATGACTTAACGTTGGAGGTTTTCTCTTATCCTGAAAGATGAATGTCTGGTAACTCTAAGCTCTATGTACCCTGTGCTCATTTGTACATCATTTCATTCATCGTCCGATATGACTTAACGTTGGAGGTTTTCCCTTATCCTGACAGATGAATGTCTGGTAACTCTAAGCTCTATGTACCCTGTACTCATTTGTACATCATTTCATTCATCGTCCGATATGACTTAACGTTGGAGGTTTTCTCTTATCCTGAAAGATGAATGTCTGGTAACTCTAAGCTCTATGTGCCCTGTACTCATTTGAACATCATTTCATTCATCGTCCGATATGACTTAACGTTGGAGGTTTTCTCTTATCCTGAAAGATGAATGTCTGGTAACTCTAAGCTCTATGTACCCTGTGCTCATTTGTACATCATTTCATTCATCGTCCGATATGACTTAACGTTGGAGGTTTTCTCTTATCCTGAAAGATGAATGTCTGGTAACTCTAAGCTCTATGTACCCTGTGCTCATTTGTACATCATTTCATTCATCGTCCGATATGACTTAACGTTGGAGGTTTTCCCTTATCCTGACAGATGAATGTCTGGTAACTCTAAGCTCTATGTACCCTGTACTCATTTGTACATCATTTCATTCATCGTCCGATATGACTTAACGTTGGAGGTTTTCTCTTATCCTGAAAGATGAATGTCTGGTAACTCTAAGCTCTATGTGCCCTGTACTCATTTGAACATCATTTCATTCATCGTCCGATATGACTTAACGTTGGAGGTTTTCTCTTATCCTGAAAGATGAATGTCTGGTAACTTTAAGCTCTATGTGCCCTGTACTCATTTGTACATCATTTCATTCATCGTCCGATATGACTTAACGTTGGAGGTTTTCTCTTATCCTGAAAGATGAATGTCTGGTAACTCTAAGCTCTATGTACCCTGTACTCATTTGTACATCATTTCATTCATCGTCCGATATGACTTAACGTTGGAGGTTTTCCCTTATCCTGAAAGATGAATGTCTGGTAAATCTAAACTCTGTGTACCCTGTACTCATTTGAACATCGTTTTATTCATTGTCCGGTATGACCTATGCGAGGATGTTAATGGCGTACTTTTAGGCAATTGGAATATTTTGTGCGTGTCTTGCAATTTTGAACAGGTGCGTGTTCTATTTGGCTTACCTCAACCCGATGGCAAACGTATAAAGATGGCAGCAGCAAATTTTGTTTTGGAGTAAAGCAGTCGAGTTTCCTACTGCGTGATTGAATCGCGTTGCTTTTGTTAATTAATACGTCGGGCTTCACTCCTGCCGAAAACTTATTTTCCGGACGTTCATAAAGAAGGCAATGGAGTGGATTCATTCTGCTCATTTAAACCGAAGGCCGTTAGGAAATTAGCATTTTTGACGTAGCCGCAGCATAAAATTGCTCCTGAAAGAAGATACCGAAGAGTAAAGAGGTCGCGTTTGCAGCAAACGACCGAAAGATGATAATGGCGAAACTTTGAAAAAATGTCTTAAGTAGCTCTGTCACAAACTAAATCAAGTGGTTAGATAAGACCAGTAAACGCTGTGCACGTATCGCCGAAATGACCATTAGCGGCTCTGCATTCCACGTGGCATAAAATTTATCAGGTAAGTTCTAACTCTTATCTGTATATTTTACGGTTTCTGCGTACCTCGTGCCTGACTCGGAATGCGTTATGGCTGTTTTTCTCCATGGTAACGCGCGAGGTTCCTTTCTTGGTGGTCGCCCAGTCCGACCTTCAGATTTTTCGTATGCTTTCTTGGTCGTAAAGATGATTTTTTGTATTTATTTTTTAATTTTTGTCCTCCAAGATTGTCATATAGGACGATGAATGAAATGATGTTCAAATGAGTACAGGGTACATAGAGCTTAGAGTTACCAGACATTCATCTTTCAGGATAAGAGAAAACCTCCAACGTAAAGTCATATCGGACGACGAATGAAATAATGTTGAAATGAGTACAGGGTACATAGAGCTTAGAGTTACCTGACATTCATCTTTCAGGATAAGAGAAAACCTCTAACGTTAAGTCATATCGGACGATGAATGAAATGATGTTCAAATGAGTACAGGGTACATAGAGCTTAGAGTTACCAGACATTCATCTTTCAGGATAAGCGAAAACCTCAAACGTTAAGTCATATCGGACGATGAATGAAATAATGTTGAAATGAGTACAGGGTACATAGAGCTTAGAGTTACCTGACATTCATCTTTCAGGATAAGCGAAAACCTCAAACGTTAAGTCATATCGGACGATGAATGAAATGATGTTCAAATGAGTACAGGGTACATAGAGCTTAGAGTTACCAGACATTCATCTTTCAGGATAAGCGAAAACCTCAAACGTTAAGTCATATCGGACGATGAATGAAATAATGTTGAAATGAGTACAGGGTACATAGAGCTTAGAGTTACCTGACATTCATCTTTCAGGATAAGGGAAAACCTCCAACATTAAGTCATATCGGACGATGAATGAAATGATGTTGAAATGAGTACAGGATACATAGAGCTTAGAGTTACCTGACATTCATCTTTCAGGATAAGAGAAAACCTCCAACGTTAAGTCATATCGGACGACGAATGAAATAATGTTGAAATGAGTACAGGGTACATAGAGCTTAGAGTTACCTGACATTCATCTTTCAGGATAAGAGAAAACCTCAAACGTTAAGTCATATCGGACGATGAATGAAATGATGTTCAAATGATTACAGGGTACATAGAGCTTAGAGTTACCAGACATTCATATTTCATGATTAGGGAAGACCTCCAACGTTAAGTCATATCGGATGATGAATGACGTGATGTTCAAATGAGTGCAGGGTACAAAGAGCTTAGAGTTACCTGATATTCGTGTTTCAGGATAAGGGGAAACCTCCAACGTTAAGTCATATCGGACGATGAATGAAATGATGCTCAAATGAGTACAGGGACCACAGAATTTATAGTTACCAGACATTCATCTTTCAGGCTAAGTATATATTTCTTTTATCACGTCACGTCAAATGTTCACGTTTCAGGTCTGATTAATTACAAATATACGTTCACGCATACATGCCAACCAATAATGATATTCATTACAGTGCTTACGTCGCAATGCATTGTTATAATATAATGGTATCTATTTAAAACTATTTGAGCTAAAAATATGGGTTTTTACGGTTATGTTAAATACATTACTCTCTACCATTTTCATGGATCTGGTATTCCAAAATCTGAATTTTTGTCATAGAGCGAATATTATTAATTAGAGATTGGTTTGGCGCTTGTCACACACCCCATGGGGGGATGCAGTAGGACAACACCGCAGGACTTCGATTATTTGCTCACCTAGCAGCGCTCAAGGACATACATCATCCTATTTGAAACACATAATAGTCCTGCATTGCATTAATGGATAATACGGCACTGATTGTTATGGACGGACGCTCCCATAACGGGCGTCATGAGTGGGTGAAGTAGTAGAGCGTGGGAGGTGGTTAGCTTCCCGATTCCCTGTCGGCTGTCTTCGCAAAGCCGTCTTCTACATCACAAATCCCACCTGCGTTCCCCTGGCAACAGGCATTGTTGCAGGATTGATTACTGAGGCGGAAATAGGCCGAGTCGATCCGCCAGCCATTTTTAATTTCAGGGAATTACCGAAGAGCTTCGGTGTAGAGTAACTGTGAGATTTGTCGAATCCGGCGGCACTTTTAATATCCTGGTTGACCTCCGTGCTTGTATTGAACAAGGATTTGGACGTACTAATATTAGACCGAGATTATGAACAATGACCCGGAATAAGAGGAAGCGCGAGTTGCGAATACATTTCCATGTAAAATGATATTTTAATCCGCACCGTGCACAAGCTGAATTAAGCTGACAACGGCCCCAGAAAAAGGGTACAGTTTATGAAACCCATTTATTTGGGCAGCGTTTATTTTTTCGTGCAGAGCAATTTCCTAATGTTTAACTTGAGCCACTAGGTGGAGCTTTAGTGTACTGCTTCATTAGTTTCGCTTTTGATTCAGGGATAACAGACATGTTAATTCGTTTGTTTTTGCAATTTCATTAACAATCCTGCAGCGTTTACGAAAGATAGAAAATTCAGGAAGCATGAATCAAAGAAGCTTCCCAAAAATACTACACTTTGAAAGGGTTGTGTGAATGAGAGAGAAGAAAATGAAAGGCATATATTATTAAAAAAGTAACAAAATACAAAATTTTATTTCACTCGTTATTTCATACGAAGCTCTTGACGTGTTTACACTCATGATTTGTTCTAGTCATTGTTCTCAAATGCGTAATGGTCTCCATGTGATGACTTAGAAATTCTATTCTCTCTGCTTGTACAAGAGATAAACGCGCACGATATACTATTTGATAAAATTATAAGTATTTCAAAGTGCAAAAAATAGCATGAAGAAGTAATTGACATAAAGTCTGCCTCCAAAATGATATAAATTTGTTATTGCATGCAAAGGTCATTAAGAATGACTATTAATGGAAATCAATATACATATTTCACCTGTTATGAAAATATTTTAAAATATGGCAATTTAATCAGCCGTTTTTGATAAATGCATAATTTTCCAAAAATTACCTTTGTAAAGATAAGTATGAGGTAGGGGTATTTTTGAAATCCGTGGTACGTATCGCGTTCGTGAAAGATAATTGACGTCACTACTCTTTCCTGAGATTTGGTTTCATTTACGTCCTCCAACGCTAAGTCATATAACACAATGAATGAAATGATGTTCAAGTGAGTACAGAGTATATAGACCTTAGAGTTTCCAGACATTCAACTTTAAGCATAACGGAAAGCCTCCAACGTTAAGCCATATCGGACGATGAATGAAATGACGTTCAAATGAGTCCAGGGTGCACAGAGCTTAGAGTTACCAGACATTCAACTTTCAAGATAAGGGAAAACCTCCAACTTTTAAGACGATGAATGAAATGATGTTCAAATGAGTATAGGGTACATAGAGCTTAGAGTTACCACTCATCTTTCAGGATAAGGGAAAACCTCCAACGTTGTGATATCGGACGATGAATGAAATGATGTACAAATGAGTACAGGGTACACGGAGCTTAGAGATACCAGACATTCGTCTTTCAGGATAAGGGAAAACCTCCAACGTTAAATGATTTCGGACAATTAATTAAATGCTATTTAAATGAGTACAGGGTACATAGAGCTTAGAGTTACCACATAAGAGAAAACCTCCAACGTTGCCATATCGGACGATGAATGAAGTGATGTTGTAATGAGTCCAGTGTGCACAGAGCTTAAGAGTTACTAGACATACCTCTTTCAGAATAACAGAAAGCCTCTAACGTTAAATCATAATGAGTTCCGGGATCCATAGAGCTTAGAGTTACCAGCCATTTGTCTTTAAGAATAAGTGAAAACCTCCAACTTTGAGACGATGAGTGAAATGATCTTCAAATGAGTACAGGTTACATAGAGCGTAGAGTTACCAGACATTCATCTTTTAGTATAAGGGAAAACCTCCAACGTTAAGTCATATTGGACGGTGAATGACATGATGTTCAAATGAGTACAGGGTACATAGAGCTTAGAGTTACCATTCATTTTTCAGGATAAGGGAAAACCTCCAACGTTAAGTGACTTCGGACGATTAATTAAAGGCTCTTTAAATGAGTACAGGGTACATAGAGCTTAGAGTTACCACATAAGAGAAAACGTTTCACGATAAGAGAAAACCTCCAACGTTGTCATATCGGACGATGAATGAAGTGATGTTGTAATGAGTTCAGTGTGCACAGAACTTAAGAGTTACTAGACATACCTCTTTCAGAATAACAGAAAGCCTCTAACGTTAAATCATATAGGATAATGAATGAAATGCTATAATGAGTTCCAGGATCCATAGAGGTTAGAGTTACCAGACATTTGTCTTTAAGAATAACGGAAAACCTCCAACTTTGAGACGATGAGTGAAATGATGTTTAAATGAGTACAGGGTACACAGAGCTTAGAGTTTCCAGACATTCGTCTTTCATGATAGGGGAAGACCTCTGAAGAGCACCTGTTCCTGGTAACACACCCTGACCAACTTTCGAACTCGGCACCTTTTGAACGTGAGGCATATAGGCGGGCATTCTGGAGTTATTACTTTTCCTTATAGTGGTGGCAAGGTTACGTTCTTTTGTCAAGATTCAGAAACAGTTGAATTGTAATCCTCAGTCACAAAGTCGTTCTGAATATTTCATTTATTAACTTCCATACAGTTTTTCACTTTGCCGGGGAGTAGCCGAATTGACATCACGTGGCTATAGTTTCGAACGCTATCAACTGTCTTTTGTTAAAAGGGAATAGGGACATAGGAACGCATAGGAAGCGTTTGTTTTCTTTATAGAGCTGGAATGAAAGAAAACAGATGTGATTTAAAATAAAATACTAATCACTTTTCTGTTGGATGAAGTTTACCAGCAGCAAAGAGTACCTACGTAATCATATTTTAACGAATGGTGAAACGCGGAATAGCTGAAGGCTTTTAGAGAAGGAAAAGAGAGACTGGACCGTAACGTTAATTAATCAGATCATATTTGCAGACGATGGTAGTAACCGGGAAATGCTGCTGCATTCAATTTAATTAGAGTTAGAGGTGTTTACTTACACTGCCATCTGTTGGGATTGATTAAAAATAGCTGAAGGGCGCGGCAAATTTGAATCCAGCACTACAGTAAACATCGATCGGTGATCATTATTCCATAGTTTGAATGCTAATCTGGTTTCAAATTATTCTGTACTACAGACAATACAGTTTTTTCGGTTCGCCTTCGAACTTCCTAAATATAAACAATGTTCATTTTTATGTGTAATTTTACTGCGCAAAATTTGACGCCATCAATAGTATCGCTGGTGGAGGGGGTTTATATACGATTCCCCTAGCGGCTTGCAATCGTATTGGGTGTGTTGAAAACAGCTTTGAGGCCTCCCTCTACCGGCAGTTAAATATACTATTCGAGAGGTGGGTCTGTCCGCGTAATATAAAGGTGCGTTATTTTGCCTGGAGGGTAGATACGATAACTTTTTTTGTTAAAAAAAGATATATTTACAGCAATGCACTGCAAAGCTAATTATGTAGCCATAAAAGTACACCATGAAGAATATACGAAGTGATAAGTCAATGAACATTTGTTTTTGTGTTATAGTAGACATAATGCATATTGTAAACCTGTCACATAAAATAGAAATATTTCAATTTGATCTCAATTCTTTTCTATCACCCACAGTTTCCTCATAATGTAACTTCATTATAAACCAGAAAATTAGCAGAGCATCTTCTAGAAATGAAAAATAAATTAGTTTTACAATATTTACAAAGCTTTATCCGTGTCTAATCAAGAAAATATCTCTAGGTGAGCAACCAATTGGAGTCCTGCGGTGTTGTCGAATTGTATTCCCCCTGAGTGGTGTGTGCCGAGCGCCAATCTAATCAATCTATATGAAATACTATTTGCACTAAGACAAAAATTCAGATTTGGCCAAAACTGATCCATGTGGAAGGAGAGAGTAATGTATCTAACATAACCATGAAAACCCCATATTTTTAGCTCAAGTAGTTTTTTCTAATACAAATAAATAAACCACTGTTACCTGTATTATAACAATAAATCGCGACATAAACACTGTATAAATATAATTATGGGTTGGAATGTATACGTGTATGTATACTTGTAATTACTCGAACTGAAACGCAAATGTTTGATATGACGTGATAAATGAATTACTTTGAATAAGCCAATTCGAGCGAGAAGAAACAATAAATTTCCTGCTGCCCTAGCAGAACGTGCTTGGTCACAATATATCTTTGTTTATGAATGGTTCGTAATCTCTATTTACTCTAGAGAGTTCAATGTGGTTGGTGTTTATGTATGTACATATACTTTTAATTACTCAGAACTGTAATTTAAACTACTGACCCTTGACTGTGAATAAGTCAAGGGTTAAACTCGAGAAAGAGCAAACACTTAATTTCCTTTTTTTTAATGTAAATTTATATTGATGAATTAATCCTTAAAGAATTAATCCTTTTAAATACATTACTCCGGTATATGGGTGATTTTTGATTAATTAGAGCCAACTGAAAAATTCAATGCCATGGCCGGGATTTGAACCACGGATCTACTGGTTTCCGTCCAGTTGCTCTACCCTTGAGCTACCATGGTCAACGTGCCTTCCTGACATTAAATTCTCCAATTGACTCATCATATTTCCCGGTAGACCACTTTAGGATTCTCAAATTTGAGACAACCACTTGTGGCGACTTACTATTGTAAGTACTTAATTTAATGTCAGGAAGGCACGTTGACCATGGTAGCTCAAGGGTAGAGCAACTGGACGGAAACCAGTAGATCCGTGGTTCAAATCCCGGCCATGGCATTGAATTTTTCAGTTGGCTCTAATTAATCAAAAATCACCCATATACCGGAGTAATGTATTTAAAAGGATTAATTCTTTAAGGATTAATTCCTCAATATAAATTTACATTAAAAATAATCTACGATAAAAATCCTGGTAATTAAGTACTTACAATAGTAAGTCGCCACAAGTGGTTGTCTCAAATTTGAGAACCCTAAAGTGGTCTACCGGGAAATATAATGAGTCAATTGGGGAATTTAATGTCAGGAAGGCACGTTGACCATGGTAGCTCAAGGGTAGAGCAACTGGACGGAAACCAGTAGATCCGTGGTTCAAATTCCGGCCATGGCATTGAATTTTTCAGTTGGCTCTAATTAACTTAATTTCCTGTTAGCCTGTGAAATGCTGTATGCTTATGTTTGTGAATGAATGCTGGATAAGAAGTGTTTATTTACTCTGGAGAGTTCAGATCAATATCATTCAGTTGTTATTTACCCAACAGTAGAGTAAGAGTTAAATAGTGCAATGGCCTCTTGCGGTGACTTAGGTGGCGAGTCAAAAAGGCAATTATTGCGAAGTCAGGCTCGAAGTAGTGTACACATTCTTCAAAATATTTTCGCAAACAGAAAGTAAAAATGAGGTACTGCAAAGAGTACTTCCGTTTAAAAACACGGAAAAAGTGTATCAGCTGGATCAACTTGTAATTGAAACGGGACACGAGGTAATACGCCTCTCACCTTTCCACTGCCAATATAATCAAATTGAGTTGGTGTGGGCTCAAATAAAAAGGGGGGTTGTAAACAGAAATAATACTTTTAAACTGACGGACGTTAAAACGACTTGTTCACGAAGAAATTCACAAGGTAACACAACAGGACTGGAAAAACTGTGTAAGGCATGCAGAAAACCTTCAAGAATACGATTTTAAAATAGATATAGCACGTGACGAGATTTTGTAACATATAATCATAAATTTGCAAGACTCAGACGATGAAGACAGTGACAATGACGAACTGTCTCTTAACGGAAGTGACATTGACAGGGATATGGATGAGCCACTGGCAGCTCCATTGGATTACAGAAACAGGTAATTCATAAACTATAGTAATAGTATTTTAAAATATACATAATTTGCGAAAATGCTTTTTCTAATTTTGATTTTGGCAACTGCATATTTGTAAAATTTGTGAAATATAATTTGCTTACCCTTACGTCTGCGCCAAGCAGACCTGCATGTTGTATGTATGTGCAAGAGAGAGGGAAACAAGCTGGCAACGCTGAGTGATACGGCATCTGATTAGATGGACTTCAGAACTCTTCCCATTTGAAACACATAATAGTACATAGTCTTACGTGTCCATTTTCTTATATTTCCTTTCTCTCTTCCCCTTAAACATTGTCTGTATTGCGAGAAGGTATACTTGAGGTCTTTCTGTCATAACATTATTTATTGCTTCTTGATTGGGACCAGTCACGTTATAGCGTCCAGTGTCTCTTTTTGCGTGTAACTGATTCTGTATCTTGGAAATGTTTGATGTACCTATTGGTTTTAAAAGACATAAGGATACCAACATTAATAGACATTTTAATTAAGTCTAAGAATGACAAAAATTTATATCGTATACTGATAAAACGTAAGACGTTTATGTTGGAAACAAAAGTATGTCAGTTTGACGTTACCTGGACACGTTTGAAACATTACGTTCCGAGGGACTTGTCTGAATGCTGGATAGCGTTGCATATACTCCTCTATGCAGCGGTTTACATTATATTTATATGTCGCACCAATTTTAATGCCGGTACGAAAGTAGCCTTCGGCCATGAAGACGAGGTGGTCTGTTTTCATATCCAGGGAAAGCTGGTTGTGTTAGTTACCAGCACAACCACACTCGAGCGCTGTAATTTGCTTACTCTTCCGCAAAATATTACCGCTACTTCTCCGTAGAGGGCACTATGATTTCAAGGTAGTCTCACTAGTGAACTATGCTCAATCGGGGGGCGGGAAATAACGAATAAAAATGAACATCGTGTATAAACTTCGTGTATATTGTCACTTAATTATCGGAAGGCACGGCCAGCTAGAAACAGGGTACGGCCAGACGGGAAGCATTCAGCGACGCCTACCCATTTGTTTCGTGTCGCTAACTGAAGGGATCGCAGGCCACTGTGACGTCTCTTTCCCCTCCCCCTGCCGTCTCGAACCTTCGCGGTGATTCACTGAACCGCGAGACTTCCAGAAAGAGCGATATTTTTATAAAAAGGGGCTGCAGTGGCGAGTGAGTTCAGGTGGCAGCCCAAATCTGTAGCCTCAAACCAAACAAATTCTCGGGGCATGATGGTGTCACGGCACTCATGCTCCGAAACCTTCCCAAAAGAGCTGTGTACCACTTGACGCGGATTTACAATGCGTGCCTTTACCTCCGCCACTTTCCAACTTGTTGGAAAGAGGCGAGGGTGGTCTGCATTCTGAAGCCCGGCAAAGATCCACTCTTCCCGTCCAGCTACCGGTCCATAAGTCTTCTCTCAATCGTCTCAAAGGTTTTTGAGCGATTGCTCCTGGCCCGCCTGACTCCTCTCTTCGAGGACAGGCACCTCCTACCGGATCACAATTTCGGTTTCCGTCGGGGCCACTCCACGACTCTGCAGCTACTGCGATTGGTAGAAAAGCCTGCCCTGGGCTTCCAGGACAACCTCAAAACCGTCGCGGTGCTACTGGACGTGGACAACGCCTTCGCCATAACGTGGCACCAGGGACTGTTATACAAGCTCAAGGAAGCACAACTCCCCTCCCCATATCTCACCCTGATCAGTAGTTTCCCGGGTCGAAGGCAAACTCTCCTCCGTCAGACCCATAGCGGCGGGAGTCCCGGAAGGCAGTGTACTGTCGCCGTTACTCTTTGCTGCCTACATGTCTGACTTCCCTACAGAGCCTCGCACTGTTCTGTGCCAATATGCTGACGACGTCCTCATCTTGGCCCAGAACAAAAACATCCGCTACTGCCTCCCTCCGCTGCAACGACCATTCCGAGCCATCGGCACGTGGAGTGAAAGGTTGAGGATGGCCATCAGCCCGCAGAAGAGTTCTGCCCTCCTGCTGGGGAAGGTCCTCCGCTGGGACCCGGAAGGAGATCTGCGGTTGAGGCGGAGAAGGATCCCCTGGATCCGATCTGCCAAATACCTGGGTGTCCGACTGGACCGCGGCCTCACATTCACCCCACATGCCCGTGAAAAGATCAGCCTCGGCCATGCAGCACTTAGGCAGTTGTACCCTATATTCCGTTCGACCATGCCCACCCGCCTGAAACTACGGGTGTATCGTGCGATCAACCCGCCCCTGATCCTGTATGGATGCGAACTCTGGGGATCGGTGGCTCGTACCACCATCCGCAGACTGCAAGCCGTGCAGAACAGGGTGCTTAGGATGATCTATGGTACCGAACGTATGTTTCCTTCATACATTCTGCACACCCACGCTGGCATACCTTACGTTGAGGACGTGCGCGAACGCTCGCGCACATTGTATGCCAGGATTACATCCCATCCAAACCACCTAGTGAACACCCTAGGACAATATGACCACCGTGTGCTCAGGAGGAGAAAGAGCTACCGCCTCCCCAAGGACGCCCTTGGGTGGTGAGACCAGCCTCTCATCCCCTCAATTCTACACTCTGTCCCGGCCACACTGGGGCTGAATCTGGCCCGCCGGTTGACCCCCGGCAGCCGGGTCCCCCGGTGTGACCCCGAGGAGAACCATAACCTAAACGGTCCCCAAAAACCCGACCTCTCGCTCCTGGCCCCGTCACGCTGGACGGACACTACAACGCAGGCCGCCAATAGCGTGGCGGTTCAGGGCACTGGCCTCCTTGGAAGCTAACCCCTCCTCCACGAGCACTAGCAGAGGTCGAATCAGGTCCTTCAGTTAACAACGACATCCAAGCTTTGGAGAAATGACAAACTCTTTAAGACCGCACGGGTAAATCCGCTCAGCGGATAGGTACCGTGGCGCTCTACCCACCGTCCGGGAGCACCCGGACGACTTGTTCTCGCTCTTGGCTCTCTTGGTCAGTTCAGTTCTTGGCGAGCAGCCGTGAGGAGCGCCCAGTGAGTGGACGGACTGGAAGACGGTGTACGTGTATCATAGGAGTTGTACGTAACTGTGACCGTACAACGGACCTGTGACAGACGAAATGGTGAATTGTAATTGTGTGCGCTAAGTAATTGTATGTAATCGGCAAGTGTTTCAACTGTAATTTGGTGGAAATAAAGAACATTTTGAGTTTGCGCAATTGGACTTTTAATTTCATGAAACCACAAAGTCAAATATCTTCACCTGTTACACATGTCGCCACAACGTGGGGCTTTATAGTATATTCAACATCGCATATGTACTACAACGAGGAATCCTGCTTACAACTTGAACGCACCTCTTAGATTGTGGGTTTAACGAGATCTATTTTTGCCCCCCTAGAATTTTGATCCTTTCTTGCGGTATTCTAATGAAAATTGTCAGTCATTTTTGTGAAAATCAAAATGTTACATGTTGCATTTAAAAGTTACTTAGGTGGGGATTGTGGAAAATAGTTTAAAAATGTCACTCAATGGATCCTGTGCCCATTTGAGCATCATTTCTTTCATTAGACCTACTTTGTAGGACGTGAAAATAAGGGAAAAAGCAGTAACTCTCCTATGTGGAGAGAAAAAAAAAAGAGAAGCGGAATCTACAGAAGTTTGAAACATTCAACTATCGCGTCTCTTGTGCATTGTTTAACCCAAAGCAGACACAAAAATAAAGACGTTTTTAACAATATATTGCAGTACAGGTACCGAAGTGGATGTTACGTAAAGTTGGGCAGTTGTAACTGAAGTATGTTATATAATATTTTGTCGATAGTATGACGTTGCAGATGCCAGTTTCTTCGTCTAGAACATCGGGTGGTGAAGGTAGATAAATGAAGACTTTAAGTTTCCAAACTCTCTCCTTTCTCCCACCCTCTTCGAAGGGCTTTGTAATTTGATGTTCATTATCTGCGTAACTTTTCGCTTCTCTTATAAAAGGGAACAAAAACAACGAATTTAATTTTCCAATGCACGACGCGAAAAGAACAAAGTTACTGCCGTGATTCTCACGAAATTGGTTTCAGATTCTGAAGCCGAACTTTATCGGAAGTAATAGAAATGAAATAATTAAGGCATTTTTTTTTTGGAGATGAAATGGGGCGCTAATTAGCCAGAAAGTTTTGTTATGTGGAGTAACATAATAGTCAGGATAATGTTGACGTTTGTGGTGCAGTAAATGGGGAAGGTTTACGTAACAGTTAAGCCATATATTCAGAAAAAATATATTTGTTTTGCGATAAGTAAACAATGTTTCATTTAGATAGGTATAAGAGATTATGCGGGTATTAGCATAGCAAATGCAGATCACAGCTAAGAATTCCTCGGAAATGGTTAATGTTACGAAAGCTTTTACTGAGAAAAAGGGATATATTATTATTAATTATAAATTTAATTTCGAGAATGTTGTACTAGGGGGTGTCGTAGTTTTAATTATCACCTGGTAGTTTTTATGCTAGTGGTGCACATTTTTCAGTGTCATCATTGATCCCTCGGGAGAAAATGTTGGTAGTTTCAGTGATTTGAGTCCTTTTTTTATTTTATTTTATTTTTTTATTTTTACAGTGAGTGCCAGAAGTGACTGAGTTGTAAGATAGAGAAAACTGATACTCGTAGTGTGATCAAGTTCCTGCATTTGAAGGGTAAAACTGCCCGAGAAATCCACGATGAGATGACGGCAGTTTATGGAAATGATTGCCCATCGTGTGACACTATTGTGAGGTGAAAAAGGAATTTACAAACTGGTCACATGTCCCTGACAGATGAGCCAAGAGCTGGTAGACCGTCAGCTGTCACAGTGAAGAAAGTGGAGTGTTTAATACTGGAAGACAGACGACAAACCATCCAAATGATCATGAATGAGACACATCTTAGTTATGGTAGTGTGTGGACGAACTGCACATGTCTAAGGCGTCTACACGGTACACGTTTGCTAACCTCCTTCCTCCCTCCCTCCCTCCCTCCCTCCCTCCCTCCCTTCCTCCCTTCCTTCCTTCGTTCCTTCGTTCCTTCCTTCCTTCCATCGTTCCTTCCTTCCTTCGTTCCTTCGTTCCTTCCTTCGTTCTTTCCTTCCTTCGTTCCTTCGTTCCTTCCTTCCTTCGTTCCTTAGTTCCTTCCTTCCTTCGTTCCTTCGTTCCTTCCTTCCTTCGTTCCTTCCTTCCTTCCTTCGTTCCTTCCTTCCTTCGTTCCTTCCTTCCTTCGTTCCTTCCTTCCTTCGTTCCTTCCTTCCTTCGTTCCTTCGTTCCTTCCTTCGTTCCTTCGTTCCTTCCTTCCTTCGTTCCTTCCTTCGTTCCTTCGTTCCTTCCTTCCTTCGTTCCTTCGTTCCTTCGTTCCTTCGTTCCTTCGTTCCTTCGTTCCTTCGTTCCTTCGTTCCTTCCTTCGTTCCTTCGTTCCTTCCTTCGTTCGTTCCTTCCTTCCTTCCTTCGTTCGTTCCTTCCTTCCTTCGTTCGTTCCTTCCTTCCTTCCTTCGTTCGTTCCTTCCTTCCTTCCTTCGTTCCTTCCTTCCTTCCTTCCTTCGTCCCTTCCTTCCTTCCTTCCTTCCTTCGTTCGTCCCTTCGTTCGTTCGTTCGTTCCTTTCTTCCTTCCTTCCTGCCTTCCTTCCTGCCTTCCTTCCTTCCTTCCTTGCTTCCTTCCTTTCTTTCCAAAAGCAAACACGGTATGCGTGACCTTTCAAGACAGATGTTGATGATGCTGGAACAGGATGAAGATGATTCTTTTGATTGCCTGGTAACCATGGATGAATCCTGCATCTATCAGTATGATCCAAAGACAAAGACCATGAGCATGGGATGGAAACATGCCGAACCTCCCACCCACCTCTCCCAAAAAATACAAAGGGGGGAAAAGTCAGCTTGAAAGGTCATACTTTCAGTTTTCTGGAACTGTCGTGGAGTCATCCTTACAGATTATCTTGCCAAGGGTCAAACAATCACTGACAGATAATACTGCAATCTTCTGGACAAGTTACGAGCAGCTCTGATTAACAAACGACGCGGTATGCTCTCCAAAGTCGTTCGTCTTCTGTCTGATAATGCACCAGCTCATTCATCTCAGGTTGCAGTTGACAAAACAAGTGAATGTGGCTTTGAGACCTGACACATCCGCCTTATTGGCCCGATCTCGCAACAAGTGACTTTCTTGTTCACGGAAATGAAGAATCCTTGGTTTGTCCGCAACCAGCAGCTGCATCACGAGCTGGAACTTCTTCCTCTCCACCACTTCATCCGACAGACTGCTCGACGCTTCTTCTACAATCTACGCCACGTACCAGGAGCTGTGACGTATAACATCGGCGTCCGAAGTCGCCGGCCAACGCGACTGAAGCGACAGCTACCACAGGACCTGCTTTACAGTGATGACACTTCTACTTCTGAATGATCTACTGTTTAATTTATCTTTTCTACTCTTCTGTTCTATGTAAATTCTCACTGTGGAAGAATGTATACCATTTTATTAGTTCAGTGCCACATTTAGAATAGTGCAGTAACACATTTGTTTTATCTCCTACCTCTGCAATTTTATAACTCTATAATTATTTTGTATCTGTTCTCTCAGATCTGCAAAGCATATATCCCCTTGGTATTTACTGTCAGATGCATCACCTGTTCTCGTATAGCGCTACTATGTGTGATGCAACTGGAGTTCACACGGGTGTTGCAGCAAATCCAACAATTAAAAATTTAAAATGTCGAACAGAGATTCGTAATGCCATTCGATGGCCGCTTTTCCTTTCACTACGACTTCCAAACTGTATCAACCCAACACTCAGCAACTAGCATTAAACAAAACAGAACTTAAAAGTATTCACTTGTTATTTTCCAGTCACTCTTCGTCGAAGATCATACCAAAAATTACTTTTCCATCTTCTAGTTTATATATAGAAAGCGGGTTTAAAATTTCTTGTTAGCTACATCTCTTCTCATTCTTCTGCAGTCACTTGTTATTCTATGAACCTCTTATGAGTCCATATTATCTGATACTTCACATCTGCACAATTCGTTGTGGGTGCAAGAGGCAAAGGGTAGCTGAGATGTTAAAAAAGCGGGTCGTTTTGTGTTTACTTTGAAGTTCTTTGTATTTTACTGGACCTCACTAGAAAGGAATAACGTCGTCTTCACCGATACGCAGGAAAACTCTAAAAAAATACTCTACCTCTGAAATAATTAGTGCTGCCCCCAACCTGAAAAAAGCAACCTTAACTCCGAAACAGCTGCTCTTGACAGTGGTTTTTGTTGTTCTTTGAGTAATATATATATATATATATATATATAAAGTTCGACAGTAATTACTATTCTTGGTGGATAAGTTTTCCTTCGACGTCTTATTTCACATATCCTACGCTTTCCAGCCATTACTTTACAGAGATGGTCTGGCCTTAATCTACCCCTTTGACGTAGACAAACATTTTGATCCAGTCCACCGTTAGTCCACCGGAAGTAGCAAGTTGGTCCATACCATACGGCCCTTACATAGAGCTTAGAGTTAACAGACATTCATCTTTCAGGATAAGGGAAAACCTCCAACGTTAAGTCATAGACGATGAATGAAATGATGTTCAAATGAGTACAGGGTACATAGAGCTTAGAGTTACCAGACATTCATCTTTCAGGATAAGGGAAAACTCCAACGTTAAGTCATATCGGACGATGAATGAAATTATGTTCAAATGAGTACAGGGTAAATAGAGCTTAGAGTTACCAGACATTCATCTTTCAGGATAAGGGAAAACCTCCAACGTTAAGTCATTTCGGACGATGAATGAAATGATGTTAAAATGAGTACAGGGTACATAGAGCTTAGAGTTACCAGACACTCATCTTTCAGGATAAGAGAAAACCTCCAACGTGAAGTCATATCGGACGATGAATGAAATGATGTTCAAATGAGTACAGGTTACATAGATCTTAGAGTTGCCAGACATTCATCTTTCAAGATAAGGGAAAATTCCAACGTTAAGTTATATTGGAGGATGGATGGAATGATGTTTAATGAGTCCATTTTTTTTATAAAGGGATTTCTTAGTTGGAGCTTTCAATTCTCTTCCCTGGAAGATGCATAAAACACATGACGGTGCAAGAAGCACCTGAAACAATGGTTTCAAACTCAGGCAAGCTGTTCATGCAAGACGGCTCTGCTTAGAAAGAAAACGGGTTGGTGATTTCATAACCGCAAATAAAAAATGGTTACGATCGAACCAGCGCATGCGTGTCACGCAGAATCCTCGTCCTTTTGTGGCCTGTTTGGAGTACAATGCAAGCACAAGACTGGAAACAGCTAGGTAGGTACTTCAGAGACCACACATACTCATTGTTCTGGCTGTAACACGCCCCCTGGCGGTCGACCTACCGACATTTGTAGAGCACCGAGATCTGTGTGCACCACAAATTAGCTAATTGTCTTCCTTATTGAGAACATGCAAGACCCAGGATATTACCACTCCTCTTTAGCCTGTCTGCCTCACCCTCAAGGGATCGCGAGTTCGAAACTCAGCCAGGGGAGTTATATGAATAAGGTTTCTTTTCTCCACGGTTTTCCTCTCATCCTGAAATAACAATGTCAGCTAACTCTAAGCTCAATGTACCCTGGACTCATATAAACATCATTTCATTCATCCTCCAATATAACTTAACATTGGACTTTTCCCTTATGCTGAAAGATGAATATCTGGTAACTCTAAGATCTATGTACCCTGTACTCATTTGAACATCATTTCATTCATCATCCGATATGACTTAGGGTTGGATGTTTTCTATTATCCTGAAAGATGAATGTTTGGTAACTCTAACCTCTATGTACCCTGTACTCGTATGAACATCATTTCATTCATCGTCTATGACTTAACGTTGGAGGTTTTCTATTATCCTGAAAGATGAATGTTTGGTAACTGTAAGCTCTATGTACCCTGTACTCGTTTAAACATCATTTCATTCACCGTCCGATAAGACTTAACGTTGGAGGTTTTCTATTATCCTGAAAGATGAATGTCTGATAACTCTAACCTCTATGTACCCTGTACTCGTTTAAACATCATTTCATTCATCGTCTGATATGACTTAACGTTGGAGGTTTTCTATTATCCTGAAAGATGAATGTTTGGTAACTCTAAGCTCAATGTACCCTGTACTCATTTCAACATCATTTCATTTATCGTCCGATATGACTTAACGTTGGAGGTTTTCTATTATCCTGAAAGATGAATGTCTGATAACCATAAGCTCTATGTACCCTGTACTGATTTGAACTCACTTGCGATATAACTTAACGTTGGACGTTTTCACTTGTTCTGAAAGGTGAATGTCTGGTAACTAAGCTCTATGGACCAGTGACTCATATGAGTATCATTTTATTCATCCTCTGATATGACAACCTTTCAAGATGTTAGTGGAAGAATGAACATAAGTGAACATCATTTTCATAGATTTTCTTCCGATCGTGAATTGTTTTATGGATGTTTTCCATTATTTCTGACAGTTTTTAGTTAATAGTAGGCGTTATGCATCCTAAGTATTCGAGTATCCCAGGAATTGCGATATTAGCTTACAATATGTGTTTATTGTGGCACTTGAAAGTGTTACTGCAAGTGTAGCAGAAAGAAGTACCAGCTCTTCCTGTGTATGTAATCTAGAATTTTTGTTAAATATATTCGCAATTTTTCTATAAGTCATGTCGACAAATTATTGTGCATTGCTGAACAGCTTACACGTTTAAATTTTTAGGAGCTTGGCAAGTATGCTTTTGGAAATATTTGTTTCTTTGAGAAAAGTTTGAATACTTACTTATTTTTGATTAAGGTCCTTCATTGTTGAGTCATATCGGACGATAAATGAAATGATGTTAAATTAGCACAGGGTACAAAGAGCTTACAGTTGCCTTATCTTTGAGAATAAGGAAAAACACCCTGGAAAAAGCCTTATCCGGATAACTTTTCCTAACCAGGATGCGAATTAGAACGTGACTTAGACACAGTACCAACTACGCGACAGAGGCGGGCTTTGGGATAGATATTTATATACTCTCGGCTTCATACGCCATTTTCACCCATTTACGTTTTTTGTGTTTCACTTTTATGCTTCACGACTTCATTTTTCTCTCTAATTTCAACTTTGCGGTTATAGTTTGTTCTCGGTTTTCAGACATCGTTTCAGCCAGTTATTATAATAAGAATTGTAAATGTTGCCCGCAATAAAGGGAACAATTTGTTTATAATATAAAAGAAAGATATCTCATTATGTTAGAAGAAACTGTGCGCTTTATGCATTTTAGGACTCGCAAATTTAAAGTTACAGTAACCTGGGATATGACCTCAAGCCAGGAGTAGGCTAATTTATAACGTATGAGGGCTGTTAAATAAAGATTGATCATAATTTCTTACGGTCATAATTTTTCGCAATAAAATTCAATCTTATTACATTCTGTTAGCTTAATGTGAAACAAATACGCCGTAGTAGTTTCATTGTTGGTACTTCTGGTTCCCGCCTATGAGAACCAGGCAAGTTCAGACATGTTCAGTATCGCCTACCGCTGAAATGGACGTAACACGCGAGGAACAATATGCGGCTTTGAAATTCTGCTTTCTTCTGAACAAATCTTCAGTTGAGGCCTATACAATGTTACAGGAGGCCTATGGAGAGTCTGTTCTTCCCTACAGCACAGCTCGAAGGTGGTTTAAAATGTTCAAAGAGGGGAGACAATCAATTTCAAAGGAAGGTGGACCCGGTACTCCAGTTACTGCTCTTACGGAAGAAAACATCAAAACTGCTGCTGAGAGAGGATCGACGAATTACCTTAAGATCAGTTTCTGAAATACTGAACATTTTATTGAGTGCCACCCACACGTTGGTGACACTTTCTAAGTGTCTTTCTGCGTTTCTAAGTGTCTTTCTTAGTGTCTTTCTGCCTTTCTAAATGTCTTTCTGCGTTTCTAAAGTGTCTTTCTAAGCGTCTTTCTGCCTTTCTAAGTGTCTTTTTACCCCTCTTAGTGTCTTTCTAAGTGTCTTTCTTTGGTCTTTCTAGTCTGTCTAGTCAATGAAATAGTAGATACATTTCATCAAGTGAAAATAATCAAAGTGAAGACAGTAGTGTGAATGAATTGGAAAGTATTGCTGGGCCGAGTTATGTTAATGGAGAAGCCCCAAAAAACAAAGTTATAACGGGAACTCTTTCTAAGTAAATTCCAGTGCTTGTTTTGAACACACAGAAATATATGCTGACAAATAATCTTGGTAAGAGGTCGTGCAATGAACCTGATGATAAATTCTGGGCATTCACAGAAATACAGTAAGAAATATTGTGACGAAAGGAATACCAAAGACGCCGATCAAGTGTGAAAACAAAAGGAAACGTTTCTCTAAAGTAGATAATTTCACATGCTATCTAATTCGCCTAGAAATTTATACATTCCTTGCAAAAGGAAGGGCGCCCATCTTAGACGAATTGGTTGCATATTTGCAGGAAATTTGTAATATTCTTTATGGGCACTGCACTTTGGGCGATCTCCTAAAAGAGCTGGGTTTCAAATACCGCACTTTGAATAAGTTAAGGGTCATTATGGAATCCAGTAGAATTGTAGCTTGGCTACAATATTTGTCAAAACTATGGAAGTTTTGCAGTAATGGACATAAGATAATTTATTTAGACGAAACCTCGTACGATACCCCTGATGTATCGAGAAAGGTGGCAACCTTGCAGAAAGGACTGGGAGAAGGAGGGCCGGGGTTGCAAAACTATTATAAGGGTTCGTCAAAGTTGTTGGCCGACGTGCACACGAGTTAACTAAACAGACTTTACCATTGTGAGAGAGGATCGACGTATTACCTTAAGATCACTTTCTGAAATACTGAACATTTCAATGAGTGCCACCCACACGTTGGTGACAGAAACATTACACATGAGACGTGTTTGTGCGTGATTGGTTCCAGGAACTGTTGATTCCCGAACAAAAGGACATTCGCACGCAGTTAAAGTTGATGTTAGAGGAAGATCCGGGGTTACTTTCAAACGTATTCACTGCTGATGAAACTTGGCTACATCATCAACCCCCAAAAAGCAAAAGTGGTTGCTTCTGCTGGGAAAGTTATGGTCATCTCATTCTTTGATATTCATGGAATGGTTTATCAGCATGTTGTACCTGCACACACATCAGTAACTGGATAATATTACAGAGATATCCTGAAAACATTCCAGACGCAAAAGATCATATTTCCGTGAAGCAGGCTGGATGCTGCACCACGATAATGCTCGGCCGTATATTGCCAATGTTGCTGAATATTGTCACCCAATTATCGGAAAGCGCGACCAACGACAGCTGAGAAGGGACCACAGGCATCCGGGCCACACCCACCCATTAATCTCAGTCACTAACTGAGGGGATGATTAGGGAAATGTCACTTGTCGCTGGCCGCCTCTTTCCCCTTCCCCTGCCGTCTGGAACCTTCGGGGTGATTCACTGAAACGAGGGACTTCTAGAAAACAGTGATATTTCTATAAAAAGGGCTGCAATGAGTAAGTCCACTCAGTTCTTGGCGAGCAGAGAAGCAGCGCCGTGCTAGTGTACGGACGAGAAGACTGTGTACGTGCATCGGAAGAGTGTGCGTAACTGTGAGCGTGCAGTGGAACTGTAACGGACGAACTGGTGAAACGTAATTGTGTGCATTACGTAATTCTGTGTAATCGGCAAGTGTTCAACTGTACGTCGGTGGAAATAAAGAACATTTTGAGTTTGTGCAACTGGACTTTTAATTTCACGAACCCTCAAAGTTACTATACCTTGCAAAAATCAACGTGAAGTGCATTCCTCACCCTCCCTATAGTCCGGATTTAGCTCCATGTGACGTTTTTCTATTCTCTAACTTGAAGAAACGCCTTCGTGGGAGGCATTATCAAATCATCAGAAGCAGTGGTGAAGGCTGCGGTGGCGATTTTGGAGAATCTCTCAATTGTTTCCAGTCTTAGAAGACTGGCAGAGACGCTGGGACAAATGCTTCGCATTCAGGGCAGACTATGTTGTGAAGGACCATCAAAATTATGAGGATGAGTAAAGGTACGTTGTCAAAAAAAAATAAATAAATAAAAATAAATAAATAAATAAATAAATAAAGTAAGTGTGTGATAATTCTTTATTGAACAGCCCTCGTACAATACAATGCAACGAGTACATAACTGAAAAACGATATAAATGCTGCAATTTTTGATCATGTTATATAAACATAGTATCCTACGCAGGTATTTCCGACTTTTACTTGGACAATTCCGTCTCTGCGTAGACGTAAATGTTGGAAATTTGTAACATGTACATAAATAGGCTTGGGAATATGCAACCTCCTCCTTGCTTTGAGAAATATCTACCTAATTAAACTCTGGCAGAGGCAGATGCCGCTTCATTAAGTTGAAACATTCAGTTACGACGTGACCGCATCAGAGCTGGCAACATAATCTGTGAACTTCAAATTTGCTATATGAAAAATATGTAAAAGAGATTGCTAAATGACTCTACAGTTTTTCTTTTCTCGTTCGCTTTTTGTCATTAACTCAGCGCGCGTTTTGTAATGAGCATCAACTAAACTAGAAAGGACAGCTTAGATTAGGTTTTGGAGTGAAGTGCAAAGCGTGAACAAGTCCTCCGGAACATGAACCTATCCAGTGGCATCACTACCATAATTTTGAAGTACAAGTATCAGGACTGTTCAATAAAGAATGGTCATAACTTTTTACGGCCATAATTTTTCGCACTAAAATTTAATCTTATTATATTCTGTTAGCTTAATGTGAAACAAACACGCCGTAGTAGTTTCATTGTTGGTACTCCTGGTTCCCACCTGTGATAACCCGGCAAGTTCAGACATGTTTAGTACCGCCTACCACTGCAATGGAGGTAACACGCAGTTAAAGTTGATGTTAGAGGAAGATCAGTGTGGAAATCTCTTTCATCACCAACCCGCAAAAGAGCAAAATGAACAGAGATTTTCGTTAAATGAAAAGACAATCACCTTCGTGAACAATTATTTTGCAGAGAAAAACGCGGAGTACTCTTTGGACAGGTTACAGAGATGGAAGCATTGCTGGGAGAAGTGTGTAGAGTTACAAGGAGACTATGTTGAAAAACGCCGAGTACTCTTTGGACAGGTTACAGAGATGGAAGCATTGCTGGGAGAAGTGTGTAGAGTTACAAGGAGACTATGTTGAAAAACGCCGAGTACTATTTGGACGGGTTACAGAGATGGGAGCATCGCTGGGAGAAGTGTGTAGAGTTACAAGGAGACTATGTTGAAAAACGCCGAGTACTATTTGGACGGGTTACAGAGATGGGAGCATCGCTGGGAGAAGTGTGTAGAGTTACAAGGAGACTATGTTGAAAAACGCCGAGTACTATTTGGACGGGTTACAGAGATGGGAGCATCGCTGGGAGAAGTGTGTAGAGTTACAAGGAGACTATGTTGAAAAACGCCGAGTACTATTTGGACGGGTTACAGAGATGGGAGCATCGCTGGGAGAAGTGTGTAGAATTACAAGGAGACTATGTTGAAAACGCCGAGTACTATTTGGACGTGTTACAGAGATGGGAACATCGCTGGGAGAAGTGTGTAGAGTTACAAGGAGACTATGTTGAAACACGCCGAGTACTATTTGAACGTGTTACAGAGATGGGAGCATCGCTGAGAGAAGTGTGTAGAGTTACAAGGAGACTATGTTGAAAAACGCCGAGTACTATTTGGACGTGTTACAGAGATGGGAACATCGCTGGGAGAAGTGTGTAAGTAGTAGGGGAAGGCGGGAACTGGCACAGGAATGCTTGTTTTAAAGACCGTTCAATGCATTTTAAATGGGAGAAAAAATTGTTCCAAAAACCCTGACGGATTTTGGAACAGTCGTATCGTTGTTTTTGAAACACCCTATGCTTCAGTAAGGGGCGGAAGTGGTGTTGCGCGGTGGAAAGGGGTCTTAGTGAACCGTTGTGTACGTGTGTGAGCAGGATACGCCCCGATGTTATAGGAAATTAATGCTAATGGTTATTATTGTATGTCGTGACTTTTATATTTTGACTAAGGATGAGCAGGTGTGTGTATACTTTCGTTTTGAGGTCGAGTGACATGTCCAGAGTGTTAAATGAAGCTCCTCTTATCTATCTTGTATACATGTTAAGTTGTACGGTGAGAAAAAGGCTAGCAGGATGATAAATATCGATGTTTTATAACTTTCTGTCGAGGACGGGGCATGGTTATCCTCTAAAATCTCATGTATATAATTAACTTTCGGATACTTGTATGTCATGACTTTTATATTTTGTCTAAGGATGAGCAGGTGTGTGTATACTTTCGTTTTTGAGGTCAAGTATATTTCTCTCTCTGGACATGTCCAGAGTGTTAAATGAAGCTCCTCTTATCTATCTTGTATACATGTTAAGTTGTACGGTGAGAAAAAGGCTAGCAGGATGATAAACATCGATGTTTTATAACTTTCTGTCGAGGACGGGGCATGGTTATCCTCTAAAATCTCATGTATATAATTAACTTTCGGATGTAAGGAGAAACATTTATGGAAGGGCGGATCTCTCGATCCTAACAATGGGCTGAGAATGTGTCCACTCTTTCGAGTCATGTTTAAAAAAAACAAAATAGAAAAAAAGGGTACATTTCAAGTTAAGGTGCGTTGACCTCCCCTCCGGACATGGTTCTTCCTGAGAAAGTTTGTAGGCGTATCCTCTTGAATCTCATGTATATAATTAACTTTCGGCTGTAAGGAAGAACATTATAGAGGGCGTATCCTCCTATCTATACGATGGAATGAGGAAATTATTAAGGCGTTGCATTTTTTAGAGAATGGGGTCCACTATTTCGAACGCCTTTAAAAAAAATTATAAAAAAAGTAGATTTACAGTTAAAGTGAGTTGCCCCCCCCCCCCTCTGCAATCTAGCTGAAGTACCTTGAAGAAGGTAATGTGTATAAGTACAAAAAAGAATTATCCAATAGAAACAGATATGCGTGCGCATAGAGAAACTTTTTCTGTATGGTGGGGTGGAAGTTCCCGCCTCCATATGGAAAAGACTTTTGAGTATAAAGACGCTGGTCTTAGTACTTTAGACTTTAGTATCAAATTTTGAAATGTAAGAGCAATATTAGGTAGAGACTCTTAAACTATGGGCGGAGTAGTTTCAAGTGTGTCAAGGCTAATTCCGTAGGTAGTGGGGGGATTTTAACTTGTTAAATCCTGTAAATCTGATCTGCGTGTGCGTCTTTCCTGATAATATAAAAGAAGCCTCGACTGAAATGAAACATCTAATTCAACTGTGACCGCAGATATACACGGAAGGAACGAGCAATGGCTGGTAAGTACTTGAATATGTTATGTGTTTGAGAAGTATAATCATTTTGTACGGATATCATCTTTTTTCAATATTATAATAGCGTGCTTTTTTAAAAAACATATACGTTCTGTTTCCCTTCTATATTAGCTTATTCATGCATGTGTTTCGTGGAAAAAAAAAGTGTTAATAATTGAAACTCTTTATCTCGTTTTTTGTAAGTTTAAACGTTTCAATTATGATCGAAATTACCAACTTAGTTTGATCTATATAAATGGAACACTTTCAGTTATTTTTTTTGTCAATCATTGAACGGTAGTCATGTTTAACCACATATATCAGTATTCGAAGTCTTCAAAAATATGTTCTTAATATCTGTAAATTGGACTGTACATAAATATATTCTAGACTAAAAGAGTTTGTTTTAAATCGTTATGTTACAGATCAACTCATGCAAGAATTAAATGAATTGGCGGGAGGATGTAAGATTCTTCCAACAAGAAAGCTGAGGGAAGTGGATCAAAATACGCCATTTCAAATCAAGTCACTGAAAACAGTAGCGACCAAATATGGAGACAGAATCGTCTTAGAGCTAGACGAATTCCAAATATTTCTACCGGAACGCTTTAAGAATATGACTGATGTTCAGAAGAAGACAATAAATGAGGGAGGTGTTCAATTGGTCTATATGGGGCAAGAGGCCCTATCCACGGGATACAAGAGGCACAGGATTACTTTTTTACAAGCAAAGGTATGTGTTATAAAAAGAAGCAGTTTTATATACAACACCTGTAAAAACCATTGTTCAAAAATTTCTAATAATGCATTTTATTATTTCAGACATCTCAGTAAAGTCAGACGGAGGAGTTTCACACAGCGTCGCAGCAGTACCATCAGACTGCCAAGGTAAGACATAAATTATAAATCTACTTATTTATTGTTTTTTTTAAAAAGTAACGTTATCTTTTTTCGCATTATTACTTTTTTTAAAAAATAAAAGTATCTTGCTTTCATTCAGTCTTATATAAATCATCTTAATACATAGTATATAAAAAACAATAATTTTGTACTTAAAAAAACACATACAGTTAGAAAAAATAGAAGTCATAATCAACATTACATATAAACATGTTTAAATTTTGATGTCTGTCATGAGCACAATCGTAGAAAAACTTTCCATTGAGATTTATAATTAATATTGGTTATTATTGTTGTTGATGTTATTGTTGTTAAAACATTAGAATGTTTTTCTTATATGTATTTGATAAAACATACAGCATATATAATGTGTGAAGTATAATATTAACTTTACAAAATTTATCTTACCATAAAAAATTATTAAAAAGTTATAATGCATGCATACCTTATATATTTCATGCATAAGAAACAAGACATTTTACTGCATAATTCGCTTCTCTTTACCTGTTAGGCAGGATAATAAATGTGTTTAGAAAAAAGTCATAATGCATGCATATCATATATATTCCGGCTTAAAAATAAAAAAAGACATGTTAATGCATAACACGCTTTTCTTTTCAGATTATAGCGGCTAGTAAGGTCGGAATATACTAATAAGATTTGTATTATTTCAGACAGTGTTACGCAGGCTCCTGTTATATCTGGAACGAAGAGAAAATCCTTGGAAACCGATGGGACCTCTGCAAAGATATCTAAAATGGAATCGGTGAGTGAGCAGAGAAAAAAGGATTTGACATGTAACATTATAGAATCAGCATTTAAAAATCGCATTTACACAAGTCAGATAAACAATACATTGAATATGATAGATCCCGAGTTATTTTTGAATGAATGTAAGGCTCTAGTTACCAATGAAATTAGGAATAATCTGGCACGATACACTTCGGGAATAAAATTTTGTGGTACGTTAGTATGCCAGTATATAATACAGACTCCTGATGATGAAAAAATTGAATCATTTAATTTTCATAGCAAAATGGAAGCTATATTAAAGAGTACAGATACTACTGAATGGTATGAGAGTAAACTTAAAGAACCTATTCTTTCAAGTATCGATACATTCGAATCAAAAAGTAGTTCCAAATCTCTATATCAGATAAGCTCGTTAGTGCTAAATGCCTGTCAATATGATCCTTTAAATGCAGGATGTTATACAAAGCTTCCGGAATACATAAAGAACAAAAAGGCGGTAACTAATATAAAAAATGAAGATAACAAATGTTTCGGCTATTGTCTGCTTGCATCTAAATATCCTGCAAAGACTAATAAACATAGAGTTAGATCTTACTCTAAGTATAACATGTTTAAAGAATTCGATTTCAGCGGAATAACATTTCCTGTATCTCTTGATGATATTGAAAAATTCGAAAAGCAGAATCAAAATATATCTATTACAGTATACGGCCTAGACGACCATTCAATAACTTTGCTCTATCATACCAGAGAAATAAAAAAACATCATGTAAACCTGTTAAGAATAGGCAATGATAGCAAATCACACTATTGTTTAATAAATGATATATCCCGACTGTTGTCTAAACAGATAAATAAAAGCAAACGTAAGATGTGTATATGTGAAAGCTGTTTGAGGAATTTTTCAAATGAGACAAATTTAGCCAAACATAAACTTAAATGCGAGAAATCTCAAGTTTTAACTATGCCTGAAATAGGTGTAAATGATAAAATTGAATTCAATGCATATTCCAAGTGTACAGCGGTTCCATTCGTCATTTACGCTGATATCGAATCGATACTTAAAAAGGTTCACTCATGTCAGCCATCTGATGACAGTAGTTGGACAAGAACGCTGCAGAGACATGAAGCGATTTCAATATCGCTAAAATTAGTATGCGAGTATGATGATTCCTTATCAAAATTCAAAATTTTTAGAGGCCCCAATGCGATTCAAGATTTTTTCAAGGAACTTACTGTAATTGCCGATGATGTCATGGAGGTATATTCACATAAAAAAGAACTGAATATGTCCGATGAGGATGAAACCAATTTTCAAAATGCAAATCAGTGTTACCTATGTAAACATGACTTTGAGACTAATGTGACAAAAGTCAGAGATCACTGTCACATTTCGGGTAAATATTTAGGTGCAGCTCACAATTCTTGTAACTTGAACAGAAAACTACCAAACTTCATTCCAATTATTTTTCATTGTCTATCAAATTATGATGCTCATTTTCTTGTAAAAAATCTAGCTTACGATCAAGAGCCTATAACATGCATCTCGCAGATATCTGAGAACTATCTTTCGTTCAGTAAGAGATATACCTCAGGTGGGAAAACCATATATTTCAGATTTCTTGACAGTTATAGATTCTTAGATGATAAATTGAGCAGCTTAGCTGACATGCTAAACCCCGAGAACTTTAAAATTATTAATGAAGAATACAAAAATCCTATACATCGAGAGTTGATGACGCGGAAGGGTATTTTTCCATACACTTATCTAGATTGTATAGAGAAATTGGATGAAAATGCATTACCGGATGAAATATTCTTTGACGACATAAGTCATGAAGATTACTTGCACGCTCAAACAGTATGGAGAACATTCAATATCCAAACTTTAGGAGAATATAGTGATTTATATCTTAAAACTGACACGTTATTGCTCGCAGACATTTTTCAACAATTCAGAGCGTTATGTCTAAATTTATACGAGCTGGACCCTTGTCAATATTATACCATACCAGGATTGGCATTCGATGCGATGCTTAAGACGACAGGCATTCAAATATCACTAATTACCGATAGAGAGATGATGGAATTTTTCGAATCTGGCATAAGGGGAGGATTATGTACAGTGTCTAAACGTTACTCAAAGGCAAATAACAAGTATATGACTAATTATAATGAGTCTTTACCGTCTAAATATTTATTTTATACAGATTCGAATTCGCTTTATGGTTCTATTATGGGACATGAAAATATCCCTTATGGCGAACTTAAATGGTTAACTGAGGTAGAAATTAACGAGATCGATTTCTTAAAAATACAGGAAGACGCTGAAATAGGATATGTATTAGAGGTCGATCTGGAATATCCTAAAGAAATTCACGATGCACATAACGATCTACCACTATGTCCGAGGAGTGAGATTCCTCCCAATGATAAACATAAAAAGTTGCTAGCTACACTGTCGGATAAAGAGAAATACATTATACATTACCGCAATCTGCAACAGTGCATACAGTTGGGTTTGAAATTGAAATGCATACATAGAGCGGTAGCTTATAAGCAATCACATTGGTTGAAAAAGTATATTGATCTAAATGCTAAAAAACGAGCCGAGGAAAAGTCTAAATTTGGTCAGAATCTATGGAAAAAAATGAGCAATTGTGTTTATGGAAAATTTATGGAGAATGTCCGTTCTTATAAGGACTTCAAGCTCGTTACGAGCTGGAAACAGGCGAGAAAGCTCATATCGCGCCAAACATTTCAACGTTATATAATTTTTGATGAAAATCTTGTCGGAATCGAGTTATTAAGAGAGGAAATTCATATGTGTAAGCCTATATACATCGGTCAGGCGATTCTTGACTTATCCAAATTTATCATGTATGACTTTTATTATAACGTTCTGAAAAAGAACTTAAATGATTTAACTTTGAATTATATGGACACAGATGCATTTCTTTTTGAAACAAGTACTGATATCTATGAATTTATCAAAACTCACATACAGTATTTTGATACATCAAATTACCCGTCGGATAACGTATATGCAATACCTTTGGTAAACAAAAAAGTGCCCGGACTTTTTAAGGATGAACTCTCCGGTAGAGTCATGACTGAATATGCAGGATTACGGTCTAAATTGTATGCTTTTCGTTATGACGGTCAGCTTGTTAAAAAATCAAAAGGAATTTCAAAAATGGGAATGCGCTCAATCACATTTGAAGATTATTTGTCATGCCTGCACGACATGAATGCAACACATTTCTCTAAACAAGTGTCTTTCAGGAGTTATAAACATGACGTTCACACGGTAGAAATGAATAAAGTGGCTCTGAGAGGCTTAGACACGAAGCGTTATATGCTCAAACAATCTCATTCCACTTTAGCTTGGAATCATTATTCAATTGACACAAATACCTTTTCCTCTGAGCATGACTGAGAGTATTAAGTTAAAAAAAAGAAATAAAAGAAACAAGATATTTAATGTAAAAAAAGGGGGGATTATTTTTGAAAAAATGTTTATAACCATTGAAATTAAAAGGGAGATTATTTTTGAAAAAATGTTTATAACCATTGAAATTTTTGTGCAGCTTAAATATACATTGTCATGTTGAGGGGAGAGAGGGAAATATTTACTCTTAAGTGAAAGATGCCGACATAGTCAGGGGAATAAATGTGTGTTACATGCTTAAACAATTTCATTTAACTTTATTAAAATCCTTTTTCATCTGCTCATGACTGAGATATTGTAATGTACCTGTATGTGTGAGCCTGTGTGAATTTGTAAAAAAAATTGTGCACATTCAGTGAAAAATTGAATTTTTTGTAAAAAAACTTAAATAAGTGTAGCTTTTTATGCATCAAACAAAAGATGCTAGAGGGGAGGGTGGATTTAAAATAAAGAAAGAAATATTTTCTCTGTTCTTTTCACATTTAACGCATGGATGCTGCATGTCATAGTTATGTTTTCAAGATTTGATGCCATGCTAAAAGTGAAAACAGTTTTGAACACTGAGAAGCCGTGTTCCCCATAGTTAAAAGTCTCTGCCTAATAAGGGCTCTTACATGTCAGAATTTTATACTCAAAAAAACATTTATAAGTACTTTCGTTTATATACATTATATCTTGTAACAGTATAAAACTTTAGATTAATGTTTTTATGTGGCTGTGGGATGTATAGCAATACATGATGATTGTAATTAATATTTCACGATGTGATTGATGTTGGATGGGAATATGGATAAAATTTGATGCCATTGATGCAAAGATTTGATGCCATGCTAAAAGTGAAACAGTTTTGAACACTGAGAAGCTGTGTTCCCCATAGTTAAAAGTCTCTGCCTAATATGGGGCTCTTACATGTCTGAATTTGATACTCAAAAAAACATTTATAAGTACTTTCGTTTGTATACATTAGATTAATGTTTTTATGTGGCTGAGGGATGTATATCAATACATGGTGATTGTAATTAATATTTCACGATGTGATCGATGGTGGATGGGAATATGGATAAAAATAACATGATGGTTGGGAATGTGGGGGGGTAACAAAAATAATAAAACTGAGGTTTATTTGAATAACGTTTCTTTTTATTTCATCCCAAAGATCAAATATACAAACACATCCCGAAATCCTTCATTTTTTTTCACAGCTTTTTTTTATTGCAGCTACACTACAGCATCGTGTTCTATCCACTCAGCTTTAGGAAAACCTAACCACTTAACAAGTAACTTATTCCCACGTCGGCGCACGACTTTTTCAATCAGATAGGTATCAGGGTACTGAGTTTTTAATAATTCATGACCATAAACTCCTCCCTGTATTTCCACTCCATCACTGTCCTGAAGAACATAAGTAACCGGAATTGTATTCCTTATCCTAATAATACGAAATATTTCAGTGCTCCAATTCGGTGTGTACCCTTTCTCCAGTAAGCCCTTATGTCTAGATATTCTGACATAATCTCCGATGTTGAATTTCTTGGCATTCCGCTTCTCTTTACCGAAATTGTCACGACGATACACGGTGAGGAGCAGATCATTGTTGCTGACGTCGACAGGTCGCATTCTGATCGTCGAGTGGTAAGTATTGTTGTAGGTATTTATGATTTCCGGTAGGAGATCAAGCCATTTATGAGAACCTCTAGCCAAAAATTCTCTATGCATCATACCTTTAAGTGTTCGTATTAAACGCTCGACAGCAGCAGCCTTTATGACGCTGAATGTACTATAATGATTAATTCTATGTTTAGCCATTAATTGCCTGAAGTGTCTATTGTAAAATTCTTTGCCATTATCCGATTGGATATTCTTTGGTGCCGAATCCAATTGAGCTAATATATTACTCATTGCTTTTGTAACATTAATCCCACTCTTGTCCTTCAGAGGTCTTGCATAAGCCATTTTTGAATAAAAATTAATGGCAATAAGAATGTACTTATAGTTCCTATTTTCTTTTGCATATGGAATCATTTCTATAAGATCTATTTGCAATAAGTCATTAACACCTTTACTAATTATTTTTCTGCGAAGGAACCTCCGTCTGGCAGGGGAATGTAACTCGCCAGCGATGTTTCGTCTGATCATGCTATTACTTTTGTGGTTTTCAATTCCGTGACGATCTCTTGAATTTCAGATGAATGATTTAAATTTCCAGCCTGCTGCGATGCGATAAGTAATTTGAGTCTATTGACCAGAATGTTAGGGTCAGACCAGTACACATAATCCAGACCCCTATCGGGCACGTGTTCCTTCCATTTGAGACCCGATCCAGTCCTACTAGCAATTAGACCTCGTATTATATTTTTATATTTATATCCCTTGCTCGACCTCAGTCGACCGCTTCTGTTGTATCCCTGTCTGTGAACTAGAGTTTTTTTCAAAATCTCTGAATATGTATCCAGATCATCTTCAGTATACGCTGAACTTCGAGGTACTCGCTTGAATAACAACTCGTACAGCCCGGGGCTAGCCTTATAGGTCTCTTCTCCTATTTGAATAGTGTCGTCTACAAATATGATTCTTTTATTACCTAACTTATAATCAGCATCTTCATAGCGTACACCATAGGTGGCATCCATATCGCTAGCGCTAGCTGTACGAACCTTCTGCAAATACTTTGAGAGATCGTCATCGTCATAATCATCATCATTTTCTTCTTCTTCTTCTTCTTCTTCTTTAGGATTTTGCTTCTCCTGATTCTTGATTATATTATTTAGAGGATCGGTTACAGGCTGTAGCACCTCGGACATTATACGTTGAGTTTCGAACTTGAGACCCTTTAGGGAACGTAACTTTTCCCTTATTGCCTTACTGTGTCGGGCGATGGATTGTTTGAGTCTGATACCTTCAGCATCCATCTTTATATTGAATGAATATTTAAATATGTGATGTCAATTTATAGGAAATTTTCAGCTCAATACTTAGAATATGCCCATCTTTTGTACGATTGGGTGGAGCGGTGAAGGTTAATTTATCACCTATCTGAATGGGTGCTGGATAACTTTCAATAATTTCATCGTTTATTGAAAAAATCGTATCTGATCTCGTATAGGGATGGGGTGGAGATATCATACTGCAGTCGATCACCTCTCCATTTACAGAAGACTTGTAGTATTCAAGTCCTGATGTTAAGGTGTATCTTTGCGAACTTCCTCTGTATGGTTTCGTTTGCAGTTTAATAATGAGCTGTCCCCTCATTTGGTCTAAAATAGCATTTATAACATTCACTTGCGATTTAAGCACACTGACACTATCCATTGTTGAGGTTATGTATTTATCCAGGGAGGACTGACGATTTACTAGAGGCTCGATATTTTTGTCTACTGCCGAAGCAATATCATTAACCATGGAAGATAGAGCTCTGTTTAATGCAGGCTGTGATTCATTTTGTTTCTTTACAACAAATTGTTTAACAAATTTTTTGGTTGCTGCGTCGCTATCGTCCACAGGATCGGCTACCTCCCTGATTCGTTTCTTTTGAAAAGAAACATTACCGTTCGAATCCTGAATGGGCGTTCTTGCATGTATATAATCTAGCATGTATTTTTTATTTGGAACATCGTCGTCGTCAATTGGAGGCAGTAGTACCTTCATTCTTATCGTGTCCAGAATAACATTGTTTTCGGCATCACGTTTGAATGCATATTTACTTAGAAATTGCATTAGGTTTTCATATTGTGCATCGAGTGAGGTTTGCACATGGTTCCTAAGCATAGCTTCAAAGTCACCCATGTGCTGATATGAAGTCTTTTCGGCGAAAGTTTGCATCCGAGTTTCAATGACAGCCGTAAGCGTATCCACATAGTGTTTAGTCGTTGCATCAGCGGCTTCTTCAGGATCCTGGATGTTGCACAATCGTTTCTTACTGAACTGATAGTTTCCCGAGCCATCTCGACTTATGATATAGCGGTTAAGCACACCCCTAGAGGGTATGATTCTCCTAGATCCGAATCTATCGATACTCATAGCTGGAATGAATGATGATGCTTATTTATTCACTCTGATAAAGGCGTCAAAACCGTGTCGGTATCGTCCTTCATTCAAAGGAAATTCAGGTACTATAACAACGAAAGGTCTCGTGTTCGATCCCTGATTACTCTCCCACACTTGCTTACACAGCTCTTTAAATTCTGTATAATTCATATCAGTATTTACGTAATCATCATATATATGCTTTAAGTTGAGATTGTCCTGTCTGAAGAGTACTATCATATTTGCATTATCCCTAATTAAGTGTTTGGGTACTTTTGCATATGACTGTGCCAGGTATACTGCATCGACGTTACGATGTCTACCCATGCTGTAATACGATGCTATCTTGCCCTGTTTCTCATTGATGACATCATCGAATACAAATATCGAATTTTCCTTAGCGTCAGAGGTCGGGAGCACTTTTTCGCCGTCCTCAAAAGTATATACTCCTATATCGGGTATGGTTTTCAGTACTTTGAGCAGATATTGATATTTCGATTGATGTAACGATTTCGAGTAAATGTAGAGATTTTCAAACCTTAGACCATTCTCGTGGATTAACAGATTGAGTAGTACGTTCGTCTTCCCGGCATTGGAGCTTCCCAGTATGAGAGCTCTGACGTTGCTCGGGAAGAGAGATCCATGTCTTCCGACGCGGATGTCATCGTCAAAATCCAGGACTTGTATAGGCAGCGAACACTTTTGCTTCACTACTTCCATCTTGCAACTAAGGTTATAAGCCATATCTATTGATTTTTATTTCATAGTATACGATGAACTCTGGACGAGTTCGGAAGTCTAGCAAAAAAGGTTCTGGAATAATTAATTCATTAATTAACTCTCTTCCTTTTGAGGCTCATTTGCCAGGGTACAGATTCTGCGGTCCTGGAACAAAACTACAAAAGCGTTTACAACAAGGCGTCGAACCCCTTAACGGACTGGACACCGCCTGCCGCGAGCACGACTTGGCCTACGCTACACATCGGGACACCGGTTCGAGACATTCGGCTGATAAGGTTCTTATAGAGAAAGCTTGGAAGCGCGCACATTCCGCTGACGCTTCTTTGGGCGAAAAGCTTGCTGCTCGATTTGTAACCGCCATCATGAAGGGAAAGCTAGCCTTAGGTGCAGGTTTGCGTAAGCGTCAAAAGAGGACACTGCCGCCAGCCGCTAGGGGAGGGTTTTTACCCTTAATCCCACTGCTGGCTGCCTTGGGTGCAGCGGGTAGCCTGGCCGGGGGTGCTGCTCAGATCGCTACATCTGTGAATAAGAAACGCGCTGCAGATAAGCAGCTGAACGAGATGATTCGTCACCATCAGCAGATGGAGGCTTCAGCAAAGGGTAGAGGTCTTAAGCACGGACGCAGGCAACTGAAGAAGAAGAAGAGGAGGATGGGTAAAGGACTCTACTTGCGTCCAAAAAACTCGGGGCGAGGCCTGTACATATCCCGGAAAAAGCGTTAAGCGGAGCAGAGATTGAAGCCTATGCTAAACGTCTACGTATTCCCAACTTTAGAGGCGTGTACATGCTAGATAAACTACCTGCTATACCTAGACATACAGAGAGGATTGTCATTAACTTGGACACTTCGTATAATCCTGGAACTCACTGGGTTGCCATACGCAAGGATGGAAATTTAGCATTTTATTTTGATAGTTTCGGCAATCTGAAGCCTCCGGCGGAGATTGAGTCATATCTCGCAGGAGTCAGAATCATGTATAACAGACAAAGGTATCAAGATTTCGATTCTGTAATTTGTGGTCACTTGTGCTTGCAGTTTCTCTCATAAAACGCTTTAGCTACAGTGTTTGCATGGTCAAAATGAGTTATACTATCACTGTGAGCGGTTCTGATTCCAGCCTCTCTACTTTTCTAAATCCGCCACTCCATCTAGATCCTGATGGTGTTTATGAGATTGCTCTTTTGAATTTTGAGACATTTTACTCGATACCAAATATTGATCAGAGTAATAACCGTTTTCATTTCGTTCGCGATGGAAGGCTGGAGACCATAGTGATTCCACCTGGCACGTACGAACTGGATGATATAAACAGTTTACTCAAGGAAAGGCTGGAGGTCGGCGATGACTTCATTCTACGCCCCAACAATAACACTATGAAAGCAGAGATTCGATGCCCTTACGCTATCGATTTTACTCAAGAGAAATCGATCGGTTCTATTCTCGGTTTCACCGGGGGACGAATGGTGGAGCCTCATATTCTGACAGAGTCTGATGAACTGGTGAACATCTTTAAGGTTAGCATAATACGCATCGAGTGTAGCCTTGCAAGCGGTTCCTTCATCGACGGCAAAAGCGGTCACTCTCTTTACGAATTCTTCCCATCTGTCCCCCCAGGCTACCACATCTCGCAGGAACCATCCAATCCTATATATCTACCAATCATTGATACAAATCTCATTGATCATCTCAACATTCGAGTGGTAGATCAGAACGGTGATACCCTCGACTTTAGAAACGAGACTATTACCGTGAGACTACACATAAGACGAAATGGGACTAAATTTTAAGAGATCTTGCTATAATAAAAAGCTTATCTCGAGGATGAAGCCTACTCGCTCTTCAGCACGCAAACTGCTAACATCATCTAATCGGAAGTTCCTCGAGAGGTTAGGCTTCAAGGTTCTGTAATGGATGTTTTAGATGTGACGGGAGTTCCAGCATTTGACGATAAGATTAGTAAAGAGGAGGAACACATATTCTTACCTTACAACACATCAGCCCTTGAAGCGAATGATGAAATTAGAATACCTTGCCAAGCTGAAGATTTGTACACGCTTCCTAGCAGAAGTTATTTGTACATAGAGGGAACTCTTGCTAAGCCTGAAGGAGGACCCTCTTCTTCAAAGCTGAGCAACAATGCCATGGCGTTTCTGTTTGATGAAATTCGATTGGATATGAATGGTACTACTATTGATAGAACTAGAAATCCTGGCATTTCTTCAACCATGCGCAACTATGCAGCTCTCAACATTCTGGATTCCAATCGTTTGCAGAACGCAGGATGGACCCATCCTGGAGACGATGTTGACATCGTGAACGCATCGAATGGTATCTTCAACGCTATCGTCCCTCTTTCGATGCTCTTGGGTTTTGCCGATGATCACAGGGAAGTCATACTTAATAGCAAGTTTGAACTTGTTCTCATTAGATCGAAAAATTCTAATAATTGTATAGTGGGCAATGAACCGACTGTTATTAAACTAACCAGGATCGAATGGAGGATGCCAGTGCTGCGACTTTCCGATGCCGAGAGAGTGGAGAAACTTAAACTCGTCAAGTCGGATCAGCCTCTACACGTGGCCTTTCGAACGATGGACCTTCATACTCAACCTGCAGTACCACAGACTAAAGCTTTCACTTGGAACGTTGCAACAACAACAAAGCTTGAGAAACCTCGATTTGTCATAATTGGTGCACAAATCGACAGATTAAATTACCTCGCTAAAGATAGCTCTCTCTTTGATCATTGTAATATCACAAACCTGAAACTTTATCTCAACAGTGAATGTTATCCCTATCATGACATGAATTTGGATTTCGCAAATTCAAAGTTTGCTTCTCTATATGATCAGTATTCTAAATTTCAATACTCTTACTACGGTAAGGAGAATTATCCCCTTTTGAAGAGAAGTGACTTTCTGAAATATGCACCGCTATTTGTTATTGACTGCTCTCACCAAGCTGAGGAGACAGTTACTGGAGCAGTTAACATCAGACTAGAAGTTCAAGCATCAGCAAACTTTCCTCCACAAACATCATTTTTTTGTTTAATTATTCATGACAAATTGTTCACTTACAAACCTCTAACTCATGTTGTTCAATCTATCATATAGGAAAAATGTTTTATTTTCTTTCTTTGACTGTCAATAAAAAATACATTACCAATTATATGATCTTTTTATTGATTTTAGCATACATCTCCTTAACCTTTTTCCTGATACTCCTACCTGAAATGTCATATGAACAGCCTGATTTATGAGCTTCATGCAATTGAAATAAATGTCTTTCAATGTATGGAATTAGTCTCTTGAGTCCAACTATTGCAGCTATGTCTAGATTTATAATATTTTCGTTTAGACAAGTGTTTCTCAAAACTATTTCACTGATTTTATTCATATGCAATATTATATTATAACCATATATTATATTTTCACTGTATGAAACACTTGGGAGCTTACCGTGTCTAAGATATGTTTCAATCACTGACATATTTTCAAGTATTATCACCCAGTCTTCTTTTGTTATGTATACGAATGTCTCGTCAGCTGCTATGATGTATAGGGTGGGGAGTTCGTAGTGGAGCCCTACATTCACATGACAGTTCACACTGATGGAGATGTTGTCAAGCATATACACGCTATTTGGATTCATCTTTCAAGGGCTTTTCTGGAATGGGATCGAAGATAAGTACTATAATATTATCCAGAGCAGCGTCGTTCACCTTCTTCTTGCTGACGATCTTCGGTTTGCTCCTCTTCTTATCAGGCTTCTTATCGGACCTGGAGACAAATGTACAGACGATTAAAAATGAAAAATAAAACATAGCTTGCTCTTTTGCCACTATGTCTGTCTTGTTTATTTGTACTAACCTGCCTTCTTCTTCTTCTTCTTCTACACATTCTTTCTCGTCCATGGGCTGCACGGTTCTTTCAGGCACAGGCTTCGAACGATCCACATCCTGATAGGGTGGCACATCCTCACCTTCATACATTCTGCAATTACACAGTTTGTATTGTTTTAGTTCTGACACCTCATATAGTAATATCAGTCAAAAATATATTTTTTGCATTATCTTACTTACCCCTTTAACTTATGGTACACATCGCAGTATTCTCCACAACGAAAGAATGTGGTCATTTGATCATGTTGTGCAGGTTCCTTGCAGATGATGCTATGCGTATCACTATTACAATGTTCCTCGTGCTTTTCCAGACAGTGTTGCTTCATCTTCTCGTAATCGGCAAGATTCACCCAGCATGCATTGTCGCTCTCGATAGCACTTTTGATTATTTCACTGTTCATCTTGACGGCTCACAAGTAACTGTGCACACAATTCGATCATACTCTCACCCATCAGACGTGGCTGGGTAGGAGACGATTTAAACATGTTCAGTCTTGCATCAAGGTAGGGATGGTGGGGAGGAGGACGTTCTCTGTACACGTGTATAACTTGATGACCTCCTTTTTGTTGACCTTTTTTCGGTCACGTATTGCTCATAAGCTATAAGAGCAATTTGGATGGAATGGGACAATGATTTGAACATGTTGATTCTTGCACCAGGGGAACGACAGCTTGTGGGGGGAGGGCGATCTTAGTTTTTTTCTTTTTTTCAAAGCGAGGATTGTACATGAAGCATATCCTTTCAACTGCCATCTCTCATGATCATACACACATGCATACGACTTCCTAAGAGATGATGATAATTCTTATTTTTTAACATATTTATGTCATTCCTTACCCACATAAACCGATTTTACACACTCCAGCATTGCAATGATTTTCATACAGATTAGCACAATTCTCTTCATTCACATTTCCAAACTTTCCGATTCCCCCGAAAAAACATATCGTCCCGCCTACTCTAGCATAGGTTTTTTTTTCTACTCCAAAAAAAAAAAACAGCAACAACGATTCGACGGTTCCAAAATCCACCCAAGGGATTCTGAAACAATGTTTCAGGCATCTGCGCATCGCTGTGCTGCCTTCCTCTCGTATAGGCTGTTTTCAAAAACAACGATACGACTGTTCCAAAATCCGTCAGGTTTTTGGAACAATTTTTTCTCCCATTTAAAATGCATTGAACGGTCTTTAAAACAAGCATTCCTGTGCCAATTCCCGTATTCCCCTACTACTTGTGTAGAGTTACAAGGAGACTATGTTGAAACACGCCGAGTACTATTTGGACGGGTTACAGAGATGGGAGCATCGCTGGGAGAAGTGTGTAGAGTTACAAGGAGACTATGTTGAAACACGCCGAGTACTATTTGGACGTGTTACAGAGATGGGAGCATCGCTGAGAGAAGTGTGTAGAGTTACAAGGAGACTATGTTGAAACACGCCGAGTACTATTTGGACGTGTTACAGAGATGGGAGCATCGCTGAGAGAAGTGTGTAGAGTTACAAGGAGACTATGTTGAGAAACGCCGAGTACTATTTGGACGGGTTACAGAGATAGGAACATCGCTGGGAGAAGTGTGTAGAGTTACAAGGAGACTATGTTGAAAAACGTCGAGTACTATTTGGACGTTGTACAGAGATGGGAACATCGCTGGGAGAAGTGTGTAGAGTTACAAGGAGACTATGTTGAAAAACGTCGAGTACTATTTGGACGGGTTACAGAGATGGGAACATCGCAGGGAGAAGTGTGTAGAGCTACAAGGAGACTATGTTGAAAAACGCCGAGTACTATTTGGACGTGTTACAGAGATGGGAACATCGCTGGGAGAAGTGTGTAGAGTTACAAGGAGACTATGTTGAAAAATGAAAAAATGTATTGTATCCTGATTAGGTCGGAGACCTTTTAGACCATTCTGATTGAATGAGAGCCAGTATTGCGGTGATTAGAGAGACCTTGTGTTCTCTAGTGCAGTTAAGTGAGTGGAAAGAAAACCTTTCGCGTGCTATTAATGTCGCCTTCACTTTTAAAAACAAGTGAAGTGATGGAAATGATATAAAGTCGTTGAACCCGTTTATCTTGGAGGATGAATGAGTGAGACTGCATTTAAGGTTAACAGACATTTATAAGTAAAAAAGTAAAATCCTCAGGAAAAGTCCTTATACGTGTAAAAACATTCTTCGTGCTCCTTTTACGTTTTGGCGGATAAGATGTGTAATGAACCTCGGAGCTGTTGCATTTGCTGTGATGCATACGGCGTCCTCGTGCCCTCTTGACATCATTTGCTGAAGAGCAAGGGTATCGTTTGTGTCTGAAATCTTCTCAAGCACTTCCATAGAATAGTGAAGTCAAGCATTTAAACGCTTTTAATGCGCCAATTTTCTTGTGAGGTAGTAGAGAGCCCTTAGTCTTTATGTGTTAGATTTGTCGAATTTTTCCTAAAAGAGTAAGTGCCGCACAGGATTTTTTCTGCCCTTATCTTTAATGGATTATTTACTTACATACTTCTGTTGTATCTACTTCATTTAAATGGAGATAAATTTATTTAGAAATCGCTTTATTACAGTATTGTAGATACAATGACAATATGGAAATTTAATAGCCTTACCGTTATTCAAATGTTTAAGAGCTGGTCGATATTTAACAACACCAACTCCAATACTCCATAATACAGATTCCAAGATGGCGCCCGTCGAAGCCCAGCGACTCTGGTTACGCAGAATAGAAAACTATACACAATGGACATAATATAATCCATATTAACGGAGCAGCGAGGTAACTCCTAAGCATTTATCACTTTATACTTTCAACTAAAACGTGTAATAACATAAATAAAGAGCATCATGACAAATCCTAAGAGTTTATCACATTATATAGTAGCATGACATGCATTTTGCACCTTATACTTCCAATCAAAATTTAATTTATAAGGCATGACAACTCATAAGCACTAAACACAGCAAACTTTATCTTATTGGACTGTATCATCCTATCGTCTGTAGCAAGTGCTAAAGTTTCTTTTATATTGTTTACATAGTAACCTTTTCTGGTAAGGACATAGGTACTGCTTACACTATAATATTTAAGAGAACTCACCAGATTGTCCAGTTTACTCCAATTGTCACGTTTGAAGGTGTCAGTTCCCTCACACTGCAAGAGCCATTTAAAATTTTCCACTGGTAGGCTCATAATATTGCTTCTAGGTTATGAAATACTTTGAAACTTATTAAGTGAAGGAACATCAGTGAAGCTGGGATCTTGAATGTCATTGAAAAGAACGTAACTAATCGTCTTTAATAATGCCTATCAATGGGTTAAAATCTCCTCACCACTTCGGTTCAAAACTGTCAATAACATCTTGTGCACACCAAATATTAAAATTATCTTCACTCTCTGTAAAATGTCTTGGATGCATTCTTCAGGATTTCGTTTTTTCTGGTTGAGCTTTAATGTGAGATAGGATGGCTGATTCTTAAAAATCGTGGGGTAGGCATCATCTATTAATTTTTGTACTTTTCGAAGGGCAAGAATTGGTTCACCATCATTTACGGGAAATATGTTTTCCTTAACCTCAAAGCACTGTTCAAAATGATAAATACAAACTACAGTTTTGTCATTTACTTTAAAATCTTTACGATGTATGTTCCTGGTCCACTTATCCCATTACGATTTTACCTTCGGAAATTTAAATGTCGTGTGAGGTACATTACCATAGTTAGATTGCAGCTGGGAACACAACAACGATGCATTTCGACAATGCTTCACAGTATATATTTAGGTAAACGTTATCACTTTATGTTAAATACTCAACTATAAACTAACTCGTTAGTCACTAATTGCCACTGTAATATGAATTACATTAATTCTTCAAACACACAATCAAAGTAAACAAACACACACTTTACTCTGTAGATATAACCACCACATAACAAGCTGGGCCACGAGCGCCGCCATTTTTCCTACAATCGATTCTCGTATTATGGTCTGAGTATTGGAGTTGGTGTTGGTATTTAAGTGCTTTGTTTTTGTTAAACAATAGACAATAGATCTACTCACTAATTGAGTAAACTTTAAGTTTTCATACTCACAACGAGGAATATACGGAAATGGTTAACCCCACCGAAAGAAAACTCTCATTAGAGTAGCTACAAAGTAAGAATGAACATAGTTTGAGCCAATACGGTTATCGTACTGTCTTGACGTTGGCAGTTCCACGGCTAGCGGTGGTCAGAGATGGAAGATATATCTGTGTTTGTCTCAACCTAGCAAGTACTATACAGATGCTGAGATGTACAGTGATACAATGCTGACAGAAAAGTTCGCTTATCTGTATGAGAACATATGCACTGATTATCACATAATCTGAACCTTCAAACCTTACGTAGTATATCGTTCATATGCACTTCTTCTGCGTCTTCTTCTTCTTCACTTCATCGCATAGGCAATCAAGTGCCTATTCCACCTTCGAAGTACTCCAGCCATCGTTTCCTGGGTCTGCCCACCGATCTCCTACCTTTAGGATGATACTGTAATATTTGCTTTGTAAGACTATTATCTGGCATTCTTTCAACATCTTACTTCCATTTTTGTTTGAGATATTTTAACCTATCATTCATACTAAAAATATCCAGCTCTTCTCTTATATTTTCATTTCTTATTAAGTCCCTCTTCGTGCATCCTTTCACACTTCTCAAGAATTTCATTTCTGAAGCCTGTATTTTACTCTGTTGCTTTTTAGTTAACGTCCAACTCTCACTTCCGTATGTCAGTATAGGTACAGCCATAACTTTGTAGAACTTTAATTTTGTTTCTTTACGTATTTTGTTTCTAAATGTTCTATTTATTGTTCCACATACTCTTTGCAATTTGCATATTTTATTGTAGACATCATATTCCTTGTCATAACTAACATCAGTTCCCAAGTAGTTAAAATGTCTTACCTGTTCAACGCAACGATTATTTATAACTATTTTTGTTCTAATTGGCTCTTTCCCAATGAATGTCATTACCTTTGATTTTATAAAAGAAATTTTCATATTATGTTGCTTACAAAGTTCACTAAGTTTAAAAATAGATTTTTGCAAGGCAGACTTGCTATTTTGTATAATAACTAAGTCGTCAGCAAACAATAAAATATTTAAAAAGTTTCTGTTTGAAATTTTAAAACCTACATTCACTAGCCGCTTCCATTTGCACACTAGGTCGTCAATATAAATACTAAAAAGTGTAGGTGATAAAGTATACCCTTGTCTGACACCCTGATTAGTAAGAACTTTTTATAGAAATTTTACCATTGTTCCTCACATTTATTTTTGTTTGGAAGTAGAAGCATTATATCATTTTTACTAATTGTTGTGGGTATCCTCGTTCTTCCAATATTTGCCACACTTTGCTTCGGTTTACCCTATCGAAGGCTTTCTCAAAGTCAATAAACGCCATATGCGTTTCTTTATTAAACTCCCTATGTTTTCCAATTAGTTGTTTAACAATAAAAATGTTATCTACACAGGATCTGCCTCTTCTAAATCCACTTTGTTCTTCCGAGAGAATACATTCAGCTATATTCTGCAACCTTTTGTTTATTATTTTAGCAAATATTTTATAGGCAAATATTTTATATATCGTTTATATGCACACAAAAGAAAATGGTTCAAAGAATATTCTACGAAAGAAGGTGTTTGCTACAGTGAAACAAAATAGTGACGTTTCAACGATTTGTGAATATAGTTTCTATTTTAACAATGCCGTATTCGTATACTGCCTGTAATGGACTTTAAACACATTTTAGTTTCATTAAAATAATTAATAAATATGAAAAACACGAATATGTATTTATGAAGCATTTTTACACCACGAATCTCTTGTAATAATGTTATGCATTGTGTGCAAAAATTTTAGTTTTGAAGCAGCAATATCGCTTCTTTCAAGCAGAAATTTGCGCCCATCATTGGTTCTCCTATATTTGAACCCAGAATATACAAGAATATACAAGAATGAATGATTTGGTTTAGGGCGCTCAACAGCGCGGTCATCAGCGCCATTAAAAAACTAATCAGGATAAAACTAGATTAAAATAACTAGGTTGCGTCTGTCCTAAATATAACAAACACATCTTATGCGTCGAAACTAAAACTTAAAAACATAAAACAGTTAAAACGGGTAAAATGTTAAAAGATAAATTCTAAAATTGAGAGTTAAAAGGAACTTAAAAACTTTGGCCACCGCTTTTTGGTCGTCCGCCAATACCTCTGCCAAGCTGGCCGGCAGCTGGAGGGACCGGCGAAGACGAGCCAGGTATTAAAACATGCTGGACCGAGAGGGCACCCCTGCAGAACGGGCAAACTGGTGCAGGGTCTTTCTGAAAACGATAGCTATGCGTAAAAAAGCAGTGACCAATGCGCAACCGAGCCAATTGCACTGACTCTCTAAGTGCTCTTCAGGCCTTGCAACAGCACACTGCCGCTCACACCCTTGTTTTAAAAATACAGGCCCAGATCTCGCAAATGCTCAGTCGCGGATACAATTTCGTTTTTACTTGGACCCCAGGCCATGTGGGGATTTCCGGGAACGAGGAGGCGGACACGGCTGCTAAGTCCGCTTGCCGTTTGCCCCGGAGTTTAACAACTACGGTGCCATACCAGGATGTGCAACGTTTTTTCCATCGCCAACTCCTATCTGCTTGGCAGCAATCCTGGACAGCTTTGGAAGGCATACAACTCCGGGAGATAAAGGAGAGCGTACAACCCTGGCCAACTTCACGCAGGGATAACCGACGGGCCGAGGTGATACTCACCCGGCTGAGAATTGGGCACACACGAGCGACTCATGGCCATCTGTTAAGAGGTGAACCGGCCCCTGTGTGTGCTCCATGTGCAGTACGCCTCACTGTGCGGCATGTATTGCTGGATTGCCCGCAGTAAGCCCGCGTTCGCCAGTCAGTAGGCTTGGGGACTAACTTGCTCGGTGTTTTAGGGGACGACCCAGTGGCCGTGGTTAAGGCACTGCGGTTTGTTGCCGAAATTGGTTTTAATAAACAAGTCTGACTTGCATTTTATATTTGTTAATTTTAGAGATTTTAAATTATTAGACTTGGGATGGGTTTTTTTATGTACTTTTAATAGTTGAGTGTTTTTATTGTATTTTACCTTTTAGCTTAATTTGTGTATCTTTTAGGTTTTAGTGTTAACTTCGGGCCCAAATGACCTTGTTGTCGACGGGCCCTAAAACATCACACACACACACACTCACTCGACGGGATGGACGGCAGGAGGTTACCCAAAACACTGGATCAGGCTTCACCAAGCGGAGCTTATTTCCGTGCACAGCGGACCACTCTGCGCGTCTGACCGAAGATACAGAATCCATATATCTTATTTTTTTCCCTCATTAAGTTGTTCAGCCTTTTGGCAGTTCGATATTCATCCTTATCATATAGATCATCAACGTGAAACACACTTTTGAAAATTGTCTAAGTTGGTAGCACGTTTTTTAGGTGCTCGATGTTTCCCTGGAGATCTAAATACTTCCTGGAAAGAGGCACTACAGTAAACTCTTCTAATTTGGTAAACTGTTTACCTTCTCTAACAATGTTCGTCACAGAATGAACACTCACGTGACAAGCTTGTAACATTGACTCCTGACTGAGCGAAAGTTGTACTTTCGAAAATGTCTTTAATTGACATCTGTTTGAAAAAGGAATACACATTAACAAGAATATTTCTAGCCTGCCTATCTAAAATCTTTTTTTTTTTAATATATTTATTAGATCGGTCAGCAATAATATATGCTTTGCAGATCTGAGAGAACAGATACAAAATAATCACAGAGTAATAACATTGTAGTGGTAGGACAATGTGCCTCCTCTGAACTAAAACAAATGTGTTATTGCACTAAAATAAATGTGGCACTGAACTAATAAAATGGTATACATACTCCCATAGTGAGAATTTACATAGTAGAACAGAATAATAGAAAAGATAAATTGAAACAGTAGATTATTCAGAAGTGGAAGTGTCATCACTGTAAAGCAGGTCCAGGGTCAGTCGTCGCTTCAGTCGCGTTGGCCGGCGACTTCGGACGCCGATGTTATACGTCACAGCTCCTGGGACGTGGCGTAGATTGTAGAAGAAGCGTCGAGCAGTCTGTCGGATGAAATGGTGTAGAGGAAGGAGTCCCAGCTCGTGATGCAGCTGCTGGTTGCGGACAAACCAAGGAGTTTTGGTGGCGATTCGCAAGAATCAACTCTGGATGACCTGTATACGCCTCAGGTGACAAGTACTGGCAGCCCCCCCCCCCCAGACCTGGCATAAGTAGTAAGAGGTCGAACCAGAGATTTGTATAGGAGCAGTGAAGATTCTAAAGCAAGTGAAGTATGTTTGTGAAATAATGGAGACAGTTGTGAAAGACGAGCGGATGCCAGGGTAATGGTGCGGCCAATATGAGGGTTCCACGTAAGCCGAGTGTCCAGTAACACTCCAAGGTACTTGACTGGTGTAGGTGAAGGGAGCCACGGCACATGATCAGTCAGAAGGCGTATAGGCGGAGGGGGATTATAGCGGCGTAAAGTAAAAATCTTGGCTTCAGTTTTCTGGGTATTAAGGGAGATGCACCAACACCAACTCCAATACTCAGACCATAATACGAGAATCGATTGTAGGAAAAATGGCGGCGCTCGTGGCCGAGCTTGTTATGTTGTGGTTATATCTACAGAGTAAAGTGTGTGTTTGTTTACTTTGATTGTGTGTTTGAAGAATTAATGTAATTCATATTAGTGGCAATTGGTGACTAACGAGTTAGTTTATAGTTAAGTATTTGACATAAAGTGATAACGTTTACCTAAATATATACTGTGAAGTATTGTCGAAATGCATCGTTGTTGTGTTCCCAGCTGCAATCTAATTATGGTAGTGCACCTCACACGACATTTAAATTTGCGAAGGAAAAATTGTGATGGGATAAGTGGACCAGGAACATACATCGTAAAGATTTTAAAGTAAATGACAAAACTGTAGTTTGTATTCGTCATTTTAAACAGTGCTTTGAGGTTAAGGAAGACATATTTCCTGTAAATGATGGTGAACCAATTCGTGCCCTTCGAAAAGTTCCAAAATTAATAGATGATGCCTACCCCACGATTTTTAAGAATCAGCCATCCTATCACACATTAAAGCTCAACCAGAAAATACAAAATCCTGAAGAATGCATCCAAGACATTTTACTGAGAGTGAAGATAATTATAATATTTGGTGTGCACAAGATGTTATTGACAGTTTTGAGTCCTCAAAAACCGAATTGGTGAGGAGATTTTAACCCATTGATAGGCATTATTAAAGACGATTAGTTACGTTCTTTTCAATAACATTCAAGATCCCAGCTTCACTGATGTTCCTTCACTTAATAAGTTTCAAAGTATTTCATTTCCTAGAAGAAATATTATGAGCCTACCAGTGGAAAATTTTAAATGGATCTTGCAGTGTGAGGGAACTTGACACCTTCAAACGTGACAATTGGAGTAAACTGGACAATCTGGTGAGTTCTCTTAAATATTATAGCATAAGCAGTGTGTCCTTGCCAGAAAAGGTTACTATGTAAACAATATAAAAGAAACGTTAGTACCTGCTACAGACGATAGGATGATACAGTCCAATAAGATAAAGTTTGCTGTGTTTAATGCTAATGAGTTGTCATACCTTATAAATTAAATGTTGATTGGAAGTATAAGGTGGAAAATGCATAGTACTGGTCGTGCTACTATATGTTATAAGCTCTTAGAATTTGTCATGATGCTCTTTATTTATGTTATTGCACATTTTAGTTGAAAGTATAAAGTGATAAATGCTTAGGAGTTACCTCGCTGCTCCGTAATATGGATTATATTATGTCCATTGTGTATAGTTTCCTATTCTGCGTAACCAGAGTCGCTGGGCTTCGACGGGCGCCATCTTGGAATCTGTATTATGGTCTGAGTATTGGAGTTGGTGTTGGATGCACCAATTTTGACACCATTGTGTCAAGAGAGAGCTGTATGGTTCGTACAGCAGAATGTAGATCGATCGGAGTGAGAGTATAATAAAACAGTGTCATCAGCATACAGGGCAATTGAGGTTGGAGCCATGTCTGGAATATCAGAGGTGTAAATACTAAACAGCGTTGGCTAAAATCTTTTGAGTTCTAGACGCACTAGTACTAGGTTTGCTAAGCGGTATATTTGCTAACTTTGAAACACACGTGTGCACTCTTAAAGATCACCGCTTTACTGAATGCAAGGTACAAACTGTAACAGCAGCATAGCACGTGTGTGCCTTTCTTCACTGACAGTTAATGATGCTTTTCTTTCTTGTCAGACTCCTTACTTTTTCATATCTCCGAAACCAGATGTGCTACAAACACGGGGATTGGACACTCATCCTCAGAAAAAATAGCTCTGTAACAAAATAATTCTGTAATTGGTATCTTTAGAGCGTGCGAAGAAATTAGCCCTATGGTTCGGCAAAGCGAGCTTAACTGTACAACGTTGCACGCATCGCATTGTCTAGTAGCGATAGAACAGCCACGTCTAGCCCCGCCTTATGTTCATTCCTATTTTGTAACTACCTTAGAAATTGCAGGTCATGAAGATGAACAAAAGAAAGTTCAGGAGTTAGGTGAAGGTGCCTGCTATCGGTTCTGCGTTAAGTGATTCCAGAATTCTTTTAACTACAGCTGCTGTATTTCAGGGCAGAATACATTTATCACTGTTATCTCACGGCAGCAATAAAATATCCAGGCTTTTAGCGAGTCTCTGCGTTTCTTCTTATCTACTTCTGCCTCCTTTATTTCCCCTTACGTAATTATTTTTATGGGAAACTACCTTAAAGTGTAACGTATGGCACCAAAGTGGCATAATTACCATAATGTGGGCTGTGGCCCGTGAAACAAGTTCTTGAGTTTGCACAAATCTAGCTGATATTTATTAAAATTCCTGTAGAAACAATTTTAACAATGCTTCCCCTTCTTTATAAATCCAATAAATATTTAACAATGACCTAAACTTCTTCAGTTCTCTAGTTTGAACGTAAGCATGTAAATTTTAAATGTTAAGTTCTCAGTTTCTTTATAGAAGTTTATTTCCCAAAAAGTTTTGACTGTCGGTGGCAAATATAATAACAAAGAAACTTTAAAGTTTGATTTTTCTTGCTGCTGTCGCAGATCTGTCTGTGCAAGTGATTATTTAGTAATAACTGAGCATCAAAACCACTGGCTTCGTTGACGTAACACATTCTTTTGTTTGTTTCAGGTAAGTGCTGCCTTTGATCGACCTGTGAGGTAGGAATCTGTTTGTTTACATTACCAACAGTGTCTTCTTGAGATTTGGTGCCAAAGTATATAACATATACCATACATTGCACTCATAAATTTAGAAGCAATTGGATCTAGGATATCTTGTAAAAGAAATTTGTAAATACTGGCTTTAGTTAAAGAATATACACGAGCTTGGTGTGAAAAGTTTCCGACCTCAATATGTAGATGGCAGAACTCGTAAATAAAAGCCAACGAATTTCGTTGTTCATCTGTTGACAGTTACCCATCAAAGTTTCAGCCATTTTGGACGCTCAGTTGTTATGTAACAGTCGTTTGAGTTGATTTGAATGTTTTTATGAAAATGTACAAAATCGAGTATCGAGCTGTCATTAAATATTTGTTATTGAAAGGCAATGCGCCTACGCATTGTCGGACTCTGTGTATGGAGACTCTACACCATCATTTACCACAGTGAAATTTTGGGCAGATGAATTTAAACGTGGCCGTAAGAGCTTGGGAGACGATGAACATTCGGTACGTCCAAAAACTGCAGCTACCGACGAAAACATCGCCAAAGTTCACCAAATGTTGCCAGACGACCGCCGAATTCAATTGAGAGAGGTAGCAGAGGCTATGGACAGATCAAAAGAACGTGTTTCTCACATATTAAATCAACATTTAGACATGAGAAAGCTGTCCGGCTGTTGGGTGCTGCGTTTGCTTACGTTAGACCAAAAAACGTGTTCGAATGAACATTTCCAACGCTCTGTTGGCGCAGTTTAGGTGCAATACATCCGAGTTTTGGCGCCGATTAATTACTGTAGATGAAACTTGGATACACCATTTTCTATCACCTGTGGGGGATAGAAAACAATTGAGATCAAATTGAAATATTTGTATTTTATATGACAGGTTTACAATATTGTGACTTTGTGGCTTCGTGAAATGAAAAGTCCAATTACACCACTCAAAAATGTTCTTTATTTCCACCGACTTACAGTTAAACACTTGCCAATTACACGGAATTACGTAATGCACACAATTACGATTCACCAGTTCGTCCGTTGCAATTCCACTGTACGGTCACAATTAAGTAAATTCTTCTGTTACACATACACAGTCTTCTCTTCCTTACACTAGCACTGCATTCTTACGCTGATTGCCACGAACTCTGACTCATTCCTCTTGCCCGACGTGTTGCTTATATAGGGTCAGCTGGCCGATCTGGAAGGTTCTAGATTAGATGAAATATCCCGTAATTTCGAGAACACAGGTGGAACAGAAATAGACGGCGCAGTGATGTTTTTTCTCCCAGCCACCCCTCGCCACCGCCACAAGACAAACGAGGGAGGCTTGGCGAACGCCGACCGTCTCCTGCTTGCCCGCTCTAAAGGGTGTTCCGACGTTCGGGTGACAATATGCATATATGTCTACTATAACAAAAAAACAGATGTCCATTGTGAAATAAGTGTTCATTGACTTATCATTTCGTATATTCATCATGGTCTACTTTTATGGCTGCATAGTCACCTTTGCCGTGCATTCACTGCAGTATATAGTTCTTTTTTTAAAAAACAGATGTATCTACGCACCAGGTGAAATTACTCACCTTTATATTACGCGGGCAGACCACCTCTCAAATAGTAAATTTACCTGCTGGTAGAGGAGGCCTCAAAGCTGCTGTCAGTACATCAAATACGATCGCAAGCCGGTAGGGCAATCGTATATTAACTCGCTCCATCAACGATGCTATTGAAGCATTGCTCCGCATTCCTCGTAAAGATGCGCCTTTAAAACACGGCCAGGTCCTCGCTCAGTCAGCTAAGGAAAAGGAAGAATTACATGCCTTGAGTTGACATTTGTACGTGTTGATTCTCCTTATGCAGACCGCATCCACTCTGTTACTCAAGAGGTCAACACCTATCTAAATCGACCGACAGATGAGGTACCATCACCTCCCATCACCCCATCCGAAGTCCAAGGTCTTCTCTGCGACCTTACACATCTCCCGGGTTTGATAATATTGACAATGCAGCACTCAAGACCCTACCAGCCCCCTTGGTGAAAACTCTTGCCTTGCTGTTTAATGCAATACTTCAATAAAAAAATGTGTAGTGTTTAACGCCCGCTTTTACTGCATACGGCACCGCAGGCGGTGGAACTGATGATACATGAGATGAAGATGGAGCACCGGTGGAATGAGATGGCGGGGGAAACCGGAGGTCCCGGAGAAAACCCGCCCCAACGCCGTGTTTTCCACTACAATCTCACTTTGCTGTCGCCTGGGATCGAACCCAGGCCGCCTTGGTGAGAGCCAAGCGGTGTAACCACTGAGCCACGGCGTGGGCGCAATACTTCAACTTGACTACTTCTCAGCGGCATGGAAGCATGCCAAAATCTCCACCATCTGCAAACCCGGGAAGGAAGACACCTCTCCTGCACACTATCGTCCCATCAGTCTGCTTTCTCATGTAAGTAAATTGATGGAAACACTCATCCTAAGTAGGTTCAGAAAACCCTGGACCGTCATAACATCCTTAGAGGAGTAATTTGGCTTCAAATCTCAACACTCCACCCAGCATCAGCTACTTCGTTTGGTCGAAGAACTGTACACTGCCTTCAACCGTAAGCAGTATGTTGCTGCTCTATTATTGGACATCACCAAAGCCTTTGACAATGTCTGGCATGAAGCTTTACTTTGCTGCATCATCCACTACAACACTCCTTCATACTTAATGGGCCGTGCTGTGGCTCAGTGGTTAGACCGCTTGGCTCACTTGGCGACCGCAAAGTGAGATTTGTGATGGACAACATGGCGCTGGGGCGTGTTTTCTCCGGGATCTCCGGTTTCCCCAGCCATCTCATTCCACCGGTGCTCCATCTTCATCTCATGTATCATCAGTGTCACCGCCTGTGGTGCCGTATGTAGTAAAAGCGGGCGTTAAACACTACACATTTCAATTCATTTCATACTTAATCCATCTTATATACTCTTATCTCCTCAACAGATCCTTATGTCTCCCATGACGGCATATTATCCTCACCTCGTGCTATTAGAGCTGGTGTCCCTCAAGGTAGTGTCCTGGGACCCACTCTCTTCCTTTTGTATATCATCACCCTACATCCTTTGCTCCGCTGCTCACTGTAACTTTTTGCAGATGACACAGCTGTAACCTCCATGCCAACTGGACATTATTTGGCTGCTCGTAGAATCCAACAATACGCCGACCTCCTCACCACACTGGTTCAGACGATGGCGCTTGAGCATCCACCCCCAGAAGAGCCACACTATCACTTTCTCCATAAGGCAGTTAGAGGACCTACCACCTGTTCGTCTAGCCGGAGAGGAACTACATTGGCAATCATATTGTGACTTTGTGGGTTCGTGAAATAAAAAGTCCAATTACACCACTCAAAAATGTTCTTTATTTCCACCGACTTACAGTTAAACTCTTGCCAATTACACAGAATTACTTGCTGCACACAGTTACAATTCACCAGTTCGTCCGTTACAATTTCCTTGTACTCGCGATTACATAAACTCCGATGCACATACCAGTTACGTACAGTCTTCCGTTCCACAATCCTTTCGTTCATTAACACGTCACTGACTAACACTGCCTTCTTACACCAAGAACTGTCCTCACTCACACACTAACCAACTGACTGACTGACCAAACCAGCAACTGACTAACCAACTCCGTCTGTCTGTAACCCTCTTTATATCGGAATATCCCGCCTTCTGGTGTTTACAGGATTGTTCTAGTAACAGAAAGATCGAGAAACAGGTGTAGAGAAAACAGGCGACACAGTCATGTTTTTTCCCTGACCACAGCCTGTCACCACTACAAGACGAACGAGGAGGAGGTGTGGCTAACCGAACCTCCCCTGCCCTTCCGCTGCCAGCTGCCTTCACAGGGTGTTCCAGCGCTCCCGTTACAATATGTATGGTATCTAGGCGTCTTGCTTGATGCAAAATTAACGTTGAAGGACCACATAACTACACAGCCAACAAGGTCAGCAAACGTATGGATATATTATACCCATTGTGCAATTGTTCCTCTATAAACAAGTGATCCGACCAGCCATCGCTTATGCCTGTGCCATTTGGGGTATAGCAGCTAAAACTCGCCTACACCGCCTTGAAGTCCTACAGTCTCGATTCCTTCGTATTGCCACGGATTCCCTATGGTACATCCCTAACCACATTCCTACCCTAACAGACTACGTCCACAATCTCTCACTCTCATTCTATCAAAACCTCTCCCATAACTTCAACTCTCTTATACGCCGTCTAGATCAGTACGACATCGATCCCGGCGAAAAATACAAAAGACCAAGACTTGTTTTAGGGACATGAAAACACTACACTATACGTACACAATTATATGAGGGCCGTTCAGAAAGTCGCCTCCGATCGGTCACAGTGCGGGTAGTGGCGGGAGTAGCGACACCATCTGTGCATTCACGCACTCAGCAGGTCAGTCGGCATCAAGCCGTGGTCAAGTGAACGTTGTATCTGCGCTAGTTTAGCGTTTGTGGCCGTTTGAAATGTGTGCTGCAATAGAAAACCCCGCCAAATGTGAAATGCGTGCTGTTATAAGGCTTTTACAGCCAAAGGATATTCTGCAGCTCATCCTGAGCTTTGTGCCGTGTACGGACCAAGAGTTATGAGTGAAGGAGTGGTCCGTGAATGGGTACGTTTATTTAAAAGTGGACGAGAAAACGTTCATGATGAAGAGAGGAGTGGTAGACCATCATTGGTGACGGACGAACTCGTTCAGACAGTTGATGCAAAAGTTTGTGAAAACCGACGTTTCACAATGTCGGAGTTGTCTACTGATTTTCCACAGATTTCTAAGACTCTCTTGTACGAGATAGTGACAGTAAGATTGGGTTACCGTAAGTTCTGTGCATGATGGGTGCCCAAAATTCTTACCGACTACCACAAAACTCAAAGAATGGCCTCTGCATTAGACTTTCTGTCACGTTATGCGGACGAAGGTGAACCATTGTTAAACAGAATCGTGACCGGGGACGAAACCTGGATTAAGTACAAGAACCCTGAGACAAAAGAACAATCAAAGATGTGGGCACATTAAAATTCGCCTACCAAACCAATAAACGCCCGGCAAGATTTTTCTGCCTGAAAATTGATGGCAACGGTGTTTTGGGATGCAAAAGGGGTGTTGTTGGTTGAATTCATGGACCGTGGGACGACCATTAATCAAGACGTGTACTGTGAAACGCTAAAAAAATTCCGACGGGCTATACAGAACAAACGCCGTGGTATGCTGACTTCCGGTATCGGTTTTTGCACGATAACGCCCGTCCTCACTCTGCTCGCAGAAAAACAGCCCTTCTTTAGTCCTTCAAGTGGGACGTTGTCAACCATTCACCTTACAGCCCAGATCTGGCGCCAAGCGATTATCATCTCTTCATGCATATGAAGACATGGCTCGGTTCCCAGCGGTTTGATGACGGCGAAGAGCTCAAAGATGCGGTCAGAGGCTGGCTCCAGGCACAAACGGGTGATTTTTATGCAGAAGGAATTTCAAAGCTTGTGAACAGATACGATAAGTGCCTCAATCGTTATGGAGACTATGTAGAAAAATAGTGCAAAGATGTAGTTGTAAGATGTATATATTAAAATGTTTTTATTTAAATTGGTGAATTTTTTGCAATCAACCGGAGGTTACTTTCTGAACGATATATATACGAGGGCTATCCAGAAAGTAGATTACGTTTTCGTCTGTTTCCGCTAGGGGCGGGGCTAGCGCGGCCATCTTGGGGTCAGAGCGTTGCGCAGCTCAGTCGGCATCTAGCCGTGCTAGTGAGAGGTTCGTGCTGTGCTCCGTTCAGATACTGTGACGGTTTGAAATGTATGCGTTAATTGAAAATCCCGCGAGCTGGGAGGTGCGTGCAGTAATAAGGTTTCTGACTGCAAAAAACTGTAAACCGATAGAAATCTATCGGCAGCTTTGTGAAGTGTATGGGGACAACATTATCACTGAAGGTGGAGTGCGTCAGTGGGTCATCAGATTTAAAAATGGCCGAACCAATGTTCACGACGAAGATCGAAGTGGGAGACCCAGCATAGTGACTGCCGAACTTGTCGAAAAAGTCGATGCTAAAGTCCGTGAAAATCGAAGGTTCACAATAACGGAACTTTCTTTGAGTTTTCCACAAATATCGCGAAGTTTGTTGCACGAAATCATCAGCGAAAAGCTTGGTTACCACAAGTTTTGTGCAAGATGGATTCCAAAAATCTTGACAGAGGACCACAAAAATCAGCGAATGGCTGCAGCGTTGAACTTTTTGGGCGTTTACCATAAGGATGGTGACTCTTTACTCGATCGCATCGTTACTGGTGACGAAACATGGGTGAAACACGTGAACTGTGAAACGAAATTGCAATCAATGCAGTGGGGGCACACAAGTTCTCCCCAAAAACCCAAGAAATGCATGCAAACAATGTCGGCAAGGAAGATGATGGCGACTGTTTTTTGGGACAGAAAAGGTGTGATTTTGGTGGACTTCCTGGAAAGAGGCACTACAGTAAACTCTCAAAGGTATTGCCAAACTCTCCAAAAACTCAGAAGAGCCATTCAAAACAAGCGCAGAGGAATGTTGAGCTCTAAGATCTTGTTGATTCACGACAACGCCCGGCCCCACACGGCAAATGTCACTCGTGAAGTTCTTGAATCTTTTAAGTGGGAGTTGTTTCCTCATCCGCCGTACAGTCCCGACCTGGCACCGAGCGACTTCCACCTATTCCCAGCAATGAAGAAGTGGCTGGCTATGCAGCGTTTTGATGACGACGCACAGCTGCAAGAAGAGGTAACGAAGTGGTTGAAGGCGCAGGCGGCCGAATTTTTCGACGAAGGAATTTCCAAGCTCGTACATCGCTACGATAAATGCCTTAATTTGAATGGTGACTATGTCGAAAAGTAGTATTTGAGTGTGGCTTTCATCTGTATATCATAAAATTTGTTTCCTATACTTTGTTTACTTTTTATTCCAAAACGTAATCTACTTTCTGGATAGCGCTCGTGTGTATATATATATATATATATATAAAGACACACCAAAGCAAAGCTCTACAGTCATTTGCCCTAACTTATAGAATATTCCACTGCCAGTACAGGGCTCACCCTAATCTGGCTAGAGACTGAAGGTCTGGCTTCTGGACTTTCAAGTGTCCAATCCCAGGTGATGCTATAATTACGTCAAATTTTGCGCGGTAAAGTCACAGATAAAATTGAACAGCGTGTAGTTGAAAGAAATAGGGGGATTAAAGTAACCTAAAACAGTTTTTCTGGGGAATCTTGACGTCGAATCTTTATGTAGACTACATACAGTATTTTCTCTGTTCACTTTAAAAGTACGGGGTAGTTTCGTGCCCTCCTTGTGTAAAGTCAACTGGGTTATCGAGCATGAAGTAAGTAAAACTGTCATGAATCAGGGAAAGTTTCAAGACGGGGGAAGATGCAAAGCCCCTGGGGAAGGAAGCTTTCTCCGACGGTCACTGCTTTGTTTTGTTCTGCCAACAGCAGACTGAACTGCAGGGCATTAAATGTTTATTGTTTTTATGACTTTCTGCTTTAATTAAGGCGAAAATTTAACCTGCCGTAAAGGAACGACGTCCGCACTTCCAGGTATAATTGCGGCTTTAAGTGCATCGGTTTTTTTATTCGCTCCAATGATACTGTAATGAAACAAAGAAAAAAATTACGAGAATAGGAACGTATATGTTTATATCCAGAAAGGCTTTATTATTTTTCTTTCGTTTTATTTTTCTACCTTTTATTCGTTAGCTACCTTTCTTTAGACAGCCGTTCCGGGGGATAATTGCGTCTTTTCCCCTCCCTCTCTACCTATATTTATCCACCATCTCGCCCTCCCTTGTTTCCCTTCCTACCTTCCTTCTCTCCTGCTCCCTCTTCTCCCTTCATCTCCTCAATCCGGTCCACTCTCCTTCCTTTCTCTCTCCCGCCACTCCCTCCCTCCCTCTCGCTCGCCCTCCCCTCCCTTAACACCCCTCCATCTCCTTCGCCCTCTACCACTCTTTCTCCCCTCCCCTCACTGCCCCATCTTCCTCTTTTACTCTGCCCATAGTAAATGGTGAAATTGTTGAACAGGGTGTACATAAGAGGCGCGTCAAATAAGGTCTCCAATTTTATTTAATATGTAAAACATGTTGATTATTAATGAATGTTACATTGTTGGAAACGCGAAACTTTCATCTATTTTTCAACGTAATCACCATGGTGATCGATGCACTTTTGTATACCCTTGTCATAGCACTCTCCCGCCAAGTTGCACTCTCCCAAATCATCGTCGGTCTGGAAATGTGTTCCACCCAGGTGTGACTACAACTCATGAAACAGATGATAATCACTATACTGGTCGCCAATCTAGAAAGTGATTGACATTTCGTACGGAGAGAGAGGCGACGTTGCCGCTTATTGCTGCCACGTGGAGACCGCGATAGCACTACGCGTGTGATGGTCATTCAGTTGCGACTGCAATGGGTATTTTATTATTATTGTTATTATTATTAATTATTTATAATGTTGTACACAAAGACAATAGTACAGGGGCGGTTCCTCCATAAGGTTGCAGGTTTGCGCTACACCCACTGATTCTGAATATACAACAGGTGCATTTTGCACATTAAAGCTGTACTTGTTTGCATTGTTTTATATACAAACATGTTTCAATTACGCTTATCGTCTGTAGCTGCCCATGACCGCAGAAGTCGAAATAAACAGTGATTAGCTGTAGGAGCCGCAGGTTTGCAGCGAAGAGTTAACCTAAGTTTTCGCCCAAATGTAGGCTCTCTGAAGGGGTTGCGGGAAGGTGAAGAGATGGGAGTGGCTTCTTATACATTGCTTAAATGGAGGTTTATAAACCTAGCTCCTCCTACTCTTAGCAACGGCTATAGCGTGACCTTCAGGCTTAGCTTCTGTGTGCTCTGCTCTTCGAACACAGGGAGAATTTAATTAAATGCATGGAGGTTATTCAGAAGAGAGCTCTGTTAAACAACAACGCCACACTTGTTCAGGCTTCTGGGTTTATGGCCACTTTGAAAGATTATAATTTTGTATTCTGGCTGTCTTTCTTCTATAAGATCATACCCCATGTGGGCATTTTGTACAATCAGCTGCAGAAACGAGACTGCAATGCAACATTTGCCATCGCCCAGCTAAACGCATTTAAAAGGGGAGTGCAAAAGGTAAGAAATGGCGTGGATATCGAGGAACACGAAGAACCTGCAATTAAGAGGAGAAGAATAGAAGATCATGATGTGAAAAGAAGAGAAGCTCTTGAAGTATGTGACATTCTTAGAGAAGCAAAGGTCAGATTTAGCTTCACGGGGCATCTGGTAGCCTCAACTTTGTTTCATCAAGAAAATTTCTAAGACATTTCCAGAGGATTCCCTTAGAGAAACAATAAGGTTCTATCCTTTTATCATTGGAACAAAAATTCGTAGAGAACTGACTTTAATTTACAGTCGAGAGGAATTTCGTGGAATGTCCGGCGCTTTGTGTTTGATGGACTTCAATAAGGAAAACAATTTATGTGCTACATTCAGCGAATATGTCAAACTCCTCCGAGTACTGTTAACTATGCCAATGTCTACCGCTGCAGCAGAATGCTGTTTCTCAACTTTAAAAAGAATAAAAGCTTTCCTTAGGAACACAATGTCACAGGACCGATTGTCAGCATCAGCAATGCTTTCAATTGAGAGAGATTTTGTTATGAAGATCAGCGACTTCAACGCAAAAGTTATCGATAGATTCGCCAGGTCTAAGGAGAGTAGAGCAGAGAATCTGTATAAATAGGTGAGTCATTACTACTCTGTATTTTATTTTTCATTTGTGCACCACCAATAATTTAACCCATCAGCCGCCACTGCGATAGTACAGTCGTGGATCTACATGCAAACGCTAGAGCATGCAAGAACACATCAATGTAAAGATAATTGTAACAAAAGAGGCATGCCTGTGACATTTTGATGCTTATTGAAGTGGGAAAATGCCGCTTATAAGATTTTTCACGGGAGTTTCTAATTTATATCCCGATGTCTAACTTTCTTCTATAAAATACTTTTCTTTCCCAATCAGGATCTCTAACTGTGAGAATATTCTGTTCATGCAGCGTTATCAGAAGAGAAATAAAAACCTAGGTATTGTATTTACTGCAGCGTTTGCGTAACTCGCTCGCACCGTCATGCTAGGCACGTGGTAGACTATCGGCAACCAAGGTTTAGAGTCTAAAGTTGTCATGGAAACGTCTCGACTCTAATTGGTCATTTTAATCGTTACTATAACAACCGTTATGACGTGCTCTTCCCCTCCCATTTATTTAGGCCGTTATTCCATGTGGTTACTAACATTCTAGTTCGTCGACCAGTATGGGTGCTAAGTCTGGACTGTAGGGGGATGGGTGAGGATGTTGCATCCGAACTGGGCCAGGAGATCAGCCTTGCGATAGTGTATATATTCGGTCAAAATCTTGTCAATCGTAGTCTTACTGACTTCGGGGATAAGTTCGCACAGCTCGCGAACTGCCACACGCCGATCTTTAAGAATTTCTTGCTCCACTTTTGCAATTATTTTGGCTGAAACCGCACGCTGACCAAAACGTATTCGTCATGGACGTCTGTACGTCCGTCTTTCAACTATCTGACCCACTTTAGCACGTTTTTGACGTCCATACACGGTGACTCTAAACTGACTATCGCTTTACTGACGATGTATTTCAGTGGGATAGTGCCCTAGGCACTCAAAAGGCGGATCACTGCACGCAACTGGCACTTGGAGGCGGAAGTGATAGGTAGCTCCATCGCAAACGGCTCCACCGACTTGGATACCTTATTTTACGGACACGCCTCGTCAATGAATGTCGGGGTTTTAACACTTCATAATATTTATTGCATTCAACTTGCAGCTATAAATGACGTCAAATGAAAAAGCAACTCAGTTTCACTATGAACATTATAAATATCAGGGGCGGCTTCTGAGGTAGTGCCGCTGTGCCATGGCAGCATCTGTATGAAAACGAAAGAAAGAGAAGTGTATAGGAATTCCGCAAAAAAGATTGTATCTGAGTGTCTGCTTGAGTGTAAATAGGCACGTTAAACGCAAGCGCTGTGTCCTGATTGTTTTCCGTGGCTTGGTGCCAATTCCAGAACGGCACCGTCTACGCTCATAAGCGCCCGTGTTAAGGGCTAGGATGTCTGCTTATGCATGGCTTCTTATGGGAGCAGGCAGTGCCGAGATTTCTCTGGCGCATAGCTTACGCTTTATCCGCTAGAGTGCAGTACACGAACGCTTCGTATCACATTCTCGATGAACTATATTATCAAACTTTTACAGTGCACATTACACCTGTGCGTAACAAGAGTACGGATGTAATAAATATCTATTTCCGTTTCCCTGAACGTTCTGTTTGGTACAGTGTATTATAAAATACATTACCTAAATCGCTCAACATTGGTACACGTATTTATATTTTAACAACCCTTATTTTTTATTTATTCATTATTTATTCATTCATTTATTATTTATTTGTTTATTTATTTAATTTATGTATTTATGGATTTATTTATTTGTTTATCTATTTATGGCACCGCCAATACAATGCTTCACCGGCCGCCCCTGATAAATATTCAATGTGACTACCCTTTGTCACACATCAAGTCCATATGCCAGTTCTTCCCAAACGTTGTTAAATGTGTATTCAGTAATTGTAGCAACAGCTGCTTCAATCCGGTTTCTTAATTCAGGGAGGTCAGCTGGTAGTGAAGGCACGTACACACTATATCTACCAGACGATAAGAAAATCATCTTCATCCTCTTCCAACAGCATCAACATCTGTCTTGAAAGGTCACGCCGTGTTTGCTTTTGGAAAGGGGTTAGCAAACGTGGAACTCACCGTACAGACACCTTAGACATGTGCAGTTCGTCCACACACTACCATAACTAAGATGTGTCTCATTCGTGATCATTTGGATGGTTGCTCGTTTGTCTTCCAGTATTAAACACTCCACTTTCTTCACTGTGACAGCTGACGGTCTACCAGCTCTTGGCTCATCTGTCAGGGACATGTGACCAGATTGAAAATTCCTTTTCCACCTCACAATAGTGTCATACAATGGACAAACATTTCCATAAACAGCCGTCATGTCATCATGGATTTCCCGGGCAGTTTTGCCCTTCAAATGCAGGAACTTAATCACACTACGAGCCTCAATTTTCTCCATCTTACACCTCACTTGGATTTCAGAAAAAAATACACGTTTTGAAAAGCCTAAATATAAGAAATTATATTAATTCTACCTTATGCAGATTTAATTGCATTTATTTACCTCCCTAATCATTTCTGTAACAAATTATAATCAGTACCATAAACTTGTGGCCTTCTACCTCCTCCGCTGCGTCTGCTGCTACTCTGTCTCGGGTATCAGCCACTCTGGATGTGACCTTAGCAGCCTGGATCCCGGTGGTCTGGTCGCCTAGTAGATTGCTCTATGAGTTGACTATTCTTTGCCCTGGCTAGTCATTAGAGCTGAGACCACGCTATCTACAGGGTATGCGTGAGATAGGTTGACGAAATAAAAACGACACAGTTCATACTATCAGCTTTACTATTCAGTTCGTTTCGTGCTCACAGTTCACCAGGAGTTGCCGCCGCGTTCAGATAGAATTACTCTAGATTTCCACTATCACGTTAAAACTATACTGAATTGCTGAAATCTATCCCGATAGAATAATTACTAACACTGTTTTGAAAGTATACTTCGCCGCTTAATTCACTGCTGGGAGATCTTGTTCACTTAATAAGATTCTCATTACTGATTGTACTTCTCGGCGCAATCCGAAGTTTGTGTCCCCGGCAGGCAAAACACGTCTACACGGTATCACGTCTCAGACTAGAAGACCGACGCTAAAACCTAATATTCCTTACCAAAACAGATATAGCCTCGCCTCCAGCTGGATTTCTCTGAAAAACTCTAGTTAGCGAGCTACAACCACGCGGACATTTCCCCGAAATACTGGTTTGGGCCAGCTTTGGACCGGTCTACTAATGACCCAGGTAGCGACCCATCCCGTGACCACAGCCTTTCGACGGAACGTTTTCATCCATATAGACCAGCAACTTTATTATATAGCTCTGTGTTAAAATACTTATTGGCATTCTAGTAATTGAATCTAAATGCTGTTGCTTCGTTTCATGAACTTATCCATCTGTAATATTTATTATCTTATATTCTTTCACCTTACTTCGTCATTATAATTTAATTATCATTTTATTCATTGTTAAAATCGTATTCAATCATACGGCTGATAAATACGGCATCAACAGATGTTTTTCTTAGAAGTTCATCACTCTAAAAACTCGCCACGTGTGGGTATTGTCATTTAGTTTGATGTATTGATCATCGAAAATTAAATCCCCTTTGTCCAATGAGAGATGTTCATTTGCTTTCCTCTCGAAGTGAGGTATAAAATTCCTACGGAGTGAAGGGGTTGAAGAGGATTATATTTCCCCACAGGGATGATGTTATTAGTCTATGAGTCAGGGATAAGCTTTAACAAGAAGGGGCTGAGTCCCCTAACAGATATTAACCTTGACGAAATCACTGACGCAATGTAAGGGTGTGGCAGGAACACGTGGTTGGCACATTCGAAAGATTCGACCCCTGGTGATGGTGTCAATATCTGACTTCAGAAAGAAGAAACCTAATCCTTTCAAAATTAATTGTTAATGTAATAATGACAAATCAAAATTGTTGTTTGAGATATTAATTAAATAATATTATTTTATGTTCGTAAAAAGTCTTGCAATTATCTTTACTACAAGGGCTTTTCAATAAAGAATTATCACAATTTTTTGTTGTATGACAACGTATCTTTACTCATCCTCAATTTTGATGGTCCTTCTCAAAATAGTCTCCCCTGAATGCGATGCACTTGTCCCAGCGTTTCTGCCAGTCTTCAAAGTCATGCTGGAAAACATTTTTAGAGAGATCCTTCAAAATCGCCTCCGTAGCCTTTACAACTGCTTCTGATGATAGATAATGGCTCCCAAGAAGACGTTTCTTCAAATCCTTTCATGGAAGTGTTCAGAACAGTGTTGTTGTATAAATTAAACTAATTGGGAGTCGATTAATGACACTAAACAACACTTACTTTTAAATTTTCCCGGAACTAGTTTCTGAGGCATTCCCTCTATCTTCAGCCGGACATCGACTGGTTCTCATTGGTGTAGCTGGCAATATTTTGTCATCGGTTTCCTCTGGTGGCGGTTCGAGGAACTTGCTGAACAAATCTTTCTGGGGGATGTCGAAATTGAATACTTTGTTCCTATTTTTTGAAATAAAGATTTGTTCCCATGTGGACAGTTCTTGTTTTCCTGTTGTATGTTTTAGTAATTTTGGTTCTGGATTTATGTTGTGTTTTTTTTTCCCCCAAAAATGCGTGGCAACTGCTGATTTTTCTAATTGTTTGCATTTTATGTTCCTAAAGTGTTCCTTTGCTCTTGTTTCTAAATTTCTTTTGGTTTTTCCAATATGAATTTGACTACAGTCACAGCATTCAATTTGATATATACCAGATTTTTTGTTAGATGGAATGGCATCTTTGATGTTTGAGAAAATTAGTTAATTATGTTTGAGCAACATAAATCCAGAACCAAAATTACCAAAACATACAACAGGAAAACAAGAACTGTCCACATGGGAACAAATCTTTATTTCAAAAAATAGGAACAAAGTATTCAATTTCGACATCCCCCAGAAAGATTTGTTCAGCAAGTTCCTCGAACCGCCACCAGAGGAGACCAATGAGAACCAGTCAATGTCCGGCTGAAGATAGAGGGAATGGCTCTGAAACTAGTTCCGGGAAAATTTAAAAGTAAGTGTTGTTTAGTGACATTAATCGACTCCCAATTCATTTAACGTTTCTTCAAGTTAGGGAATAGAAAAATGTCACATGGGGCTAAATCCGGACTATAGGGAGGGTGAGGGATGCACTTCACGTTGATTTTTGCAAGATATTCAGCAACAACATTGGCAATATGTGGCCGCGCATTATCATGGTGCAACATCCATCCTGCTTCACAGAAGTGTGGCCTTTTGCGCATGATATGGACTTGCAATGTTTTCAGGACAACCCTGTAGTATTGTCCAGTTACTGATGTGTGTGCAGGTACAACATGCTGGTAAACCATTCCATGAATATCAAAGAATGCGATGACCATAACTTTCCCAGCAGAAGAAACCACTTTTACATTTTGGGGGTTGGTGATGAAGGATATTTCGACACTGAGCTTTGCTATTTGCTCTCAGTATTAAAATGATGTAGTCAAGTTTCATCAGCAGTGATTACGTTACAAAGAAACTCCGGATGTTTCTCTAATATCAACTTTAACTGCATGCAGAACTGGATGCGAATGTCCTTTTGTTCGGGAATCAACAGTCTTGGAACCCATCGCGCACAAACACGTCTCATGTGTAATGTTTCTGTCACCAACGTGTGGGTGGCAGCCAATGAAATGTTCAGTATTTCAGAAAGTGATCTTAAGGTAATTCGACGATCGTCTCTCACAATGACAGCAGCAGTGTTGATGTTTTCTTACGTAAGAGCAGTAGCTGGAGCACCGGGTCCTCCTTCCTTTGAAATCGATTGTCTCCCCTCTTTAAACATTTTTAACCACCTTCGAGTTGAGCTATAGGCCATAGGACTCTTGTAATATTGTATAGGCCTCAGCTGAAGATTTGTTGAGACGAAAGCAGAATTTCAAAGCCGCATATTGTTCCTCGCGTGTTACCTCCATTGCAGGGTTATGCGATACTGAACATGTCTGAACTTGCCTGGTACTCACAGGCGGGAACCAGGAGTACCAACAATGAAACTACTACGATGTGTTTGTTTCACATTAAGCTAACAGAATATAGTAACGTTGAATTTTAATGCGAAAAATTTTGACCGTAAAAAAATTAATGTCATTCTTTATTCAACAGCCCTCGTACAATTCAGTCAAAAAAATAATATCGGCCTTACACTGAGATATTTTCTGCTACTTTACGTCATTAAGGAATTTCTAAATCAAATCCGTTCATATTCTGTGGAGGCTTGTAATGTAAGGATTTGTAACCATTGGATTGTCACACTGTATTTCTGTCTGGTAGAGAGAATACCATATAGCACTAGGCAACAAAACAATTTTTAAATCTTTCCAGCACTTCATGAGGCAATTCCTACTAATTTTGGGTTGAGAAAAACAAATATGACAATGAAAATTTTTTATCGGATCTAGTTTTTATGATATACACAAGGTGGAAGTATTACATATTAACGGATTGAGAGAAAAGGATACATTTTAATTGCATACATGCTAACAACAATGAAAGTGCATTTGATTTTTTTTTAAATGGTAATTACATGCTAAGAGTTCTAAATTGCTGGACAAATACTTCGCAGATAGTCGTGTCTGAAGAGAATCATGTGGTAGCCTATTGACTTCGTCGTCCTTTAGCTTGCCTTTTGTGGTGGAGTTCCGGAGAATCCCTATAAAAAGACCAGTAGTAATCCGCTAGCATTACTTCATCCCAACGGCCCTGATATCTTTGTTCCGTAACAGAAATGTCCTGATGGAATCTCTCCCCATGTTCATCACTAACAGCTCCACAACTAGTAGGGAAAAAGTCTAGGTGGGAATGGAGAAAATGGATCTTAAGGGACATGTTGCATCCAAGGTTACGGTATTTTTGCAGGAGCACTGTCACCAAATGCTTGTAGTTATCATCTCTTTTGTTGTCTAAACATCCATGAACAACACCCTTGAAGGCTTCCCAAGCTTTCTTTTCTTTCCCCTCCAAAATTTGGTCAAATGCAGGATCCTTTACAAGTTCTCTTATTTGTGGTCGTACAATAATGTCTTCCTTTACTTTTGCATCACTTAATTTCCAAAATTTCTCTCTGATTGTGTTGTTATTTGACAGGTGTGCCAACTCCCAAAAAAATCCCCCAAATTTAAAATCTTCACTCTAAATTATGAAATGACACTTTATCTTCAAAACAATGGCTAATCTATCATTTTTATGGTGATTTTTGAATTCTGGAGATAGAAATACATGTAAATTCACTATTTTTAAGCCCCGAAACAATTTCATTGCTGCCCAGTGGAATTTAAGGTACATTTGGTTGAAAGATTTCAAAATCTCTGTTCACATGTACGGCGAAAACATTATTCAGTCGTTAGAGCACCTGCCTGCTGTGCTAGGCGTCCCGGGTTGGATTCCCGGCGGTGGGGTTGGGGATTTTTTTCCGACCAAGATAATTCCCCATTTTCCCCAGAGTCTGGAAGTATGAATTGGAGTGTGAATGTGCGCGTGATCTTATGATTAAAAACCAAAGATAACGAGTTAACACCTTCAGTATGTTCACAAGGAGAACGGCCGCCGATATGACCATTGCAGTTAAAGGCGGGGTATAAATGGAACAAGGGGAAAAAAATTATGTGAGAGCTCAAGAAAAAGTGCAGGCAAAAGTTTTGGAGTGGTGCCTCTGACAGCAAACCCAGCTGTCGAGCGTAGGAGCAGCAACGGCTCCTATAAAAGTTCATCTTTGTGCGGGAATATAACAAAAATAAGCTAAAAACACATTCACAAAGGAAAAAGTATATTAAAATAAAAAAGAGGTACACATTCACGAGAAGTGAAATTATAATACGTCCCTATTTTCTGCTGCAGAATTTATTTATATCAACGCACAGAGAAAAACTGTTTGCGTCAGTATTATTTCTTCAACTCTCCCTGTATAGCATGGCTCATCTCTCAGAATAACAAGTGAACATCACAGATTTACACTTTAATACAATATTTCCTTCTATACTCGACTTGGATTTAATTCTGGAGGTCTACCTAATTTTTTAACTGTCGAACGGCGGCTGAATTGATTTCAGCACTCACCCCACCTGTGCTCACAAGTCTGGAGGTCGAATATCGGTCAGGGTGAGTTATTTGGGCAAGGTTTTTATCCGGGGTTCTCCCTTATTCTGAAGATTAAATGAATATCTTGTAGCTCTAAGCTCTGTACTCTTTTAACATCATTTCATTCATTGTCCGATATGACTTACATTGGAGGTTTTCCCTTGTCCTGAAAGATGAATGATAACTCTAAGCTTTATGTACCTTGTACTCATAATATTTCATTCATCCTCCGATATGTCTTAACGTCACAGGCTTTCCGTTATCCTGAAAGATGAATGTCTGCTATCTCTAAGCTCTTTGTACCCTGTACTCATTTGAACATCATTTCATTCATCCTCCGATATGACTTAACGTTGGAGGTTTTCTCTTATCCTGAAAGATGAATGTCTGGTAACTCTAAGCTCTATGTACCCTGTACTTATTTGAACATCATTTCATTCATCGTCCGATATGACTTAACTTTGGAGGTTTTCCCTTATCCTGAAAGTTGAGTGTCTGGTAACTCTAAGCTCTATGGACCCTGTACTTATTTGAACATCATTTCATTCATCGTCCGATATGACTTAACTTTGGAGGTTTTCCCTTATCCTGAAAGTTGAGTGTCTGGTAACTCTAAGCTCTATGGACCCTGTACTTATTTGAACATCATTTCATTCATCGTCCGATATGACTTAACGTTGGAGGTTTTCCCTTATCCTGAAAGATGAATGTCTGGTAACTCTAAGCTCTATGTATCATGTACTCATTTGAACATCATTTCATTCATCGTCCGATTTGACTTAACGTTGGAGGTTTTCCCTTATCCTGAAAGATGAATGTCTGGTAACTCTAAGCTCTATGTATCATGTACTCATTTGAACATCATTTCATTCATCGTCCGATTTGACTTAACGTTGGAGGTTTTCTCTTATCCTGAAAGAGGAATGTCTGGTAACTAAGCTCTTTGTACCCTGTACTCGTTTGAACATCATTTCATTCATCGTCCGATATGACTTAACGTTGGAGGTTTTCTCTTATCCTGAAAGATGAATGTCTGTTAACTCTAAGCTCTATGTACCCTGTACCTATTTGAACATTATTTCATTCATCGTCCGATGTGACTTAACGTTGGAGGTTTTCCCTTATCTTGAAACAGGAATGTCTGGTAACTCTAAGCTCTATGTACCCTGCACTCATTTGAACATCATTTCATTCATCGTCCGATATAACTTAACGTTGGAGGTTTTCTCTTTTCCTGAAAGATGAATGTCTGGTAACTCTAAGCTCTATGTATCGTGTACTCATTTGAACATTTCATTCATTGTCCGATATCACTTATCGCTGGAGGTTTCCTTGAAGGATAAAGGTGTGATAATTCTAAACACATTTTCATCCGTTTTGTTTGTTCGCATTCGAAGAGAAATGTCCTAATTTTAGTACTATTTCCACTATTGTTTTTATCACCAGCCGGCTCTGTATGGTACTCATATCGTTGCTTACAGCACGCAACAAGTATTACTGACAACATGCAGTACACATTCATTGTTTACAAAATGGATCAAGGTCCTTCATTTCCGATGTGTATAACAAGGTCGAGATTAAATACAAATCGAGGAACTGTCATGTTTAAGGTATGTGCCACAGAACTTGTTGGCTTTTGTCCAAACACTTGCAGTGTGACACAGAAGTGCGCGTTGCTCTACCATCAGATTACTCACTTATTATAAGTGACCCGTAACTACGTAGGGCGGCGCCACTTACGTTGGAGTGCCGTCTATGAATGCAAGCAACCCTACAGCTCGGAATGTGCTGCTAAGTAGACCGTAAAATAATCCTCGTGTTGCATCATAATCCCCTTGCTGGCCATTGTTGCAAGGATGCACCACTTCTGTGGCTGATTTACCGCATACAAGTCAGCAGTGTTGCCAATCCAAAAGTCACAAAATAACGCTACGATGATTTCCTGATCTGCAGAACGATTTCAAGATAATCTGGGATTATTTCACAAATAAAATTAAGTGACTGACGTCAAAATCATGATTATTGGAGTAAAGACCGCCTCTGTAGCATAGGTGATAGCGTATCTACCTCAAGTTAAACAGCTCACGAGGTGAGAGTCAGTTATCTGGGGTATTCGTGTATCATGAAGGATGAATGTCTGGTAACTCTAAGCTCAATGGACCCCGGACACATTTGAGCATCTTTTCATTCATCGTTCGATATAACTTAATGTTGGAGGTTTTCACTTATCTTTATAGATGAATGTCTGGTCACTCTAAGCTCTATGTACCCTGTACTCATTTGAACATCATTTCATTCATCGTCCGATATGACTTAACGTTGTAGGTGAACGTCTGGTAACTCTAAGCTCTATGTACCCTGTACTCATTTGAACATCATTTCATTCATCGTCCGATATGACTTAACGTTGGAGGTGAAAGTCTGGTAACTCTAAGCTCTATGTACCCTGTACTCATTTGAACATCATTTCATTCATGGTGTGATATGACTTAACGTTGGAGGTGACATTCTGGTAACTCTAAGCTCTATGTACCCTGTACTCATTTGAACATCATTTCATTCATGGTGTGATATGACTTAACGTTGAAGGTGAAAGTCTGGTAACTCTAAGCTCTATGTACCCTGTACTCATTTGAACATCATTTCATTCATGGTCTGATATGACTTAACGTTGGAGGTGAAAGTCTGGTAATTCTAAGCTCTATGTACCCTGTACTCATTTGAACATCATTTCATTCATGGTGTGATATGACTTAACGTTGAAGGTGAAAGTCTGGTAACTCTAAGCTCTATGTACCCTGTACTCATTTGAACATCATTTCATTCATCGTGTGATATGACAGCGTTGAAGGTGAAAGTCTGGTAACTCTAAGCTCTATGTACCCTGTACTCATTTGAACATCATTTCATTCATGGTGTGATATGACTTAACGTTGGAGATGACAGTCTGGTAACTCTAAGCTCTATGTACCCTGTACTCATTTGAACATCATTTCATTCATCGTCCGATATGACTTTACGTTGGAGGTGAAAGTCTGGTAACTCTAAGCGCTATGTACCCTGTACTCATTTGAACAACATTTCATTCATGGTCTGATATGACTTAACGTTGGAGGTTTTGCCTAATCCTGAAAGATAAATGTCTGGTAACTCTAAGCCCTAAATACCCTGGACTCGTTTGAGCATCATTTCTTTTATCGCCCGACATGACTTACTTTTGAGGTCGTTAGTTTAATATATCAAAATATTTGTTTTTACAACTTGACTGGCCTCGTCTTCAAAAACAGGTAATAGACGCGTGGTCGCGTTTCGCTATTGTTTTACTGCAAGCTTTTTCTTTTAAGTAAAACAAAAGCTGATAAACGTTAACTTGTTAAATGATGTTAATAGTTAAATGTTAAACAAAGGAAATACGATATGAGTTCTGTAACTTTTTAAAGTGTTGAATTTTTTCGCCCCTATAATTTTCATAACGTCGTATATATGTGCGTGATTGCCGTTCTACCGGAACCTTGTGCTTCTTAATGGGAGAGTTCATCGGAATTCCTGATAGCCTGAGGATCACTGCCTTGTTCGAATTGTCTGTGTACCGATGTGGCTACAACATAGAACAGACAAACTATTCAAAGTGGAGGGGCTACTGATAATATGTCCCAAACATCAGAGATGCAGCTGTCAGGGCGGCACTTCATAAAAGGACTTCGGATGCGATGTTAAACTTGTGCGAAATGGAAACGAGCCAACTTTTTTTCTGCATCTAATTTATATACAAATTTAGTTGGAAAGTTGACTGCAGCGAATTTTAGTATGTGCGCTCCTGCTCGGGTGGTTTTGGGGATATTAGGGAAGTTTTCATGTTGGCCGCACGATCCCAGGGGCCACGTCACCTCTGGCACATTTGTCAAGTTGGCGCTTCAATCACATGGCATAAAATGATCTGATTGCATTGCTAAATGTGCCAACCAGAGAATTTAGTACAACGTAATTGTTTCTATTTACTATTCAGTAAACAGGTGAAGTAATCTGCTCGACCGAATACTTCTATCCAAAGATTTCACTCAAAATAAATATTTTGAAATTCTCTGAAAACCTCCCAAAATAATTTTGGAGATTTCAATTAAACGTCAGCCTTAGCATTTAACTTCATTGTTTTAATCAACATCTCTAAGTAAATCCTGCACCCAAACTACCCTTTACAAGTGGGATAATTTTTCTGAATTTAATTTTCTTAAAAATGACTGTTAAAAACTTTTTGTCCAGCTCACGATGCGAAATTCCTCTCTATTTCACACAATTACTTATTTAATTTCAAAAAGCTACAAAAGCTCGGAAGATTATTTCACAGAGTTGCTTATTTAATTTCAAAAAGCTACAAAAGCTCGGAAGATTATTTCACAGAGTTACTTATTTAATTTCTAAAAACTACAAAAGCTCGGAAGATTATTTCACAGAGCTTATTTAATTTCAAAAAGCTACAAAAGCCCGGAAGTTTATTTCACAGGGTTCCTTATTTAATTTCAAAAAGCTACAAAAGCTCGGAAGATTATCTATATCAAAGATGTACTGAGTTTGAACCTTGGCAACATAGGAAAAATTTAGGTTTCCAGGCCTCTGAAAGTAACAAAGAAGCAGCAACTTAATGCATTATCATCGTCACCATCATTATTATTATTGTTATTGTTATTATTATCATCATTATTATCATCATTATTATCATTATTATCATCATCATCATTATTATTATCATTATCATTATTATTATTAATACTAATAATATTATTATTTGACTCTTTTGTGTGTTGGTTACCGAGACCTGCTTTTGATTTATAATGTGGAAATGTGGTAGTCTCTGCTCTCCCTTTCTCTCCTATCTAGGTCTCTCCTGCTTCTCCCCTCATCCTTACCACAGTCTCTCCTCCATCTTCCTTCCCTCAGTATCTCCTCCCTCCTCTCACACGATCTGCTCCCTCGTCATTCCCAGTAATCGCTTAGCAGTACCTGCCCATAACATTTTAATTATATTTATTTTTACTCCTTATAGCATATCGTAAGTACAGTACGCGCATATTTTCTTGAGTGCCAGATTTACGGTGTGATGCGGGCAGAGGGGAAGAAGCGAGAGCTAACGTTCTGTTGTTTGTGCAGTGTGGTCAACCTTGAAAAACACAGTTCAGCAAAATAGCGTGTAAGATAAGCGAAGAAATCACAGGTAACGTTGCATCCTCTGAAAACATTCCTTAGTTTTGCCCACACCAGCTCAATTGCATTCAGATCACAGTTATACGGAGGTAGACGAATAATAATGTGTCCCCTTTCGAGAGCCATAATATCTGCAAATGTTCATACAAATATAAATCATTTTCAAGTAAATGCTGATGTACCACACTCGTAACAAGGACAAACTGACAATTCGAGCGCACCAAACGAGCCTTTATGAAGGAAGGTTTAACTACAAAGTGATAATGTTATATAATAAACTTACAAATTCATTTAAACAAGCTGCATCATTAAAACACTTTAAGAATAAGGTTAAGACATTTTTGCATGCACACTGTTTTTATACGGTTAATGAATTTTTAGAACTATAACCATGTAAATGAGCACTGGGAGCATAGTACATTCACAAACCTGTAATATTTATATTATGACATTTCTTGTAGTAAATTAGTCTATACAAATACCACATGAAACCATAGAAAAGCTGCTTACTGTGTATATTGTATGCAATCAATTTGACTTTATGTATATACTGTATTTACACATTTTGACGTGTCTCATAACATGTATATGTTGCCAAGGACGAACTAAAATTCTAGTTGCAACATAAGATTGTTGTAAACTGGTTAGCTAATTAACCTCGAAATTGATATAAACGAAATATGGCGGACATGATAAAGCTTAGCGTATTAGCCACTAGATGTCAGTTGTATGGCGCATGAGTTGTCATCTATGTTTACGGAATTAGAGGAAACTTACCGAATGTGGACTTAAAGCCCGATGGCTCTTCTTATCCCGCACATACTGTACTTGAATTAAAACTTGAAGTGTATTAAGGGCTTATTTTTAAATGTTTCCATAGAAACGTAAGACTACCGGGAAAATGCAGCGATAGATCGTCAAAGCACGGACAACGCCAGGCGCTGAGCTGGTAGAACAAAAGAACGTTCAATATTCCGTCTCCCTTAGATTTGTAATTAAATTTCTGTGACATTGTGTCCCGCTGCATCTTTTGCGAACAAAAGTTATACTACTGGAGACCCAAAGGAACTGCACTCCTTGGAGAAATCAATGCAAATCGCCCTCCGGAAAGTTTCCGAGAGCAATTGAAATGTTGCCTCCCAAGGTGGCTTGCCTTCTGCATAGGAATGAAAAATCCTGGAACAATGTGGATTCGCCAGGTAAACTATATTACTGTTTGGAAATTGGGAAATACCTGTACGTTACTGCGATTTTGTACTCAGTTATGCGTAGAAGTGAAGTTCTGAACTGAAATCTTGCACGGTTCCTCGTAGGGAAAAGTTAAAGAAAAAGCAAAAATTAATTAAACGTGGTCCTCCAACGTAGATCCTATCAGACAGTGAATGAAATGATGTTCAAATGAGTACAGGGTACGTAGTACGGACACTGATCTTTCAGGATAAGAGAAGACCTTAAACGTTAAGTCATATCGGACGATGAATGAAATGATGTTCAAATGAGTACAGGTTCCTTAGAGCTTAGGGTTACAAGACATTCTTTTACAGTATAAGGGAAAACCTCCAACGTTAAGTCATATCGGACGTTCAGTGTCATGACGTTCAAATGAGTACAGGGTGCATCGATCTTAGAGTTACCAGACATTCATCTTTCAGGTTAAGGGAAAACCTCCAACGTTAAGTCATATCGGACGAAGAATGAAATATGTTCAAATGAGTACAGGTTCCTTAGAGCTTAGGGTTACAAGACATTCTTTTACAGTATAAGGGAAAACCTCCAACGTTAAGTCATATCGGACGATGAATGAAATGATGTTCAAATGAGTACAGGGTACATAGAGCTTAGAGTTAACAGACATTCATCTTTCAGTATAAGAGAAAACCTCCAACGTTAAGTCATCTCGGACGAGGAATGAAATGATGTTCAAATGAGTCCAGGGTACATAGAGCTTAGAGTTACCAGACCTTATCTTTCAGGATAAGAGAAAACCTCCAACGTTAAGTCATATAGGACGAAGAATGAAATATGTTCAAATGAGTTCAGGGTACATAGAGCTTATAGTTACCAACTTTCATTTGTCAGGATAAGGCAAACCCTCCAACGTTATGTCATATCGGACGATGAGTGAAATGATGTTCAAATGAGTCCAGGGTACATAGGGCTTCAAGTTACAAGACATTTATCTTTAAGGATAAGAGAGAGCCTCCAACGTTAAGTCATATCGAACGTTGAATGAAATGATGTTCAAATGAGTCCAGGGTACATGGAGCTTAGAGTTACAAGACATTCATATTTTAGGATAAGCTAAAACCTCCAACGTTATGTCATATCGGATGATGAATGAAATGATGTTTAGTTGAGTACGGGGAACATAGAGCTTAAAAGTTAGCTGACATTCAACGCTCAGATAAATGGAAAACCCACTAGAGAACCCTTATTCAGATAACGTACCCTAACCGATATTCAAACTGGTGACCCGTGATACGCGAGGCAGACACGCTACCACCTAGCTGTAGAGGTGGGCTGTACTCCAAAGAATAACCATTGTAACGGAAATGAAGCGTTCTTCCAGACTGAACGTGTGTAAACTGTTCAGAAAGTTAGTCAAACTGAAAAATGCAATGTCATACCCGGAATTTGAAGCAGGGATCTCCCGGTTTCCGCCCGGTTGCTCTTAACCATTGAGCCACCATGGCAGTAAGGCAACATTAAATTCTCCAACTGACTCTTATTTTTCCCGGTAAATGTCTAGGAGTTCTCATAGGGGACTGCTCAACTCTGGGAGAAACTTTTCTTACAAACACAAGACAATCAAAGACAACGAAGGCAAGCAAAAAAAAAAAAAAAAAAAAAAAAAAAAAAAAAAAAAAAAAAAAAATGAATGCGATGCAACAGTTTATCTTCCACTCCTCAAAGCATTTTATATGTACGAGGGTGGTCAAAAAGTAATGCATCCTATTTTTTTTCTCTTTTAATTGCCAAGAAAATTTAATCCAATTTACATAGCTTCAAAACTACAACATTGACCATTAATTTGTCACTATTCAATATAATCTCCGTCCTTTTCCACAGTTTTGGTACACCTTTTAACTAGGGCATGTATTCCAGTATGGTAAAACACACGGTCTTGCTTCCTAAGCCATTGACGCACGGACGTTTTCACAGCCTCCTCACCTTCAAAATGAATCCCACGATGAGCTTCCTTTAGTGGCCCGAACAGATGAAAGTCTAATGGTGGCAGGTCAGGGCTGCAGTGGTGTAATGGCTGGTGTGTGGTCTTGCATTGTGATGCAAAAGAAGAACATCTGACATAGTTTTTGTTGGGCGAACTCGGCGAAGTCGTGCTTTCAGCTTTTTGAGAGTTCTGGCATATTGGACAGAATTTATTGTGCATCGCTGCTCCATAAAATCAATCATAAGCGAATCCTCTGCATCCCAAAACACTGCCACCATTACTTTCCCTGCCGATCGCTGAGTTTTGAATTTTTTTTTCTTCTGTACGTTGTGTGATGCCATTGCATCATTGACTGCCTCTTTGATTCAGGCTGATAAAAGGTGAACCCACGTTTCGCCTCCAGTAACAATTTTTCCAGAAACTCCTCTCCCTCCAAATTTAAGCGCTGCAAGTGTTCGGAGGCTATTGTTTTCCTTGTTTCTTTGTTTTGGGCGGTTATCATTCTTGGTACCCAACGTGAACAAACTTTTGAGTAACCCAGTTGTTGAATAATCGTCATCACACTGCCTTTACTGAGGGAGATAATGCGACAAAATTCACCTGTTGTTACCCGGTGATCACCACGAATGATGTCATCGACTCGCTGAATGTTGCATGCAGTCACTGCAGTCACCGGCCTGCCGCCTCCGCATTCTTGGTACCCAACGTGAACAAACTTTTGAGTAACCCAGTTGTTGAATAATCGTCATCACACTGCCTTTACTGAAGGAGGTAATGCGACACAACTCACCTGTTGTTACCCGGCGAACACCACGAATGATGTCATCGACTCGCTGATTGTTGCATGGAGTCACTGCAGTCACCGCTTCGCTTTTCATCTGCCAATGGTGTTTTCCCTTCAACTTCGTTACAGCGACGAACCCATCGTCTAACAGAAGTGACATCCACCGTTGCATCACCATACACATATTTTAGCCTTTAGTGAATGCGAATTGGCGTTTCACCTACCGCAGTCAAAAATTCTATCACAGAACGCTGTCTAATACGAATGTCGATGTCAGCCATTTTGCAAGAGGATGCAGTGCTTCTACTTGTTGACTTAGGAAGTTAGTACTGCAGGGGATTGGAGAAGAAGGTTTGAGGAATTGCGCCAAATTCAAATTTTTCACATAACTTACTTATTTAAGGAAAAAAATAGGAGACATTACTTTTTGAGCCACCCTATTACGATCTTAACACAAGATTATGGAGAGGAATTGGGGTTCAGTAGTCGCTCAAAAGGGCTTATTAGCAGTGTGGCCACCCCACTAGCAAACGTTTGAGCCCCTGTAACAATTGCAGTATCCGACAATTAATTCGGCTTCCGATGAAAGGCTAACCTGATGGTTTAATGAACCATCACAATCGCATAACGTCATAACAACAATCCAGCAAGCTGCACATTCCACCTAATAGCTTTGCTTCTGTCCTAACCCTCTAATTACTGCAGTGATTTGAACGTGATCCACGGAAGCTGGTCAGATCAAGAACAGACAGGCTCCTGTTTCAAGTATCTCAAATAATGCTTAAAATGCAATACATAAATGCTTTTCATTTTGATCATTCAGCTTTATAAAAAAATCAGTATATCCATTTTTCCAAAGAGCAATAAAATGTCGTACGTGTCTTTCTCTTCAGTAGAGATAAGTGAACAATTCTTAAACATAAACATAACTAAAGACTTAGAAATTTCAAATGACATAATTTAAAAGTTATGTTTATTCATACTTAGTAAAAAAAATGGCACGCAAGTTCTTATATTTTGGTCTTGCATGGCTTTTTCTACTAGTCATATCGTAGAGCTTATCAGTGGCGAGGCGCGACTTTCAAAGCGAGGGAAGCTACAAATAATTTTCATTAGAATATGAGAAAATAATGGCTCAAAGAACGAAGAAATTAACGTAGAAGGTTTTCTCATATCCTGAAAGATGAATGTCTGTTTGCTCTAAGATTTATATACCCTGCACTCAATTGAACAACATTTCATTCATCGACTGATATGACTTAACGTTGGAGGTTTTCCCTTATCCTGAAAGATGAATGTCTGGTAACTCTAAGCTCTATGTACCCTGTACTCAATTAAACATAATTTCGTTCATCGTCCGATATGACTTAACTTTGGAGGTTTTCCCTTATCCTGAAAGATGGATGTCTGGTAACTCTAAGCTCTATGTACCCTGTACTCAATTGAACATCATTTCGTTCATCGTCCGATATGACTTAACGTTCGAGGTTTTCCCTTATCCTGAAAGATGAACGTCTGGTAACTCTAAGCTCTATGTACCCTGTACTCAATTGAACATCATTTCGTTCATCGTCCGATATGACTTAACGTTCGAGGTTTTCCCTTATCCTGAAAGATGAACGTCTGGTAACTCTAAGCTCTAGGTACCCTGGACTCATTTGAGCATTTCATTCATCGTCCGATATGACTTAATGTTGTAAGTTTTCCCTACTCCTGAAAGATGAATGTCTATTAAGTTTAAGCTCTATGTACCCTGTAATTATTTGAACATCATTTCATTCATCGTCCGATATGACTTAACGTTGGAGAACGTAAGTTTTTTTAAAAAAAAAAAATTGCAAAAGTTCTCCGTTAGATGCTGTGGAGCCCGCCAGGAAGGTGAAGCGTTTCACCTCATCCCTTACAGAGCCCATGGGAACAGTCCAGTTCGCCCGTTCACGGTAAATGGGACCCGCCTTATTTGAATTTCCATTTTCTGCATATGCTGCGAAAATAGATTGGAAAAGAGCACGGTGGTAGAAGTGGAGCCATGTCATATCAGCAACTGATCAAAGACAGAGGTTATTACCACAGTCTCGCAAGATAAGACAAACTGGTCAGCCTCGAATGTTCTTAAAAGCTGAGGTAATCTAGGTAGATCAGTCACTAGGACTTGTTTACTTACCCGAAATTTATTTTTACTTATCTCCTGATGACCTCAAACTTTAAGATACCTTAGAAATGGATGACAATGAGTTATTAATTCGTTTTTGAAGAAATCTTCCCACCCCAATTTATCCTTAAATGGAAAAGACGTTGAGAAATGTTCATTTTATCAAGTGGCTGAAATATGTATATTCTAGCTAATGTTTTGATAAATGGTAGACAAAATCTTACTGCACCAAAGATACAAATTTCTTTAATGCTTTCTTCCCTTTTTTTCTTTTTTTCTTTCTTTTTATTTTCTTTCTCTCCTTTTTTTCCCCTTATGTATTTTGGCCTTCACCTAGTTTCCTCGAGTTCCGATGGTACATATCCACATATGTACGTGGATTTTAACTTTTTTCTTTAAATTTACGTTCAGGACTCTGAATGAAATGATTTTCAAATGAGTACAGGGTACATAGAGATTAGAGTTACCAGACATTGATCTTTTAGGATAAGAGAAAACCACCAACGTTAAGTCATATCGGACGATGAATGAAATGATGTTTAAATGAGTACAGGGTACATAGAGCTTAGAGTTACCAGACATTCATCTTTTAGGATAAGAGAAAACCACCAACGTTAAGTCATATCGGACGTTGAATGAAATGATGTTCAAATGAGTACAGGGTACATAGAGATTAGAGTTACCAGACATTCATCTTTTAGGATAAGAGAAAACCACCAACGTTAAGTCATATCGGACGATGAATGAAATGATGTTCAAATGAGTGCAGGGTACATAGAGCTTAGAGTTACCAGACATTCATCTTTCAGGATAAGAGAAAACCACCAACGTTAAGTCTAATCGGGCGATGAATGAAATGATGTTTAAATGAGTACAGGGTACATAGAGATTAGAGTTACCAGACATTCATCTTTTAGGATAAGAGAAAACCTCCAACGTTAAGTCATATCGGACGATGAATGAAATGATGTTCAAATGAGTACAGGGTACATAGAGCTTAGAGTTACCAGACATTCATCTTTCAGGATAAGAGAAAACCACCAACGTTAAGTCTAATCGGGCGATGAATGAAATGATGTTCAAATGAGTACAGGGTACATAGAGCTTAGAGTTACCAGACATTCATCTTTCAGGATAAGAGAAAACCACCAACGTTAAGTCATTTCGGACGTTGAATAAGATGAAGTTCAAATGAGTACAGAATGCACAGAGCTGAGAGTTACCAGACATTCATCTTTTAGGATAAGGGAAAACATTTATCATTGTCATATTGGACGATGAATGAAATGACTCTCAAATGAATCCAGGGTACAGAGAGCTTGGAGCTACCAGATAATTCAACTTTCAGTATAAGAGAAAACCTCCAAAGATAAGTTATATCGGAGGATAAATAAAATTATGCTGAAATGAGTACAGGTTACACAGAGCTTAGAGTTACCAGATAATTCATCTTTCAGGATAAGGGAAAACCTCCAACGTTAAGTCATATCGGACGATGAATAAAATGATGCTCAAATGAGTACAGGATACATACAGCTTCCAATTGCGAGACATTCATCTGTCAGGATAAGGGAAAGTACCGGGAAAAGCGTGTAGTACGTAAACAAAGGTTTGTAAGCGTTGCATTTCTTTAAATGTGACAGATTTGCCTTAGCCTTTTTCATAATTCTGCAAGAGGCTCGCCAAATGACATCTGAGATAACGCCCGAGCGCTAAGAGAAGCTGACAGCGTTGAAATGAATTACTCTGGCCGTCTGTGCTACCGTAAGAGTCAGCAAAAACTTTCCTTCTCTCGTTATGTTAAAGAATTCTGACTTTTAAACGGAGCAGATGCAAGTGGAGGAAGGAACATTTAACCAGCTGTTTTACAATTCATGGCTTTCTTTTCGGTAAATTGATTTCAAAAGCGTATCTAAACATCGTGTGCGGATTATGTAGAACGCGTTCAAGTATTTGTTCTGAATTCGTGAATATCCTAAGAGAAATCTTTGGATGTCAAATTTTGGTTAACAAATACTTAGTGGTGCGGGAGGGGCGGGGCTGGCATGGAAGAAAGTCGGTTCTCAGAATAGAGTTGTTAGAAATAACACTCGCCTTCATGTTTATAGCTTTCTAAGTGTAATCTCGCTGTTTCCGTCCTGTCACATTGTTTCCTCTGTAAGACTGCGTGGAACCCAACGAGCGCACATTTTCCTAATGTGTGACATCTTTTGAAGTATGTGGAGAATCTTGTCAGGATAAGGGAAAACCTCCAACGTTAACTCATATCAGACGATGGTTCAACTCCCGGGATTGACCTACTTGACCAATTGGTTTTTTCGAGGTTTTCCCGGGACGCTGGGCGAATGCTGGGTAGGTTAATTACATCCCCCGAATGTAGAGTAGCCGTATTCCCATAAAAGCCCTGTGTGTTCAGCGGGCGAGCCTGTTTTCAATATCCGCTTGGCGCCTCATGTATGCCAGTCCCTCCCTCTCTCCCTCCCCCCAGCCGTATGCGTCAACCTGTATGCGCAAAGGTCAGTGTGCATCCTCATCTAGACGAGTGAACTTGGTTATCACGTGCATTGTTGGGAACACTAAATCTGTGAAACTTATCAGTTAGAATGCAGTTAAAGAAAAACTAAAGCCCAATCTTCCAGAAAAGTCTGTTCTTGTGATAGACAACGCTTCATATCACAATGTGACCAGAGAAAAATACCCCACAGCGAACACAAAAAAGCAGGATATGCAAGACTGGTTGGTTAAGCATAGGATTCCGTTCGGAAGCCATATGTTGAAAGCGGAACTATCTGATCTAATAAAGTTGCATAAGCCTAAACATAAGAAATATATAGTGGATGCAATTTTAGAAGAAGATGGCCACGTAGTTCTCCGCTTAGCACCGTACCATCCCGACCTGAATGCCATAGAAAAAATTTGGGCAAATGTAAAAGAATGGGTTGCGCTTTGCAATGTGAGCTTCAACATGGGAGACGTGTGGCGTTTGTGCGAACAGCGATTTGGTGAAATAGGAGAAGCAGAGTGGAGTCCAGTTTGCCGGCATGTTCACCAAGTGGAAGAGAAATATATAAAAACTGAGGGTCTCCTAGAAACAGAGGTGGAAAAGCTAACGATCACTGTTAATGACGACAGTAGCAGCAGTGATTCGGAAAGTGATTACTTAGCAACGTCTGAGTGCAGCAGCAGAGCCGAGAAGTACGTTTTCGAGGGATGTGCAGACGACATGCTGGACGGCATCGAGGAACTTCCCCAATCACCTCACGCCTAAGCCACGCCCATCGGTGGTGAGAGTCACTCCTAGGGTAAGTAATGCATTATGCCAGGGTTTTTATGGAAGTAATCTAACTCTACTGTCCCTCCACTTCATCTACATTATCATATCACATCATCTCTCATCTGGTGATCTCTTTCAGGGTAGAAGTGTCGGCGGGAGTCTCGGCGGTGCATGGCAGGATGATATGCTCTGAGGAAAGCTACTTCCTCCTCCGGTAGGTTGGTTGCCGATTTCCGCTCCTCTGCTGGGACCATTTCGGGACCACCAGCCAGGGAGGATCGCCTGCCTTGGTACCATTAGGGCTCGGCTGCTAGGCTCGTTGCCGTCCCGCTGTAGCAGAACGAGTTCTTTGGCCTGGCCTGTCGGGGCAAGTCTCTATCCAAGTAAACCGTAGGGGCCATGCCCTCTGTACTGTAGCACCTCCTTGGATCGACCGCACTTTTTCGCATCATTCTTCCTCCCAGGCGTACCCCACTTAAGGGCATAAGTACAATGGGCCCAGCATGGTGACCTACGTACAGAATCCTCTCCTTCGTGTAATCCAAATCCCATATCGGACGATGAATGAAATGATGTTCAACTGAGTCCAGGGTCCATAGAGCTTAGAGTTACCAGACATTCTTCCTTCAAGATAAGGGGGAAAATGTGTAGTGTTTAACGTCCACTTTTACTACATACGGCACCGCAGGCGATGACACTGATGATACATGAGATGAAGATGGAGCTCCGGTGGAATGAGATGGCGGGGGAAACCGGAGATCCCGGGGGAAACCTGCCCCAGCGCCGTGTTGTCCACCACAAATCTCACTTTGCGGTAGCCTGGGATCGAATCCGAGCTGCCTTGGTGAGAGCCAAGTGGTCTAACCACTGAGCCACGGCGCGGCCAAGATAAGGGAAAAGCTCCAACGTTAAGTCATATCGGACGATGAATGAAATGATGTTCAAATGAGCACAGGGTACATAGAACTTATAGTTGCCAGACATTCATCTTTGAAGATAAGAGAATACCTCCGACGTAGTCATATCGGCGATGAATGAAATGATGTTCAAATGAGTAGAGGGTACATAGAGCTTAGAGTTACCAGACATTTATCTTTCAAGATAAGGGAAAAGCCACAACGTTAAATCATCGGAAGATGAATGAAATAAAGTTCATGTGAGTACAGGGTACACAGAGGTTAGAGTTACCAAGCAATCTTCTATCAAGATAAGAGAAAAGCTCCAACATTAAGTCGTATCGGACGATGAATGAAATGATGTTGAAATGAGAAAAGAGTACATAAAGCTTACAGTTACCAGATAACGGAAAACCCTGGAAATCTCCTTATCCAGATGACTCACTCTGACCGAGATTCGAAGTCAGGACCTCTTGAACTTGAGGTGACAGAATTTTAGAACGGTAAGGGTGGGAGACAGTTTGCATATTGTATACGTTTCCATTGCTGGTAGACAAGTCATCTACAGATAATCCCAGCTCACACTGGCTATAATCGTGGCGTGGCTCACGGCAGTGCTAGATTGAACCGCTTTCTTCTACCCCTAAGAGAACTTCGATCGATTCCTTTGTTATTACGCATTGTGCACGTATGACATCTCTAATCTTCCCACGATTGTCACATTGCCCAAGGAGCCATCGTGACGTATCCGTTCCAGAGAGCAAAAGGGCCTCAACTCTCCAAGGCACTGTATTCAGTAGGAAATGTTTTTTCTCCAGTCTTAATTCTACCTTTGCAAACCTCGTTGCCATGAAGTAATTTTGTTTTCAGATTTCTATGAGCCTAGATTTTATCAGCTCGTAAGTTCTTTCGTGATCTAGATACGCTCCCGTTTAATGCACGACAAAATGTGACAATGTGTAGCGCTGTAACACAGATCGATTGGAATATTCAATTTGCATTCCAATGTACAGTATAGGGGCGAGAGAAACCGTTAAAGTCCTATTAGCATTTGAAATCAGAAGAATCAGATTTGTTAGCATACATTTCTAGCGTTCCGAATTTCGAAAGTGGTCGCACAAACGTCAACAATTGCACATCTGCCTCAGAGGGTGTACCGAGAAAGATTTGGAATCTGTATTCTTAATTTCGCTAAAATTCTTCGATTGCATTGTTTAATTTTCGCTAGCTGACGTCCGAAGCGAGTTCGCATTGTTGCTGTTCTAGCAGGTAATTCGAGAAAATTCGACTACCTAAATGATCTCACGCGCCTGCAGTTGATTTTTGCAGGGAAGTGCTGTAGATTCCAAGCTCACGCAATGTTAGTGTTAGTAGTTTCTAATACACATTACGATTGATCTTAAAAATAAACTTAACAATTATTTGGAAAACATTTTTGCAACAAAACATTTATCGGTTATTTCAAATGCATTTTTTTCCTTGAATTGTCTAATACTTATGGTTTCCTAAGTAATAAAAATCGTGTTGCACTCACGTGATCTTCTCACACAATCTTCTACAACATAACCTATCTGCTTCATGTTATTCCAGGAAAAAACAGTAATTTTATTATCTGCTACGTCATAGGTACAAGCTGATAGGTAAATCCACCTAGTTCATTTTTATCTGTAATTTTACCGCGCAAAATTTGACGTCATCAAAAGCATTGCTGATGGAGCGAATTTATATATGATTCCCCTAGCGGCTTGCGATCGTATTAGATGTGCTGACAGGTGCTTTGAGGCCTCCCTCTACCGGCAGGTAAATATACTATTTGAGAGGTGGTTCTGCCCGCATAATCTTGCCTGGTGCTCTGTAGGGGAGGGGATCCGTCCCCTTCAGCTGCCGTGGTGCGAGCGCTGCGGACCCCTATCACTCGTTTTACCTCTGAAGTTACTAGAGGAACCTCGGGCGGAATATTCGAGCCCCTTCCTGAATGGGAGTTGTTCGGATTGGGTTGGACTCGAGGGGGCAGTGGTTCCCGACACCCGTGGGAGATCGGATACGTCTCCGGACGGGGTTGAGGGAAGGCATATATCCCCGCGTGCTAGCCAGCCTAGCTAGTAGGTGTGCTAGATGACCAGGCAGCCCTACCGAGGTTGATGGATAGCCCCACGCAGGCGCTGGGCGCCCTGTTGGGACAGCTCGGTAAGTACCTGGTCATCAGAGGGCATCGGTCTTCACTCTGAGTGTATGTGTAGTGTTTAACGCCCGCTTTTACTGCATACGGCACCGCAGACGATGACACTGATGATACATGAGATGAAGATGGAGCACCGTTGGAATGAGATGGCGGGGAAAACCGGAGGTCCCGGAGAAAACCCGCTCCAGCGCCGTGTTGTCCAGCACAAATCTCACTGTGCGGTCACTTGGGATCTAACCTGGGCTGCCTTGGTGAGAGCTAAGCGGTCTAACCACTGAGGCACGGCGCGGCCTCTTCACTCTGTGTGGTTGCCCTGGTAGATACCCATAAAGAATATACAAAAAGATAAGTCAATGAACACTTATTTCACCATGAACATGTGTTTTGCTGTTATAGTAGACATATATGCATATTGTAAACCTGTCACATAAAATAGAAATATTACAATTTGACCTCAATTGTTTTCTATCACCCACAGTTTCCTCACAATGTAACTTCATTACAAACCAAAAAAATTAGCAGAACATGTTCTGGGAATGAAAAATAAATTTGTGTTATAATATGTACAAAGCTTTTGCCAAGTCTAAACAAGAAAATATCTCTAGTATATAGTCTTATGTGTCCATTTTCTTATATTTCCTTTTTCTCTTCCCCTTAAACACTGTCTGTATTGTGAGAAGGTATGCTTGAGGTCTTTCTGTCAGAACTCTATGTATTGCTTCTAGTTTCTAACCAGTCACTTTATAGCGTCCAGTGGTTGTTTTTGCGAGTAACTGATCCTCTATCTTGGAAATGTTTGATACACCTATTGGTTTTAAAAGACGTAAGGATACCAACATTAATAGACATTTTAATTAAGCCTGAGATGACAAGGAACTTATATCGTATACTGGCAAAACATAAGAAGTTTATGTTGCAAACAAAAGAATGTCAATTTGACGTTATCTGGACACTTTTGACAACATTACACTCTGATGGACTTGTCTGAATGCTGGATAGAGCTGCATAAACTCCTCTATGCAGCGGTTTAAATTATATTTATATGTCACACCAATATTATTGCCGGTACGAAGGTAGCCTTCGACCATGAAGACGCGGTGCGCTGTGATCGTATCCAAGGGAAGCTGGTTGTATTAGTTACCATAACAACCACACTTAGAGTGCTGTAATTTGCTTAATGTTCCGTAAAAGTGACCGCTTCCTCTCTGTAGAGGGCACTATGACCTAAAAGATAGACTCACTACTCAACCATGACGTTATTCTTGCTCAATCGGAGGGCGGGAAATAACGAATAAAAATGAATACCGCCTACAAGCTTAAGCTGTAGTATTTTAAGAGCTAGTCGCTACGTAGAGCTCTGAATTTCCATTTCTATTTGCATTACAGGGGAAATAAGTTTTGGAAAACTAAAATATATAACAAGGAATTACATTGAAATGGCTGATCCCATAGAAAATTAGATAATGAGATGGCCAGTAAGTTTATTGCAAAAAGGTGCAGCTTGGAAGCAAGTGTACAAATCCAAACTTTGTTTTTTCTGAACTGTACAATGGTGTGTTGGTTTATAGGCTCCAGCATCAGCCGTTGTTAGGGTGACACTCGCGTCCAACTTTAGTAATAAATATCAAGATTTAGCTTTACCATCTTGAAGTACAAAAAAGGCACTTGTTCTCCCAATCCAGATTAAAATTTCGTCGTTTTCTCATATTACAGTGCAATCCATCACTGTAATGACGCCACGCAACTATAACCGGTTTGGTTCTGTCTACTTGTGTCTAGAGAGTAGTGAGGACTAGGGGGACGGACAGTGCTTTCCTTTCCGCCTCTATTTAAGATATCCTGAGAAAATTCACGACATACATTTTATTTTGTCATGAAAGTGTCTTTATCATGTAACTTAAGATGCTAAATGTAATTTTGTCTTCCTTCGGAAGGTCAGTGAAGCCGGTGGTCTCGTGTTGTACACGTAAAAGTAGTATACGTTTAATAGAAAACTAAGGAACGTTTCACGTCTAATATAGAATGCGTCGCAGCAGTTAAAAAGCGCATATAAATAAAAAGCTCACCTCTGGAAGGAACGGATGAAATGAAACAACCGTGCGAGACGTGTGTCCTGTTGGAACGGTCAACGCAAACACTAGAGAACCGTAGAATGCCGTAACACGTACTGGCTTAGTCTCTCGGTTTCCAGTACCCACTGGAATTAAAATTTTTAGTTGACTTGCAACAATATATGGATCAAAAATAATTTATAGACCAGCATCCTTGTGGGCTTTAGGTTTTATTTTCCTCTTCACCCGCCCATACCACCGGAGGGTGGCTCAGAGGTCGCTTTTATTGGAAACGGGGAAATCCCGACTCTGCTCCACTTCCCGCCGTCTCCCAGCAGACCATCAGAAGAGTCGAGCCGTTGAGGTTTACCTGGGCGAGGTGTTTTCTTCCCAGCACCTAGCCGCTTAGTGCGGCTTTATCGGGGCAGTATAAAAGAATGTCATGTGTCTCAAGCAGTTGCATAAACATTCTCCCAACAGTCTCAAAGCTGTTTGAGTAGTTACTCCTATCCCGCCTGACCCCTCTCTTTGAGGAGAGGCAGCTCCTACCCGATCACCAGTTTGGTTTTCGTTGTGGACACTCCACAACCCTGCAGCTGCTGAGAATCACCGAGAGGACGGCATTGGGATTCCAGAAAAACCTCAAGACAGTCGCGGTATTGCTAGACTTAGAAAAAGCCTTTGCCGCCACTTGGCACCAAGGCCTACTGTACAAGCTCAGGGAGGCCAATATACCTCCTCCCTATCTCGCCCTAGGCGACCGCAAAGTGAGATTCGTGGTGGACAACACGGCGTTGGGGCGGGTTTTCTTTGGGACCTCCGGTTTCCCCCGCCATCTCATTCCACCGGTGCTCCATCTTCATCTCATGTATCATCAGTGTCACCGCCTGCGGTGCCGTATGTAGTAAAAGCGGGCGTTAAACACTACACATTTTCCCTATCTCGCCCTGGTCAGCAGTTTCCTCAGAGACCTCACGTTCAGGGTGAGAGTGGAAGGACGGCTGTCATCTATCAGACCTATAGCCAGCAGGAGTCCCGGAAGGTAGTGTTTTGTCCCCGCTACTCTTTGAGGCCTACATGTCAGATATCCCTCTGGAACCACAGATGTTACGTGCCAATATGCCGAAGATGTCCTCATAACTGCACTAGCAAAAACCTGCGTTATTGCTATCCTCCGCTGCAGCGCCTATCCTCCGAGCCATCGGCCGTTGGAGTGAGAGGTGGAGGATGGCCATTAACCCCGGGTAGAGCTCCGCTCTTCTCCTGGCTAAGTTCCGAGCAAGGTGACCGGATTGGTCGCTGAGGTTGAGACAGAGGGAAATGCCATAGGCTTCCTCTGCCAAATACCTCGGCGTCCTCCTCGATCGCGGCCTCACCTACCTGATTTAGGCAGTTGTATCCTATCATTTAAATCCTCAATGAAAACACACCTAAAACTACGCCTGTATCGGGCGATTATCCCGCCCCTGATTTCGTACGGCTGCGAAGTCTGTGGATCAGCGGCTCCGACCACTATTCGCAGACTGTAGGGCGTCCAGAACAGGGTGCTAAGAATTATCTATGATACTGGACGTTGATTCCCGTCCCATATCCTTCACACTATATTCCGTAGTCCCATATATGGTACACGTGGTGCGGGAGAGAACCCGTACTATCTACAATAAGCTAGACTACCATCCCAATAACCTGGTGAATACTCTTGGCCGTTACGACCATAAGGTTCCTCGCCAAAGACCTGGTTATCCGCTGCCTAAAGACGCTTTGGGCAAACTAAACTGAGCAGGGCCATCTTCACCTGACTCTATACCCTCAAGCCCAGAAATGGGCTGGTTGTAAAATATACCTCAACATTGTTCCTTTCCTTCTAGACTGTCAAGCGGGCTGTGCTCAGATACCTCTTAGTGAGGCGGAAGGGCGCACACATCCTCCGGGGCACTTGCGCCCACATATGGCTAGATACACCACTGCCGAAGAGAACCGACTGAGACAAAAACAATTCTGTTATACTGCCCAGATAAAGCCGCACTAAGCGGCTAGGTGTTGGGCAGCAAGCACCTCGCCTAGGTAAACCTTGGGGACCCGCATCTCCTGCTGGTCAGGCGGTTGTTTTGGGCAGTGCTATATCTAGCCATTTGCGAGCGCAACTGCCCACGAGGGGTGTTTACGCCCAGTGCTGGCTGCGCCCTTCCGCCTGCCTGTGAGGCGTCTGGGCACAGACCGCTTGACAGACTAGAGGGAAAGGAAACAAGGTAAAGGCATTGGAGGTACTGGTATGAGGGGAAAGTGGCTCTGTTTAGGCTAGATTACCCAAAGCGTCTTTGGGCAGCGGATAACCAGGTCTTTGGCGAGGAACCCTGTAGTCTTAACGGCCAAGGATGTTCATCAGTTAATTATGATGAGAAGCAAGTTTCTTGTAGATGGTGAGGGTTCTCTGCCGCATCACGTCCACACTATACGGGACTCCGGCATAGGTGTGACGCATATGGGACGGGAATCTACGCCCCCGCCGTCTTCCGCCATAGATAGACGAATTAGGGGATATTGGAGAGAGGAGGGTGCCAGTCCAACCGCAATGTAATCTCCCTCAGTGAGATTGAGATGTGTGTATACCCACTAATAAACGATAGTTCAAATAAACTTGTCTGCACGGAATACATCAAACCGTGTAATGTACCTCAAAAGCCAGACGCTGTGTATCAAGCTAACTCATATATAAGTTTTGTCGTGGAATGTAAGGCTGACCAAATAAGGACGCCATCAGTGGAATGGAATTCGAATTAAAATGCGGAAAACAATGCCAGACAGCTCCACATTTATTACGACATCCGAGCAAACTTGCGGCATCTCCCGTTAATGTAACAGACGTCTGCTTCTATTGGTAATTCCATGTACTGCTCTGTATTTCCATTATCTCCTTCGTCCAACTTGTTCTATCTAGGAGCAACGGTTGCCAACCAGAACAGAGAATCTCGCTATCTACTTAAAGATTAACATTATCTTATTGTTAATTTTCTCTTAATTACAAAGGAATATGGTAATACAGTAGTCTTAAGTGATAGTCATATGTTTTAAATCTGGTTGCTGTGGCGATGTCTTTGAAATTAGTTTTCGCTGCATAGCCAAGAGAAGAAAAAAGGAATCACGATTTCCCATTTGAGAAAAGCATAAGAAATCGAAAGCCCGCCTCGGTAGCGTGGATGTTAGCGTGTCTGCCCACGTTCAAGAGGTCTCGAGTTTGAATCTCGGTAAGGCTGAGTTACCTGGATAAGGTTTTTCCGGGATTTTCCCTTAACCTTCAAGACGAATGTCGGGTGACTCTAAGCTCTATGTTCCCTGGGCTCATTTGAGCATCATTTCACCCATTCCATTCATCATCCCAAATGACAGCGTTGCAGGACGTAAATTACACAAAGAAAGAATAAATAAAAAGCATGGAAAATTCGAACAAATAACAAAGAATATTAGGACATGGTTAACTGCACAGCAAAAGTATTGGATATGTTTTGTACTTTGATGAGGTCTACATTTTTTCTGTAGGAATGTTTTGTTTATATCTTACTGTTTACCAGAACGTGGACGACTTCTGATGGGATTCTCAGGGAATGCAAGATGTGTATTTCATTTGTCATTAAATGTCTTAGACGTACGATATTTTAATAAAAATCTAAAAATCTTTAAACTTTGTACAAATATAATAATTTTGTAGCATAACACTTCACTTATAACAAATGATGAAACATTTCTTGATTAGGATCGCGATTTCGTGAAACAAAGCTTATAGCATCATCAGCTAAAGCCTCAAACAGCCTCGTTGTCAAGGTCCGCGCACTAGAGATTACCACGTTTTTGCCAGTACTAGCAATATCTGAAAATGAAACAAATTTAAACTTAGAATTGACAGCCGATATTTCAAGAATCATTACGCGATGTTTATTGTTTTAAAATACGAGGGCTGTACAATAAAGTTTTTTTTTTCTTTTTTTTTTTTTTCCAACGTACCTGTACTCGTGGTCATAATTTTGATGATCCTTCTCAAAATAGTCTCCCCTGAATGCGATGCACTTGTCCCAGCGTTTCTGCCAGTCTTCAAAGACATGCTGGAAACCATTTTTGAGAGATCCTTCAAAATCGCCTCCGCAGCCTTCACCACTGCTTCTGATGATGGATAATGCCTCCCACGAAGGCGTTTCTTAAAGTTAGGGAATAAAAAGAGTCCCATGGGGATAAATCCGGACTATAGGGAGCGTGAAGAATGCACTTTACGTTGATTCTTGCAAGATATTCAGCAAGCACATTGGCAATATGCGGCCGCGCATTATCGTGGTGCAGCATCCAGCGTGCTTCATGGAAACATGGTATTTTGCGCCTGATATGGACTTGCAATGTTTTCAGGACATCCTTGTAGTATTGTCCAGTTACTGATGTGTGTGCAGGTACAACATGCTGATAGACCATTCCACGAATATCAAAGAATGAGATGACCTTAACTTTCCCAGCAGAAGCAACCACTTTTGTTAGTTTTGGGGTTTGGTGATGAAGGAGATTTCCACACTGAGCTTTACTATTTGCTCTAAGGATCAAAATGATGTAGCCAAGTTTCATCAGCTGTGATTACGTTTGAAAGAAACTGCGGATCTTCCTCTAACATCAACTTTAACTGCATGCGAATGTCCTTTTGTTCGGGAATCAACAGTCTTGGAACCCATCGCGCACAAACACGTATCATGTTTAATGTTTCTGTCACCAACGTGTGGGTGGCACACAATGAAATGTTCTATATTTCAGAAAGTGATCTTAAGGTAATTCGTCGATCCTCTCTCACAATGGCAGCAGCAGTGTTGATGTTTTCTTCCGTAAGAGCAGTAACTGCAGCACCGGGTACACCTTCCTTTGAAATTGTTTGTCTCCCCTCTTTAAACATTTTAAACCACTTTCGAGCTGTGTTGTAGGGAAGAACAGACTCTCCAGAGGCCTCCTGTAACATTTTATACGCCTCAAATGAAGATTTGTTGAGAGAAAGCAGAATTTCAAAGCCGCATATTGTTCCTCGCGTGTTATCTCCATTGCAGCGGTAGGCGATGCTGAACATGTCTGAACTTGCCTGGCTCTCACAGGCGGGAACCAGGAGTACCAACAACGAAACTATTACTTCGTGTTTGTTTCAGATTAAGCTAACAATATATAATAAGATTGAATTTTATTGCGAAATATTATAACCGTAAAAAATTATGATCATTCTTTATTGAAAAGCCCTCGTACATATTATGCTGAAGTAGATGGAGGAATACGCGTTTGTACGAGAGTGGAGAGGATCGTATAAGTACAGAATGTCTCTGGAAGTCTCAAATTTCGCTACCCGCAGCCGAATTCCGCTACGGTTGGCTACACTGACGGAGAATTATGACGTTCCGCGGCGCATATTCTTTCCCGGGTAGGGCCACGTCGCGAAACTCAATTTATGCAAGTTGTTCAGAGGGACTTATTTTATCCGGACCGACATAGAGCTTTTGTTCTTAGAGTCAGTTTCGTTTCCGGAAACTCCATTAAAAGTTTTACTGCAGCGTTTCTGTTTGGTATACAGTATGCAAACAGCAATAAGATGCGCATCCCCAGTTGCTCCTTTGAGTCAAAGGGGCCCCCTTACACACATTCTTTCTCAGCCTAGGGAAATTTTCGATAAGATCCCCGCAATATGATGCGTTTCTTTGGCAAAGTCGGCAAGCAGATGAACTGCCACAGGCGTGGGCGGTCACTTTCAAAAGGTTCTATAAACACAGCATACCAGACGCCCTCGAAAGGAGCCGCTTGATACTAATCACTGTAATGCTGCAATTACCAACATGACTTGAGCTGCATCTGTGGTATATTTTGATCTTTACCCCCTTTCAACCTTATATCTCAAACCATCGTACTTCTCAAGATGGAAAATTGCATCTCGGCGCTACATATACCACCTCAGAAACGCCTCTGAAGTGTATGTTCGACTAAACCTTAGCGGTTTTCTCTTAGCCTGAAAGATGAATGCCTGGTAACTCTAAGCTCTATGTGCCCTGCACTCATTTCAAAATTATCCTTCCGATACGACAACGTTCGAGGTTTTCTCTTATCTTGAAAGATGAATGTCTGGTAACTCTAAGCTCTATGTACCCTGTACTCATTTGAACATAATTTCATTCATCGTCCGATATGACTTAACGTTGGAGGTTTTCTCTTATCCTGAAAGATAAATGTCTGGTAACTCTAAGCTCATTGTAACATGTACTCATTGGAGCATCATGTCATTCATCTTCCGATATGACTTTAAGGTTTTCCCTTATCCTGAAAGATGAATGGTAACTCTAACCTCTATGTACCCTGTACTCATTTGAACATCATTCATAGTCCGATATGATATCTGTGGAGCTTTTCTGTTATCCTGAAAGTCAAATGTCTGATAACTCTAAGCTCTATGTACCCTGTACTTATTTGAACATCATTTCATTCATCGTCCGATATGACTTAACGTTGGAGGTTTTCCCTTATCCTGAAAGATGAATGTCTGGTAACTCTAAGCTCTATGTACCCTGTATTCATTTGAACATCATTTCATTCATCGTCCGATATGACTTAACGTTGGAGGTTTTCCCTTATCCTGAAAGATGAATGTCTGGTAACTCTAAGCTCTATGTACCCTGTACTCATTTGAACATCATTTCATTCATCGTCCGATATGACTTAACGTTGGAGGTTTTCCCTTATCCTGAAAGATGAATGTCTGGTAACTCTAAGCTCTATGTACCCTGTATTCATTTGAACATCATTTTATTCATCGTCCGATATGACTTAACGTTGGAGGTTTTCCCTTATCCTGAAAGATGAATGTCTGGTAACACGAAGCTCTATGTTTCCTGTACTCATTTGAACATCACTTCATTCATCGTCCGATATGACTTAACGTTGGAGGTTTCCCCATATCTTGAATGTCTGGTAACTCTAAGCTCTATGTACTCCATACTCATTTCAGCATCAGTTCATTGATCGTCCCTTATGGCTTAACCTTATTGGACGAAATAAGATATATTTATTTAGTGGAATTATTCAGATTTCTTCTCTACTTGCTGAGTAAAAAAGCAATAATTTACTACAAATTCTGATGTACAGAGATCATATGGTTTCTGTACTTATCTGCTTATTTTGTATTGTGTTTATGAATGTACCATACAACAAGAAGATGAGCGTTAGAGCGTAAGTCAGATGTTTTTAAGTTCGGTTGCTATGTAATGGTGGTGAAGAACGGTTCTCTTTGCATCGTCAATGGAAGAAAATGACTGCTAATGATTGTTTAGCATGCTAACTTACAAAATCTAGAGGTACTGGTTTAAGTGACAGGAATTCTGTCCTGCGAGGGCTGCTCCTTGAAGCGAGAGGCAAATGTTTTGGTAAGTAACAGCACGGAAATGACCCAAGCTTGCTTTGTTTTGTTCCGTGCAGTTCTTCACGCTTGTCTAGGCGGGTTGCTTGGGCTCTCAGGCGGTTTTGCTACTGTTTATACAAATAGCGGGACCTTTTTTTCCTTCTCTCTCTCGGGGGGTAATTTCGGTGCGCCAGAATAAACGTTTATCACAATGTGCTCTGAGCTCCCCATGCATATATCACGAGGTATAATCTAGTGGGTTTTTATTTCGCCTCCTTCGGTTTCCATGCATCATCGTGCCCATACGTTTCGCATCTTCCTCGCGCTGTGCATTATACACCAGCTCTGACACTTCCCATGCCAGTACATTATGAATAGACGGCGTGTCAGTGGCGTGCTAATTTATTCTTTTAGACGATAACGCTGTCGCTTTCGTCGTCACGCACTTCAACATTGAAATACCGGATCAGGTGTAAGGCGAAGTAAAGGTAAAGGGGAGTTTATTTTTAAAATTTTAATATTTTTTATTTTGTCCTACGTTAAGTCATATCTGACGATGGATAAAATGATGTTCAAATGAGTACAGGGTACATAGAGCTTAGAATTACAAGACGTTCATCTTTCAGGATAAGAGAAAACCTCCAACGTTAAGTCATATCGGACGATAAATGAAATAAGGTTCAATTGAGTACATGGTACATAGAGCTTAGAGTTACCAGATATTCATCTTTCAGGATAAGGGAAAACCTCCAACGTTAAGTCATATCGGACGATGAATGAAATGCTGTTCAAATAAGTACAGGGTACATAGAGCTTAGAGGTACCAGACATTCACCTTTCAAGATAAGGTAAAACTTCCAACGTTAAGTCATATAGGACGATGAATGAAATGATGTTCAAATGAGTACAGGGTACATAGAGCTTAGAGTTTCCAGAGCTTCATCTTTCAGGATAAGAGAAAACCTCCAACGTTAAGTCATATCGGACGATAAATGAAATGGTGTTCAAATGAGTACAGGGCACATAGAGCTTAGAGTTACCAGAGCTTGATCTTTCAAGATAAGGTAAAACTTCCAACGTTAAGTCATATCGGACGATGAATGATGTTCAAATGAGTACAGGGTACATAGAGCTTAGAGTTACCAGATATTTAACTTGCAAGATAAGGATAAACTTCCAACGTTAAGTCATATCGGACGATGAATGATGTTCAAATGAGTACAGGGTACATAGAGGTTAGAGTTACCAGACATTCATCTTTCAGGATAAGGGAAAACCTCCAACGTTAAGTCATATCGGACGATGAATGTAATGCTGTTCAAATGAGTACAGGGTACATAGAGGTTAGAGTTACCAGACATTAATCTCGCAGGATAAGGGAAAACCTCCAACGTTAAGTCATATCGGACGATGAATGATGTTCAAATGAGTACAGGGTACATAAAGGTTAGTCATCAGACACCCAGCTCTCAGTATAAGGGGAAACCTGCAGTGTTAAGCCATCGGAAGATGAATGAAAAGTTCAAATGAGCACATGGGACATAGAGCTTGGAGTTACCAGACATAAATCTTTTAGAACAAGGGAAAGCTTCCAAATTGGCTGAAATAATGTTCAAATAAACCAAGAGTCACAGAGCTTAGATTTACTTGAACTTCGTATTTCAGAATAAGGGAAAACCCCGACAAATCCTGATTGCCCACCTCAGTAGCGTGGATGGTAGCGTGTCTGCCTCACGTTCAAGAGGTTCCGAGTTCGAATGTGGGTCAGGGTGAGTTAACTGGATAAGGTATTTTTCGGTTTTTTTTTCCCTTATCCTGAAAGGCGAATGTCGGGTAACTCTAAGCTCTATGTACCCTGGGCTCATTTGAGCACCATTTCATTCATACCATTCATCGTCATGCGGGAGTGACGTCACGCGTACTTCTGCAGTCAAAACAGTCACTTGTAACAATATAAGTCACTCTGTCTTAACAAACGATGTTTTTTGTGTTTTTTGTCACAAATTAAATGCACATGTTGAACTTTTTGAGAACACCTAAAGTCGCTTTCGCTTTAAAATACCCTTGTATGTATATTATAAGAAACATCTTAATCTATCATAAAGGCTAGATCACAATAATTTTGGCCAAATAAATTTTCTGTAGGACTAACCCTTTCCGCGATATTAAGAAGTAGAGAGGAACGCAGTAACAATGTTCTGTGGGACTTTATACGAGAGGGAATATTCCGCTCCAGCGCTGAGCGTTATTCCGCTTGGCAAATATGCCACGACTAACAAAGTGTGTGAGAAAACTGCATTACCTCTTATACGCTTTATGTCTCGTAAATTATTACAAATGTTTCGTGAGAGGGTCTATTACCTACGAGAAGCTGCATCTTCAGCTACAGCGAACACTGAATTTCTAAAAATATTGCTGCGTTAGATACTTTGCTGTAATAAAAATATCACAGCAACAAGTTGCTTTGTTCTGTTTGGTTTATGAGAAGTTAGTATTGTGACAGAGGTCGAAAAAGTTTAGCTTAAAACTTCTCTATTTTAACGAAAATCCTTAGCTGAGTACCAACGTACAATCTTGAGTGACCTATTTTCTGTCTTTGCAAGCTTTTATAGGCTTGGTAATGACCCACATCTCGCAAGCGTAGCATCAACGGGGCCAGGAACCCTAGGGAGAGGTGTAGCCTTGAACAAGCGTCGAACCAGACACCACCAAAAGGTGCCCGCACCCGCACCCGCACCCGCACCGAGAGGAACCTGATGTGTTGGTTACCTTTGGCCTTTTTTTTTTTTTATAATTTTTCTATCTAGAATAGTTTTAACCAAAAAATAATAATTTAATTTTTTGCTGCGATTTCTTTACATTGGAAAACATATTACATTCTCTACAATTTTTGTTATAAATGATTGGAACTTTGGATTCTGGTTGCTTTAGATAATAGTTACAAAACTATATATGTATATACTCATTTGCCCAAGTCTAATGGTTCAGGAGGAGAAACTTTAAGGAATATGATAGAATTTTCTTGATTTTTTTATTTCAATTTTCTTTTTAAATACCAATCATTAATTTTTTCATATACAGCCATAATGATACCAATTTGTTGAAAACTTATCTAGGAATATACATATATGCAAAACTTAAAGAAATTGATTGAAAACTTTAGTGTCTGGACTATAAGGAGTATTAAAAATGCTAAATGTTGGACATGAAGAAAAATCTAGTTAGAAGCTCTAAATATAAACAACATTTTTTTCTATGTTTCAAAACCCTCCTGCACTATATGAAGACCACTCAGCTAGTTTACTATCCTGTTCTTCTTTTAATTTAGTCATCTTTAACTGCTGCTTGGCAGATTTATATTTGCTCAGTGAACTTTGATCACTTTGTTTTAGCTTTCACCTATCCTTAATACTGCTAATTTTCTTGCTAACAAGACTTACTTTGTTTGCTGCAACTTTTGCCTTAACTTTAAGTCTATCTTTATAACCCATATTAAATTCACTAACAGCTGCAACCACTGCAATTTCTTTCTTAATACAAAAACTTCTTTGTGACATTTACTCCATGGAAACTTTCATTAGCATTCTGTGCTTCCCCTTTAATGCAACTTTCCCATATAATAGTACTAACTAATCTCTTTATTTTTGTCTATGAGATGGAAATTGTAAGTAGAATAGTTCATGCAATTCATACCCATGGTAATACAAAACTTCTGCATAGAAATATGACCCTTACCAATGCCCAGAAATACATAAACCATTCTTCTGTTTACATCAAAGGGTGACCTACTAGAATCACTGTTAACTCTGTTTCACTTAACATTTATCTCAAGCATTGCATTCTAGTATCATTACTTACTATTATGGCTAGAACACCTTAAAGTTTCATTATATTTTGCTTTGAAATAGCCACTGTAGTCCTAACCTAACCTGATATGAATCATATACCTACTGTTGCAACAAGAAAGCAATATAATGTTAAATCAGGCTTTATTCCTATTATAAACAATAACAATTTAATATAAGCTGCTATCCACAGCTTTCACTTGCATGTAAACCATATTTCACAAACACTACATGTCAGTGGAAATGTTTGTTTACGTTCAACAGTAGTAAGTGGGAAATAATATATAAAAATGGTAGCGGAAAGGTTCAGTAGCTTCCACAAAGATCCAGAAGATGTCTCTGCACATTACTACAGTTACAGAATCCAACCGCGTAGTTTAAACGTGAGAATTCCATCAATTTCTTTGCGACACACTGGAAAAAGCAATATAAATGGCCACGCCCACCCGTACATGGGCGTTTAAATAATGACGTAGCTGCTCTTTAAATGGCGCTAGGGCCTAACTGACAGCAGATTCTGAAACTACAATGTTTAAACATAATTTTTATGCAAAAATCGGAAAATGTCGATTTTTGACATTTTTGACGAAATTTCACAGATGCCTCCCATTAATTAATTGTACCTAATACTGGTCTGAACTATAAAGCCCGGGTCTTAAAGTACTTACAGCATAGTAAGTCGTCATTAAGGTAGTTGTCTCATGTGTTTATGAGAACTTCTAGTGGTTTACTATAAAGCCCGGGTCTTAAAGTACTTACAGCATAGTAAGTCGTCATTAAGGTAGTTGTCTCATGTGTTTATGAGAACTCCTAGTGGTTTACTATAAAGCCCGGACCTTAAAGTACTTACAGCATAGTAAGTCGTCATTAAGGTAGTTGTCTCATGTGTTTATGAGAACTCCTAGTGGTTTACTATAAAGCCCGGAACTTAAAGTACTTACAGCATAGTAAGTCACCATTAAGGTAGTTGTCTCATGTGTTTATGAGAACTCCTAGTGGTTTACTATAAAGCCCGGACCTTAAAGTACTTACAGCATAGTAAGTCGCCATTAAGGTAGTTGTCTCATGTGTTTATGAGAAATCCTAGTGGTTTACCGGAAAAAACACGAGTCAGTTGGAGAATTTAATGTCATGTTGGTATGTTGGTCATAGTAGCTCAATGGTTAAAGCGGCTGGGCGGACACCAGAAGTTCCGTGGTTCAAATTACGGCTATAACATTGAATATTTCAGTCTGTCTCTATGTTACCAGTATTGATGTTTTGTATTTGTTGATATTTGTGTTATATCCAGTTATACACTTAATGGCTATAACATTTTATTAAAATATCCTTATGATGGGAGAGATATACGATCCAGAAACGTTGGTTTCTAATCGTCTTTTCACCTGGCTTGCTTCCCCAGAAGGTCAACAGAAGTCAAGTTGTAAATAAATATTTATTCACGATATTGTGCTGTAATTGTTGTGCAATTAAGTAGATGAAGGTTGTTGATGAATACATCTTTGTTTTCGACGATTTCATTCCTAAATTCGCAGTAAAAGAAAAGGGCGATTGTCACAGACTTTCTCGTTGCATGTGCATTCTAGACAGATAACTTCAAAGGAAGTCGGTGCTTTCTATTGTACAGGTCATGTAAAAACACTCGTCGTTGATTAGAAACTCTTGTAAGGCACAAAGCGAGAGAATATAAAAGGACACTTCTTTTTTCTTGCTGCTGCATAAGAGCGTTGCAGCGCCATTTTCTAGATTGTTTTGTCATTGAGGAAGCGCCATACCACCCTTACGACAAACTTGGCAAGAGATGTGCGAACGGAATTCGGAAAGGAGAGAAAAGTGTAAGAGCAAACAGAACTAGGGATAGTTTCTTTCAAGTGGAGCACGGGGTTTTTATTCTGTACTCGAAGTCGCCCTAGTTTAGATTAAGTGTAACTTCTCGACTAGCTGGACTCGAGGGACGGGGTCTTTCAACCCCCGGGTAGCGTTCAGGAGTTCCCGAGTTGGTATCTTGATCAGGGGGAGTTGTCTGGAAAAAGCTTAATATACTGTAAGATGTATGTCTCATAACTCTAAGCTCTATATACCCTGTACTTATTTGAGCATAATTTAATCCATGGTCAGAAAAAGAACCTCCAACGTTAAGTCATTCCGAACGATAAATGAAATGACTCTAGGGTACATAGAGCTTACAGTCACCAGACATTCATCTTTTAGGATAAGGAAAAGCCCCCAAAGTTTAGTCATATCGGACGGTGAATGACATGATGCCCAAATGAGTACAGGATACCTTAGAGACAACAAAATTTGTAGGTTTTCCCTTATCTTGAAAGATGCATGTCTGGTAACTCTAAGTTCTATGAACTCGGTACTCATTTGATTATCATTTCATTCATCGTCCGATATGACTTAACGTTGGAGCTTTTCCCTTATGAAAGATGAATGTCTGGTAATTCTAAGCTATATGTACCCTGTACCCATTTTAGCTTCATTCATCATCTGATATGACAACGTTCGCAGTTTTCTCTTATCCCCCCCCCCCCAAAAATGAAGTATGATACTGTAAGTTCTGTGTACCCTGTGCTCATTTGAACATCATTTCATTCATCGTCCGATATCACTTAACGTTGGAGGTTTTCCTTTATCCTGAAAGATCAATGTCGGTTAACTCTAAGCTCTGTGGACCCTGGACTCATTTGAATATAATTTCATTCATCGTCCGATATGACTTTACGTTGGAGGTTTTCCCTTATCCTGAAAGATGAATGTCTGGTAACTCTAAGCTCTATGTACCCTGTACTCATTTGAACATCATTTCATTCATCGTCCGATATCACTTAACGTTGGAGGCTTTCCTCTATCCTGAAAGATGAATGTTGGGTAACTCTAAGCTCTATGTACCCAGTTCTCACTTAATCATCATTTCATTCATTATCCGATATGACTTAACGTAGGAAGTTTTTTCTTATCCTGGAAGATGAATGTCGGGTAACTCTAAGCTCTGTGGACCCTGTGCTCATTTGAACATCGTGTCATTCATCGTCCGATACGACTTAACCTTGGAGGTTTTATTTTATCCTGAAAGATGAATGTCTGGTAACATTTATTTGAACATAATTGATCGTCCGATATGACTTAACGTTAGAGGTTTTCCCTTATAAAGATGAATGTCTGATACCACTAAGCTCTATGTACCCTGTACTCATTTGAACATGTCTCCCTGGCAACTCGCCTTGGAGCCATCGCTGTAAACTCTGAAAAGGCACTCTGCAACGAGATACACAAACTCTGTGAAGGTCAATCAAACAATGTCTGTGTAAGCGTGAACTGGTGTGGATGATAGCGTTATCCCATTAAAACTCTAATATCCACATACAGTCTGTTTACTTTTATAATAGGTTGACCCAGTGATAGGTTTAAAAAGAGCTCCAGGATAACGATTAGATAAATTGCTGCAAATAGGTGAGCATTGCTAGGTGAGCCGAATCTGCAATTGTAACTATTAGGAGCGTGATTTTGATGTAAATATTAAAAATAGCTTTAAACTTATGAATTTATGTTCTTAAATTGACTTGATACCGATGTTAATTTCTTCATCTCCATGCATATTCACTTGTTTTATCACTGATTTCTGAATAGAATTCTTTTGTAGGTTTTCAGATCTAGACCTGTCAACACTTATGGAGTTCTACATAAAGGAGCTTCTTTCAACATAACTTTTTTTGTTCCAAAAGTAGTCCAGTTTGGCCCCATCGGCCGGTAAAGAGATGGCGACATATCTTCTCTTGTTTGTTGTTTTAGCAAGGGTTTCATACGCATTTGATTTCTTGGGAAAATACAAACAATTATTGGAAAATATTACAGTGACTTACTGAATCGTTTTGACAATAGCTTGAAGGACCAATGGCTCTATTTGGCGATGAAGAAATTTCTGTTTCACCATGGCAACGCAAGAACACACTCATCTGGTGTCGTCGCCACCACTCTCCATGAATTGCAGCCGCAACTTTATATCAAATCCTATCTAAATTGTACCGCTCTCTCAGAGATACACAACGGGGCGTGTATTAAAATATTACAAATGGCCGCAAAGCTAGCATAAAAATTCGTGTTTTGGTTGAAGGCTTTAATAAGCAGAATTGGTTTTTATATTGTCCCGCATATTAAATATAAACTTGTACAGTTCGCAAAGTTCTCTCTTGGGAGTTAAGAAAAAAAACTGTACTTGTGAAAGAATCGCTTCTCGTTGTTAATGGAATAATCAGTTGTCTCAATTTCTTAAGTGACTTCGCTAACACTGAGAGCCGTGTCCGTAGCGTACATGGTGGCGTGTCTGCCTCACGTTCAACAGGTCGCAGGTCAGGGTGAGTTATCTACATAAGATCTTTCTGGGGTTCCCCGTATCCTGGAAGATGAATGTCTGGTAACTCTAAGCTCAATGGAACCGGGGAGCATTTGAGCATTATGTCATTCGTCGACCGATATCACTTAACGTTGGACGTTTTATTTTATCATGAAAGATGAATGTCAAATTGCTCTAAGCTCTATGTACCCTGTACTCATTTGAACATTATTTCATTCATCGTCCGATATGACTTAACGTTGGAGGTTTTCCCTTATCCTGAAAGATGAATGTCTAGTAACTCTAAGATCTACGTACCCTGTACTCATTTGAACATTATTTCATTCATCGTCCGATATAACTTTACGTTGGAGGTTTTCCCTTATCCTGAAAGATGAATGTCTAGTAACTCTAAGCTCTATGTACCCTGTACTCATTTGAACATTATTTCATTCATCGTCCGATATAACTTAACGTTGGAGGTTTTCCCTTATCCTGAAAGATGAATGTCTAGTAACTCTAAGCTCTACGTACCCTGTACTCATTTGAACATTATTTCATTCATCGTCCGATATGACTTAACGTTGGAGGTTTTCCCTTATCCTGAAAGATGAATGTCTAGTAACTCTAAGATCTACGTACCCTGTACTCATTTGAACATTATTTCATTCATCGTCCGATATAACTTTACGTTGGAGGTTTTCCCTTATCCTGAAAGATGAATGTCTAGTAACTCTAAGCTCTATGTACCCTGTACTCATTTGAACATTATTTCATTCATCGTCCGATATAACTTAACGTTGGAGGTTTTCCCTTATCCTGAAAGATGAATGTCTAGTAACTCTAAGCTCTACGTACCCTGTACTCATTTGAACATTATTTCATTCATCGTCCGATATGACTTAACGTTGGAGGTTTTCCCTTATCCTGAAAGATGAATGTCTAGTAACTCTAAGCTCTACGTACCCTGTACTCATTTGAACATTATTTCATTCATCGTCCGATATAACTTAACGTTGGAGGTTTTCCCTTATCCTGAAAGATGAATGTCTAGTAACTCTAAGCTCTATGTACCCTGTACTCATTTGAACATTATTTCATTCATCGTCCGATATGACTTAACGTTGGAGGTTTTCCCTTATCCTGAAAGATGAATGTCTAGTAACTCTAAGCTCTACGTGCCCTGTACTCATTTGAACTTTATTTCATTCATCGTCCGATATAACTTTATGTTGGAGGTTTTCCCTTATCCTGAAAGATGAATGTATAGTAACTCTAAGCTCTATGTACCCTGTACTCATTTGAACATTATTTCATTCATCGTCCGATATGACTTAACGTTGGAGGTTTTCCCTTATCCTGAAAGGTGAATGTCTGGTAACTAAGCTCTATGTACTCTGCACTCATTTGAACATCATTTCATTCATCGTCCGATATGACTTAACGTTGGAGGTTTTCCCTTATCCTGAAAGATGAATGTCTGGTAACTCTAAGCTCTATGTATCCTGTACTCATTTGAACATCATTTCATTCATCGTCCGATATGACTTAACGTTGGAGGTTTTCCCTTATCCTGAAAGATGAATGTCTGGTAACTCTAAGCTCTATGTATCCTGTACTCATTTGAACATCATTTCATTCATCGTCCGATATGACTTAACGTTGGAGGTTTTCCCTTATCCTGAAAGATGAATGTCTGGTAACTCTAAGCTCTATGGACACTGTACTCATTTGAACATCATTTCATTCATCGTCCGATATGATTCATCGTTGGAGGTTTTCCCTTACCCTGAAAGATGAATGTCTGGTAACTCTAAGCTCTATGCACTTTGTACTCATTTGAACATCATTTCATTCATCGTCCGATATGACCTAACGTTGGAGGTCTTCGCTTATCCTGAAATATGAATGTCGGGTAACTCTAAGCTCTATGGACCCTGTACTCATTCGAGCGCCCAAATAACAAGCATTTTAGCACACACAACCTGAAGACTGGGTAAAACGTTGATGTGCCTTTTGTTCCCTAGGTGTGATCAAAGTGCCGTTTGAGTGGAAAGCGATAACAAAGCTTTGATGCCACAGAGAATGGGGTCAAGCGGTTCGTTTCGTTATTACAGTTTCCATCAGAAGGTTTCGGCGCAGAAACAGTTTTGACGGCACGCAGAAAGCAAAGAGGTCATCCATATTAATGTGGAGGACCCAGACTGGTTATTGGTGACACTTTTCTATCGGAGAAATGCCCCACAGCTGTCACTAAGACTCTCTGGTAACACTGCGACAAAACTTGTACATTGTAATGAAGTCGACAACGTTCTAGCTTCGGATATGCCGTCAGGGATTTCTGGGCCCGGCCACATTGGTCGTGGGTTTTTGAGTGGTTTCCCCTGATAGTCTCTGAATTAACGTCCCCCGATGTTAAGTTATATCGGACGATGAATGAAATAATGCTCAAATTTGCCCGGGAGCCATAGAGCTTAGTTACCAGACATTCGTCTTTCTGCATAAGGAAAAACCTCCAACGTTAAGTCATATCGGACGATGAATGAAATGATGTTCAAACGAGTACAGGATACATAGGGCTTAGTGTTACCAGACATTCATATTTCAGGATAAGGGAAAACCTCCAACGTTAATTCATATTGTACGATGAGTGAAATGATGTTCAGATGAGTACAGGGTACATACAGCTTAGAGTTACTAAACATTCATCTTTCAGGATAAGGGAAAACCTCCAACGTTAAGTCCTTTCGGACGATGAATGAAATGATGTTCATATGAGTGCAAGATACATAGAGCTTAGATTTACTAGACATTCATCTTTCAGTATAAGGGAAATCCTCCAACGTTGTCATATCGTACGATGAATGAAATCATGTTCAAATGGGTACAGGGTACATTGAGCTTAGAGTTATCACACATTCATCTTCCAGGATAAGGGAAAACCTCCAGCGTTAAGTCATTTCGGACGATGAATGAAATGGTGTTCAAATGAGTACAAGATACAGAGAGCTTAGATTTACTGGACATATATCTTTCAGTATAAGGGGAAACCTCCAACGTTAAGTCATATTGGACGACGAATGCAATGATACTGAAGTGAGTACAGGTTGCATAGAGCGAAGAGTTACCAGGCATTCGTCTTTCAGGATAAGAGAAAACCTCCAACGTTAAGTCATATCAGACGATGACTGAAATGATGGTGAAATGAGTACAGGGTAAATAGAGCTTAGAGTTATCACACAGTCATCTTTCAGGATTAGGGAAAACCTCCAACGTTAAGTTATATCGCATGATAAATGAACTGATGTTCAAATGAGTACAGGGTACATTGAGCTTAGAGTTACCAGACATTCATCTTTCAGGATAAGAGAAAACCTCCAACGTTATGTCATATCGGACGATGAATGAAATGATGTTCAAATGAGTACAGTGTCCATAGAGCTTAGAGTTACCCAACATTCATCTTTCAGGATAACAGAAAACCTCCAACGTTAAGTCATATCGGACGATGAATGAAATGATGTTCAAATCAGTACAGGGCACATAGAGCTTAGAGTTACCAGACATTCATCTTTCAGGATAAGGGAAAACCTCCAACGTTAAGTCATATCGGACGATGAATGAAATAATGTTCAAATCAGTACAGGGCACATAGAGCTTAGAGTTACTAGACATTCATCTTTCAGGATAAGGGAAAACCTCCAACGTAAAGTTATATCGGACCATGAATGAAATAATGTTCAAATGAGTACAGGGTACGTAGAGCTTAGAGTTACTAGACATTCATCTTTCAGGATAAGGGAAAACCTCCAACGTAAAGTTATATCGGACGATGAATGAAATGATGTTCAAATGAGTACAGGGTACATAGAGCTTAGTTACCAGACATTCATCTTTCAGGATAAGAGAAAACCTCCAACGTTAAGTCATATCGGACAATGAATTAAATAATGTTGAAATGAGTACAGGATACATAGGGCTCAGGGTTACCACACATTCAGGATAAGGGTAAACCTCCAACGTGAAGTCATATCGGGTGTAGAATGATATGATGTTCAAATGAGTACAGGGTGCAAGGAGCTTAGAGTTACCAGACATTCATCTTTCAGGATAAGGTATCGTCCGTAGCCTATTCTTATACTCTATTTTTTTTAGATACTCTCACAAGAAAAAAATCCAGTGAGGTTAGGTCAGGGGATTTGTGGGACCACAGATTTTTTAGATTATTCTATTAAACGAAATTGGTTACAAGTTCCATGTTGTGATTATATTCATGGCACATAGCTCCGTCTTCCTGGAAAAACCTTCTCTCAATCGGATATCATTTCCGTAAAACTTCAGAGAAGATGGTGAGATGGGTACAAACATGTATAGATGCTGGTGGAGGACACTTCTAACATTTTCTCTGAGTTGAAATACTGTAATATAATCTCCCAATTGTGTGTTTTTTTCTCCCAATGTTGCACATGTTTTGCTGTTATTGGTTCGAAAATTATGGCGTAATGAAATGGTTTAGTTTTATTTGGATCGCACAATATTCCGTTCCGTTCACGACATAACACGAATATATCATGCCAGAGATACAAAAGATGTTGACTTTAACGCTACGTCCAACATATGTTTTTAAATTTGCTATTTAATTATTAAGAAACTCACTAATTTTCTCGATGAGGAATCGGTTAACATCTGGCGTATGATGTAATATATTATTAATTTTGTTCTGATGAACCAATACGGAATCTGGTCATTGTATTGGTGAAGTTAGCTAAGGGTTGTTGCTAAGTAAATCTAATAATGGAGGGTAAGAAGGGCAAATACGCTGGAGGGGGGTTAAAACTGCTATCCATGTTTGTCCATTAGGGTAATACGCCGTACTGATAACTCTAAAATAGTCAACATGCACCGGGGAATACAGCATGTCTGGTTTTGTCCACTGTATCAACAAGCCACTGGGCAGTATTGCACAATGAACGAAAACACCACTCGGCCGATTTTGACAATTGAAGACGTCCGTTCTTCTAGGTATAGGTTATATGATGTATTAAAAAGTTAAAAAATTAGAAAGCTCAGAAGTTTGTACTATATTAGAATAAACTGAGACAGCAGAAGGTCACTGCTGTCATCACCCACACACAAGCAGTAACAAACATAGAGAATTAAATTTATTGGGAGTCGATTAATGAAACTAAACAACACTTGCTTTTAAATTTTCCCAGAACTAGTTTCAGAGGCCTTCCCTCTATCCTCAGCCGGACATGGACATATTGGTGTAGCTGGCAATATTTTGTCATCAGTCTCCTCTGGTGGCAGTTCGAGGAATTTGCTGAACAAATCTTTCTGGGGGATGTCGAAATTGAATACTTTGTTCCTATTTTTTGAAATGAAGATTTGTTCCCATGTGGACAGTTCTTGTTTTCCTGTTGTTTCCAAGATCCCACAAACAGGCAATCTTTAATAGTTTGGCACACAAACTGGTCAACATCCCTCTCACAGCAGAAGAATACAAAACAGAATACAACAAAATTATTGAAATAGCACAGAAAAATGACTTTCCCAAATCACTAGTAGACAAAAAAGTGAACTTAGCAAAAAATAAGAAACTGCTAAAGGTAACCACAAGCCTATCAGCTACAGAAACTAAAATTATCTTCAAAAGATTCACTTACCATCCATGGGCCTTTGATAAATTCAAAAAAGTCTTCAAAAAACAAAACATTCAAAACCAGTGAACCATTACTCCTTAAAAAACCTAATTTGTTCAAACATCAAAGATGCCATTCCATCTAACAAAAAATCTGGTATATATCAAATTGAATGCTGTGACTGTAGTCAAATTTATATTGGAAAAAAACAAAAGAAATTTAGAAACAAGAGCAAAGAAACAGTTTACGAACATAAAATACAAACAATTAGAAAAATCAGCAGTGGCCACGCATTTTTGGGGAAAAAACCACAACATAAATCCAGAACCAAAATTACTAAAACATACAACAGGAAAAGAAGAACTGTCCACATGGGAACAAATCTGCATTTCAAAAACATAGGAACAAAGTATTCAATTTTGACATCCCCCAGAAAGATTTGTTCAGCAAGTTCCTCGAACTGCCACCAGAGGAGACTGATGACAAAATATTGCCAGCTACACCAATGAGAACCAGCCGATGTCCGGCTGAGGATAGAGGGAAGACCTCTGAAACTAGTTCCGGGAAAATTTAAAAGTAAGTGTTGTTTTGTGTCATTAATCGACTCCCAATAAATTTAATTTATACAACAACACTGTTTTCAACACTTCCATGAAAGGATTTTTAAACATAGAGAAAATAATGCTTTATTTCGAGAGTCAAGCCGAAACGTTGCCCAATGAACTTCTAATGTTAAAGCGGATCTGAGATCGCGCTACTCGTAAGCGATACACTAAACTGAGAGAGCGGAAGCTCACTGTTGTTATGACCCACTCACAAGCAGTAACAAACATAGAGAAATTGATGTTTTATTTCGAAAGTCAAGCCGAAACATTCCCAAATGAACTTCTAATATTAAAGCGGATGTGAGATCGCGCTACTCGTAAGCGATACAATAACCTGAGACAGCAGAAGCTCACTGCTGTTATGACCCACACACAAGCAGTAACAAACATAGAGATATTGATCCTTTATTTCGAGAATGAAGTCAAAACATTGCCAAATGAACTTCTAATCTTAAAGCGAATGTGAGATTGCGCTACTTGTAAGCGATACACTAAACTGAGACAGCAGAAGCTCACTGCTGTTATGACCCACACACAAGCAGTAACAAACATAGAGAAATTGATGTTTTATATCGAGAGTCAAGTCGAAATATTGCCAAATGAACTTCTAATGTTAGAGCGGAAGTGAGATCACGCTGTCCGTAAGCGATACACTAAACTGAGACAACAGAAGCTCACTGCTGTTATGACCCACACACAAGCAGTAACAAACTTAGAGAAATTGATGTTGTATTTCGAGAGTCTAACAGAAACATTGCCCAATGAACTTCTAATGTTAAAGCGGATGTGAGATCTCGCTGTCCGTAAGCGAAACACTAAACTGAGACAACAGAAGCTCACTGCTGTTATAACCCACACACAAGCAATAACAAACTTAGAGAAATTGATGTTGTATTTCGAGAGTCAAACAGAAACATTGCCCAATGAACTTCTAATGTTAAAGCGGATGTGAGATCACGCTACTCGTAAGCGATACACTAAACTGAGACAGCAGAAACTCACTGCTGTTATGTCTTACACACAAGCAGTAACAAACATAGAGAAATTGATGCTTTATTTCGAGAGTCAAGTCGAAACATTGCCAAATGGACTTCTGATGTTAAAGCGGGTGTGAGATCACGCTGTCCGTAAGCGATACACTAAACTGAGGCAGCAGAAGCTCACTGCTGTTATGACCCACACACAAGCAGTAACAAACATAGAGAAATTGATGCTTTATTTCGAGAGTCAAGCCGAAACATTGCCCAATGAACTTCTAATGTTAAAGCGGATGTGAGATCGCGCTACTCGTAACCGATACACTAAACTGAGACAGCAGAAGTCACTGCTGTTATGACCCACACACAAGCTGTAACAAACATAGAGAAATTAATGCTTAATTTCGAGAGTCAAGCCGAAACATTGCGAAAAGAACTTTTAATGTTAAAGCGGATGTGAGATCACGCTGTCCGTAAGCGATACACTAAACTGAGACAGCAGAAGCTCACTGCTCTTATGACCCACGCACAAGCAATAACAAACGTAGAGAAATTTATGCTTTATTTCGAGAGTCAAACCGAAACACTGACAAATGAACTTCTAATTCTAAAGCGGATCTGAGAAAAGCGATACACTAAACTGAGACAGCAGAAGCTCTCTGCTGTTATGACCCACACAGAAGCAGTAACAAACATAGAGGAATTGATGTTTTATTTCGAGAGTCAAGTCGAAACATTGCCAAATGAACTTCTAATGTTAAAGCGGATGTGAGATCACGCTGTCGGTAAGCGATACACTAAACTAGCCATTCGCTGGATAACTTCCATTATTATAAAAGTTTCTAAAATTCAGTTTGGGCTGCCTTATGTCTGGAGCGAAGGATAGCTTAATGCTGTGGATTAGTGTGTGCGGTAGAGAGAGAGAGAGAGAGAGAGAGAGAGAGAGAGAGAGAGATCGAGAGATCGAGAGAGATCGAGAGAGATCGAGAGAGATCGAGAGAGATCGAGAGAGATCGAGAGAGATCGAGAGAGATCGAGAGAGATCGAGAGAGATCGAGAGAGATCGAGAGAGATCGAGAGAGATCGAGAGAGATCGAGAGAGATCGAGAGAGATCGAGAGAGATCGAGAGAGATCGAGAGAGATCGAGAGAGATCGAGAGAGATCGAGAGAGATCGAGAGAGATCGAGAGAGATCGAGAGAGATCGAGAGAGATCGAGAGAGATCGAGAGAGATCGAGAGAGATCGAGAGAGATCGAGAGAGATCGAGAGAGATCGAGAGAGATCGAGAGAGATCGAGAGAGATCGAGAGAGATCGAGAGAGATCGAGAGAGATCGAGAGAGATCGAGAGAGATCGAGAGAGATCGAGAGAGATCGAGAGAGATCGAGAGAGATCGAGAGAGATCGAGAGAGATCGAGAGAGATCGAGAGAGATCGAGAGAGATCGAGAGAGATCGAGAGAGATCGAGAGAGATCGAGAGAGATCGAGAGAGATCGAGAGAGATCGAGAGAGATCGAGATATGGAGATATGGAGATATGGAGATATGGAGATATGGAGATATGGAGATATGGAGATATGGAGATATGGAGATATGGAGATATGGAGATATGGAGATCGAGAGATGGAGATATGGAGATCGAGAGATGGAGATATGGAGATCGAGAGATGGAGATATGGAGATCGAGAGATGGAGATATGGAGATCGAGAGATGGAGATATGGAGATCGAGAGATGGAGATATGGAGATCGAGAGATGGAGATATGGAGATCGAGAGATGGAGATATGGAGATCGAGAGATGGAGATATGGAGATCGAGAGATGGAGATATGGAGATCGAGAGATGGAGATGGAGATCGAGAGATGGAGATGGAGATCGAGAGATGGAGATGGAGATCGAGAGATGGAGATGGAGATCGAGAGATGGAGATGGAGATCGAGAGATGGAGATGGAGATCGAGAGATGGAGATGGAGAGATGGAGATGGAGATGGAGATGGAGAGATGGAGATGGAGATGGAGATGGAGATCGAGAGAGGGAGATCGAGAGAGGGAGATCGAGAGAGGGAGATGGAGATCGAGAGAGGGAGATCGAGAGAGGGAGATGGAGATCGAGAGAGAGAGATCGAGAGAGAGAGATGGAGATCGAGAGAGAGAGAGAGAGAGAGAGAGAGAGAGATCGAGAGAGAGAGAACCGTGAAGAGATTGGAGGTATCGACGTTGTAGTGCTGAGTACGTAGTCGCGTATCATTCGCTGAAGACCAGAACGCCTGGCATTTGAAAAACATAACGTCACTACAAATTCTGTAGATTACTTACCGCAGTTGGTGTTGCACTGTAGTAATTTTAATTTAGCACAGAATTTGCAAGTTTTAGTAACAATAAATAAGATCTATTGTTCGAGAATGTTGATAAGGCCACTGGATTGTGCTCCAGGAGTTTTTGGACGTAGGGGATGGTTTGCCTCTATTCAGGCAGAAGTTGTGGAGATCAGACGTCATCCGTTTGGACGTAATTATGACGTTAATGTTTGCAGACGCCTCTCCAGGGACAGGTAAGCCAAACAGCCTCCAGGGGACGTAAATATAAAGTGTTAACTCGGGGTTTGCGTGTTCACCTGTGAATTATCCACCACCGGTGTCAGAGAAAACACCTCCCGCCAAAGTGGGCGCTATGCATACGTCAAAGTCAAATTATATCCTTTGCTTCCGTTAGAGGACCCGGAAAACCTGGCCGTCCTTAATGGGGATAAGGTGTTATCCCAGCGGCGAGATCCGTAATTAACCTTTATAAATTTGTTTCTTAATACTACGAGTCTAATGAATTGCTTTGCGTGTATTCTCGAGTCATTAATCTGCGCCTTGAATACGCAGAAAAGATGGTGAATCACGTTTCAGCCAAGTTGATTCTGAGTTAGGACATTCAACGTTCTCTAAAGTTAAGTCATATCGGACGATGAATAAAATGATACTCCAAAGAGCATAGTGTCCATAGAGCTTAAAGTAACCAGACATTTATCTTTCAGGATAAGAGAAAACCTCCAACGTTGTCATATCTGACGATGAATGAAATGATGTTCAAATGAGTACAGGTTACATAGAGCTTAGAGATACCAGACATTCATCTTTCAGGATAAGGGAAAACCTCCAACGTTAAGTCATATCGGACGATGAACGAAATGATGTTCAAATGAGTACATGGTACATAGAGCTTAGAGTTACCAGACTTTCATCTTTCAGGATAAGGGAAAACCTCCAACGTTAAGTCATATCGGACGATGAATGAAATGATGTTCAAATGTGTACAGCGTACATAGAGTTTAGAATTACCGGACATTCATCTTTCAGGATAAGGGAAAACCTCCAACGTTATGTCATATAGGACGATGATGAAATGATGTTCAAATGAGTCCAGGGTACAACGAGCTTAGAGTTACCAGACATTCATCTTTCAGGATAAGAGAAAACCTCCAACGTGACCTCATATCGGACGATGAATGAAATGATGTTCAAATGAGTACAGGGTACATAGAGCTTAGAGTTACCAGACATTCATCTTTCAGGATAAGAGAAAACCTCCAACGTTAAGTCATATCGGACGATGAATGAAATGATGTTCAAATGAGTATAGGGTACTTTGAGCAGAGAATTACCAGACATTCATCTTTCAGAATAAGGGAAAACCTCCAAAGTTAAGTTATATCGGACGATGAATGAAATGATGTTCAAATAAGTACAGGGTACATAGAGCTTAGAGATACCAGACATTCATCTTTCAGGATAAGAGAAAACCTCCAACGTTAAGTCATATCGGACGATGAATGAAATGATGTTCAAATGAGTATGGGGTACTTTGAGCAGAGAATTACCAGACATTCATCTTTTAGAATAAGGGAAAACCTCCAAAGTTAAGTTATATCAGACGATGAATGGAATGATGTTCAAAGTACAGGGTACATAGAGCTTAGTTACCAGACATTCATCTTTCAGGATAAGAGAAAACCTCCAACGTTAAGTCATATCTGACGATGAATGAAGTTATGTTCAAATGAGTACAGGGTACATAGAGCTTAGAGTTACCAGACATTCATCTTTCAGGATAAGAGAAAGCCTCCAACGTTAAGTCATATCGGACGATGAATGAAGTTATGTTCAAATGAATACAGGGTACATAGAGCTTAGAGTTACCAGATATTCATCTTTTAGGATGACAGAAAACCTCCAACGTTAAGTCGTATTGGAGGATGAATGAAGTTATGTTCAAATGAGTACAGGGTACATAGAGCTTAGAGTTACCAGATATTCATCTTTCAGGATGACAGAAAGCCTCCAACGTTAAGTCATATCGGAGGATGAATAAAGTTATGTTCAAATGAGTACAGGGTACATAGGGCTTAGAGTTACCAGATATTGATCTTTCAGGATGACAGAAAACCTCCAACGTTAAGTCACATCAGACGATGAATAAAGTGATATTCAAATGAGTACAGGATAAATAGAGCTTAGAGTTACCAGACATTCATCTTTCAGGATAAGGGAAAACCTCCATCGTTAAGTCATATCGGGCGATGAATGAAATGGATGTTGCAATGAGTACAGGGTACATAGTGCTTAGAGTTACCAAACATTCATCTTTCAGGATAAGAGAAATTCTCCAACGTTGTTATATCGGACGATGAATGAAATGATGTTCAAATGAGTGCAGGTACAAGAACTTAGAGTTACCAGACCTTCATCTTTCATGATATGGAGAAACTACAAGAGAAAAGCTTATCCGGATAACTCACTCTGACCGAAATTCGAACGTGGGACCTCTTAAACATGAGGCAAACGTGCTACCACTTAGGCTACACAGTTGTCGTGGAAGTCACTTAAATTAGGTAAACGTTGCCTGCGGATTTATATCGCAAGCTCTGTCTCTTTGCCTTATAACGAACGCACTGAAGATTTCGGGTACTATCTTCGACTTACTGTAACAAAGTTACCATGCCAACCAACCGGGAGGGTCTTAAATTTCCGAGGTAGTTCGCTAAACCACAATACAGTCTCAAAATCATTTTGAGTTAACGTAATCCCATAAGCAAGTTAACAATCTCGTAAGTACCTTTAATGTCTCGGATTTCATTATTGTGTGCTGCTCTAATGGTTAGCATGCTCTTTTCCTTTGTTTATCAACAGTCCCTGGGTTGTTAATACATTGTTTATTCCCGGGAGTCGCCGGCACTTGAGCTTGCAGCAGTGAGCGTAGAAGTAAAGCCAATAGTTGCTGAAGACACTTTTTTAAAATAAAACAGGCTTATTGTTTTAGTTATCCCATTTTCGAATAAAAAATTTTAAGCAACACTGTTTTTAAATGACTTGAAGTGCACTCACCTTTGTAAAATGTTTTAAGAACTGCCAATAAGTAGTGGCTTTGTCATTCTATTCTTTTTGTATGGACAGGATATTGAAAAGAAAGAAAAAAGTAAGGGTAAACATATTTATGGAAACTATAAGTATTTGAAAGTTCAAAGAAATGCCAAAAAGTTACATTAGTTGTGTACTTTAACGAAGTCTCGTACATTTCTGTGAAGTAGCACTTTGTCTCTTACCGTTTATCAGTAATGCAAACGTACTGCAGAATGAACACGACTTTTGAGGCTGTATCCAGAATCTTAGATATGCAGTTCATTTGTCAGGGAAAAAATCTGAATCGTTGTGACACAAACGCGGCACTATTATGTGTTTCAAATATGATGTTTGTTCTTGTGCGGTATTACCAATCGGAGTCGTACGGTGTTGTAGTATTGCATTCCCCCTAAGTGGTGTATGCCGAGCGCCAGCCTAATCAATTTCTAATAAATACTACTCGCGCTAAGACAAATATCCAGACAAAAGTCTGTCTTGAAAGGTCACGCCGTGTTTGCTTTTGGAAAGAGGTTAGCAAACGTGGAACCCACCGTGCAGACATCTCAGACATGTGCAGTTCGTCCACACACTACCATAACTAAGATGTGTCTCATTCATGATCATTTGGATGGTTGCTCGTCTGTCTTCCAGTATTAAACACTCCACTTTCTTCACTGTGACAGCTGACGGTCTACCAGCTCTTGGCTCAACTGTCAGGGACATGTGACCAGTTTGAAAATTCCTTTTCCACCTCACAATAGTGTCATACGATGGACAATCATTTCCATAAACTGCCGTCATCTCGTCATGGATTTCCCGGGCAATTTTGGCCTTCAAATACAGGAACTTGGTCACACTACGAGCCTCAATTTTCTCCATCTTACACCTCAGTCACTTCTGGCACTCAATGTAAAAAAAACAGAAGGACTCAAATCACTGTAACTACCAACATTATGTCCCGAGGGATCAATGATGACACTGAAAAAAATTTATCACTCTAGCATAGAAACTACATGGTGCCAATTAAAACATTAAGGCATCACAAGGGTACATGAGGATGCGGTACTTTCTTGAATATAACTTTGTCATTGAACCTTTTACTTTTAGAGTTCTGGTGGTTGTAGACTGCACAAGATCGTTGCACCATCTCACCCTCCCTCTCCATCGCTCTTTCTGTCACTCTCCATCTTTCCCTCTCTTCCCCTCCCTAATCCCCTTCTCTCTCTCACCATCTCACCCTCCGTCTCCATCGCTCTTCATGTCACTCTCCATCTTTCTCTCTCTTCCCCTCCCTAATCCTTTTCTCACTCTCACCATCTCCCTCCCTCTCCATCGCTCATACTGTCACTCTCCATCTTTCCCTCTCTTCCCCTCCCTAATCCCTTTCTCTCTCACACCATCTCTCCCACCCTGTCTATCGCTCTTGCTGTCACTCTCCATCTTTCCCTTTCTACCCCTCCTTAATCCCTTTCTCTGTATCTCTCTCTCACCATCTCACCCGCCCTCTCCATCACTCTTCATGTCACTCTCCATCTTTCCCTCTCTTCCGCTCCCTATTCCGTTTCTCTCTTTCACCATCTCTCCCTCTCTCTCTCTATCGCTCTTCCTGTCACTCTCCATCTTTCCCTTTCTTCCCCTCCCTAATCCCCTTGTCTCACACCATTTCTCCCTCCCTCTCCATCGCTCTTCCTGTCACTCTCCATCTTTCCCCTTCTTCCCCACCCTAATCCCCTTCTCTCTCTCTCTCTCTCACCATCTCACCCGCCCTCTCCATCACTCTTCACGTCACTCTCCATCTTTCCCTCTCTTCCGCTCCCTAAACCCCTTCTCCTTCACAATTTCTCTCTCCCTCTCCATCGCTCTTCCTGACACTCTCCATCTTTCCCTCTCTTCCCCTCCCTAATCCCTTTCTCTCTCAATATCTCTCCCTCCCTCTCTATCGCTCTTCCTGTCACTCCATCTTTCCGTCCCTTCCCCTCCCTAAACCCCTTCTCTCTCACTATTTCTCTCTCCCTCTCTATCGCTCTTCCTGTCACTCTCCATATTTGCCTCTCTTCCCCTCCCTAAACCCCTTCTCTCTCACCATTGCTCTCTCCCTCTCCATCGCTCTTCCTGTCACTCTCCATCTTTCCCTCTCTTCCCCTCCCAAATCCCTTTCTCTCTCTTACCCTCCCTCCCTACCCCTCTATCGCTCTTCGTGTCACTCTCCATCTTTCCCCTTCTTCCCCACCCTAATCCCCTCTCTCTCTCTCTCTTTCTCTCTCTCTCTCACCATCCGACCCGCTCTCTCCATCACTCTACACGTCACTCTCCATCTTTCCCTCTCTTCCGCTCCCTAAACCCCTTCTCCTTCACAATTTCTCTCTCCCTCTCCATCGTTCTTCCTGTCACTCTCCATCTTTCCCTCTCCATCTTTCCCTCTCTTCCCCTCCCTAATCCCTTTCTCTCTCAATATCTCTCCCTCCCTCTCTATCGCTCTTCCTGTCACTCCATCTTTCCGTCCCTTCCCCTCCCTAAACCCCTTCTCTCTCACTATTTCTCTCTCCCTCTCTATCGCTCTTCCTGTCACTCTCCATATTTGCCTCTCTTCCCCTCCCTAAACCCCTTCTCTCTCACCATTTCTCTCTCCCTCTCCATCGCTCTTCCTGTCACTCTCCATCTTTCCCTCTCTTCCCCTCCCAAATCCCTTTCTCTCTCTTACCCTCCCTCCCTACCTCTCTATCGCTCTTCGTGTCACTCTCCATCTTTCCCCTTCTTTCCCACCCTAATCCCCTTCTCTCTCTCTCTCTCTCACCATCCGACCCGCCCTCTCCATCACTCTACACGTCACTCTCCATCTTTCCCTCTCTTCCGCTCCCTAAACCCCTTCTCCTTCACAATTTCTCTCTCCCTCTCCATCGTTCTTCCTGTCACTCTCCATCTTTCCCTCTCTTCCCCTCCCTAATCCCTTTCTCTCTCACAATCTCTCCCTCCCTCTCTATCGCTCTTCCTGTCACTCCATCTTTCCCTCTCTTCCCCTCCCTAAACCCCTTCTCTATCACCATTTCTCTCTCCCTCTCTATCGCTCTTCCTGTCACTCTCCACCTTTCCTTTTCTTCCCCTCCCTAATCCCCTTCTCTCTCACCATTTCTCCCTCCTCCATCGCTCTTCCTGTCACTCCCCATATTTTCTTCTCTTTCCCTTCCTAATCCCTTTCTCTCTCACCATCTCTTCCTCCCTCTCCATCTCTCTTCCTGTCACTCTCCATAGTTCATTCTCTTCCCCTCCCCAATACCTTTCTCTCCCTCTTTCTCTCTTTCTCTCTCACACACACACGCACACACACACACTTTCACCGTCACACACAGACACACACAAACAAGCACCTTTTCCTGAAAATGTTATTACTTTTAATTCTTTCACCCTGAGTAAATGAATTTCCTTACTTTGAGTGGAATGCAGGACCTTCTTTATTTCCTAGGTATACATCAAGACAAAGCAGATAGTGTAAAACTGCAATTGTTGAGAGAAGCATATTAAATAACATGACACTGACGGTTGTTGAAAGGGCGTCGTCAAACAGCGGTTTGCTTGGCAATAGGGGTACCCGCATTGTGTACGTTTGAATGTATCTTTAGATTTACATAATGCAGCGTCCCTCTTAGACAAAATAATCTTTATAATGCCGCGGGCGCACAGTTAACGAGATTGGGTGGATGCCTTTATACTCCCAGGAAATGCTTTCTTAAAACAAATGGCGATCTTTTGCATTCATAAACGGGTATTTGAGTTTTTGTTAAATGAGTAGTCGTTATTCATTTTTTTTATTTCTTCGCCGCACAAAACAACAGCATTTCAAAGCTATCACATACCCACCAAGTACTTTCGTGATTTGATTTTGTTAAATCATATTGGAAGATGAATGAAATGCTCAAATAAGTCCAGATTGGTTAAAGGTTAGTTACCAGACATTCATCTTTCAGGACAAGGTAGAACATCCAGCGTTGACATATCGGATCATGAATGAAATTTTGTTCAAATGTGTACACTGTACATAGACCTTAGAGTTACCAGATATTGATCTTCAAGGATAAAGGAAAACCTCCAACGTTAAGTCATATCAAACGATGAATGAAATGATGTTCATGAGTACAGGGTGCATGGAGCTTAGGGTTACTGATATTCATCTTTCAGGATAAAGGAAAACCTCCAACGTTAAGTCATATCGGACGATGAATAAAATGATGTTCAAATAAGTACAGAGTACATAGAACTTAGTTACCAGGCATTCGTCTTTCAGGATAAGAGAAAACCTCCAACGTTAAGTTATATCCGACGTTGAATGAAATGATGTTCAAATGAGTACAGGCTACACAGAGCTTAGAGTTATCAGACATTCATCTTTCAGGATAAGGGGAACCCTCCAACGTTAAGTCATATTGGACGAGGAATGAAATGATGTTCAAATGAGTACAGAGTACATAGAACTTAGTTACCAGGCATTCGTCTTTCAGGATAAGAGAAAACCTCCAACGTTAAGTTATATCCGACGTTGAATGAAATGATGTTCAAATGAGTACAGGCTACACAGAGCTTAGAGTTACCAGACATTCATCTTTCAGAATAAGAGAAAACCTCCAACGTTAAGTCATATCGGACGATGAATAAAATGATGTTCAAATGAGTACAGAGTACATAGAACTTAGTTACCAGGCATTCGTCTTTCAGGATAAGAGAAAACCTCCAACGTTAAGTCATATTGGACGAGGAATGAAATGATGTTCAAATGAGAACAGAGTACATAGAGCTTAGAGTTACCACACATTCATCTTTCAGGGTGAGGGAAGACCTCCAACGTTAAGAATGAAACATTGCTCTAATGAGTCCAGGTATATAGAACTTTGATTTAGACATTCACCTTTCAGGATAAGGGAAAACCTGGAAGACCCCTTATTCTAGATAACTCACTCTTATCGAGATTCGAACTGGGTACTTCTTGAACCTGAGGCAGACACTCTACGGAGGCGCAGAGAACCAGCTCAGTCGCTTGGAGAGCCACCGAACTTTTGCAGTCAAAGAAATGGAAGTTATGCTTTCACAAAATATAAATTCTTTTCTTAGTATGATTCTATCACTTCGATTTTACCAGTTATTTCAGAGTGAACACGACTTCTGAGGATATTCCCGGCAATTTCAAGATATATATATTTCGTTTTCCATTAAAATATCTGGACGATGAGATGTTTTTATCAATATATTTGAGCCCATTTTTGAGAATCTCAAACATTTTGGAAAATGTTGCATGTAAATGTTAATGTGACATTTTTTTTGAAAATATTAGAGTTGTATCATCGAAAGTTTCTGAAGTTGGTACCAATTTTGGATTTTAACTAATGTTTTAGTATTTAAGTTTTGTTATAAGTCCATTTTCATTGTTAGAACGACCATCGCGTAACAAAAGTGTATCGTTTCTATTGTTATCGGCTAGCCTGTTGCAAATTCATTTTTATTTTGTTTTGTCAACGTTGCAAGTTAAAACTAATTTGTAAAAGTGATGGCGGTGAAACTGGAAGAAAACATGTTTTGATATTTAATAAAAAAAATTTAAGTAATTGAAATTGGAGATTTCTCGATTATTCCTTCTCCTCCAGGTTCACAGATGCTCCTGCTAAACAGTTGCCTGGTAATTCTCGGCTCCATTCAGGCCGGTTATTTCATTAACAGCTTGCATTTGTTTTATAGATTTTAGCTCCGCGTTCCTTTTTTAGTAATTACATTTTAGCAATTTGAATGCAGCCACATTGAAGAAAAGTAAGAGGAAAATGAAATTAAGAACGGTTCTATTAAAATGAATGCCAGTCCCATTATCAATAAAAACGTAGATAAAACGGGAAAGGGGGGAGGGAGAAATTAAAGAATTGTTGACAAAATTTCAAAACTGGTACAGCCGTGTTCTAAATGTTGTAGGCATTTTTAACTTTCTAGACTAAACAAATGGAATTGTCACTGATATCCTTGGATACACTGAGCTTTGAAGATGTGTACCTACTGTTGTATTTGACGTTTGTAATAAATAACTTTGTGAAGAAAATTCCATCTAAGGTAGCTGAAAAATATGAATGAACATAAGCCGGGGCTAGGCGTGGCTGTTCTATCGCTAATAGCCAATGCTGTGCGTGCAACGTTGTACAGTTAAGCACGCATACTGACCTGCTTTACCGTAGTACACGGCTAATTTGTTTGCGCCCTCTAAAGATACCAGTTAATTATCTTGTCTTTCCCGTGTTACAGAGCTATTTTTTTCTGAGGATTACTGTCAAATCCCATGTTTGTGGCACATCTGGTTTCGAAGATATGGAAAGATAAGGCGTCTGAATGCGATGCACTTGTCCCAGCGTTTCTGCCAGTCTTCAAAGACATGCTGGAAACCATTTTTGAGAAATCCTTCATAATCGCCTCCGCAGCCTTCCCCACTGCTTCTGATGATGGATAATGCCTCCCACGAAGGCGTTTGTTCAAGTTAGGGAATAGAAAGAAGTCACATGGGGGCTAAACCCAGACTATAGAGAGGGTGAGCGATGCACTTCACGTTGATTTTTGCAAGATATTCAGCAACAACATTGCCAATATGCGTCCGCACATTATCGTGGTGCAGCATCCAGCCTGCTTCAAGGAAATGTGGTCTTTTGCGCCTGATATGGACTTGCAATGTTTTCAGCACATTCCTGTAGTATTTTCCAGTTACTGATGTGTGTGCAGGTACAACGTGCTGATAAAACTTTCCATGAATATCAAAGAATGAGATGACCATAGCTTTCCCAGCAGAAGCAACCACTTTTGCTTTTGTGGGGGTTGGTAATGAAGGAGATTTCCACACTGAGCTTTGCTGTTTGCTCACAGAATCAAAATGATGTAGCCAGCAGTGATTACGTTTGAAGGAAACTCCGGATCTTCCTGTAACATTAATTTCAACTGCATGCAGACCTACATGCGAATTTCCTTTTGTTCGGGTGTCAACAGTCTTGGAACCCAGCGCGCACAAACACGTCTCATGTGTAATGTTTCTGTCACCAACGTGTGGGTGGCACCCAATGAAATGTTCAGGACTTCAGAAAGTGATCTTAAGGTAATTTGTCGATCCTCTCTCACAATGGCAGCAGCAGTGTTGATGTTTTCTTCCGTAAGAGCAGTAACTGGAGCACCGGGTCCAACTTCCTTTTAAATTGTCTCCCGTCTTTAAACTTTTAAACCACCTTCGAGCTGTGCTGTAGGGAAGAACAGACTCTCCATAGGCCTCCTGTAACATTGTATAGGCTTCAACTGAAGATTCTTTGAGACGAAAGCAGAATTTCAAAGCCGCATATTGTTCCTCGCGTGTTACCTCCATTGCAGTTGTAGGCGATACTGAACATGTCTGAACTTGCCTGGTTCTCACAGGCGGGAAACAGGAGTACCAACAATGAAACTACTACGACGTGTTTGTTTTACATTAAGCTAACATAATATAATAATATTGAATTTTAATAAGAAAAATTATGACCGTAAAAAATTTGTAATTTGAGTCATTTTGTTTTGTGTGCATATGAACGATAGCTATGTCAGTGAACTGTTCTCCAGTTCAAGGTGTTCAGGTTCAAATTGTGCGATAATCATTGTATATATTCTCACACACCTGTTGAAATATTAAGCGAACTTCTCTGTCAGTATCTGTATCACTGTACATCTCAACATTTGTATGATACTTGCTATGTTGAGACAGAGACAGATATATCTTCCATCTCTGTCGCCCGCTTGCCCTCTTTGTAGCTATTCTAACAGCGTTAGAGCTTTCGTTAAAGCACATAATTTGCCACATATATTTTTTGAGGGGTGAACCTGCGCATTGTTGTAATATGAGCGCTGTGATTTAGTTCCCCGCCACGGAATGCACCCGCGATCTATCGCAACACTGGAGGAGGGGTGCGGATTTTAAGTCCAGCGTATAGGACCGGCGCCCTCTCAACATGGTGATGAAAACCAAATTTTAGGTTGGGGGTGCGTTGATGCTGACCACATCTCCACTCCGTATCGTTGGATGATTGCCCACCTCTGCCGTGCGTATGTGCGCGGTGGTTTATTTTCTGATGAGGAATTAATTTTTCAAGTACCTATACCTTTCTCATTTTAACTTCATGAATACAGTTTGAAGTTTTTTAGAAACAGTGGCTGCATATGGAAATTTATATTTTCTAATGTCATATAACTTTTATATCTGAATTGTTTGATATTAATTTCAATTTTAATAAAGATATTAACAGGTGCTTTGCTTTAGGATGTTAGAAGATTTAACTTTTTACAATTCCTTTAAATTGAATTAAATACAGAAGATCTTTATTGCTTAATGTCCTTGCCACACAAAGACAATGCAATTTCGTGACTAGGAGCGGCATGTATTGCTCGATTGCCCGCAGTACGCCCGCGTTCGCCAGTTTTTGGGCTTGGGGACTAACTTGTTCGGTGTTTTAGGGGATGACCCAGTGGCCGTGGATAAGGCACTGCGGTTTGTTGCTAAAATTGGTTTTAATAAACAAGTCTGACTTCTATTTTATATTTATTAATTTTAGAGATTTTAAATTTTTAGTACTGTGATGAGTTTTTATGTGCTTTTAATAGTTGAGTGTTTTTATTTTATCTTACTCTTTAACTTTGTGTAGCTTTTAGTTCTTAGAGTTGACTTCGGGCCCAAATGACCTTGTTGTCGACGGGCCCTAAAACACTACACACTCACTCACTCACTCGTGACTAGGGACCTGAAACATTGACTTTGTTTTTAAGAATGCTTTTTACAAGAGTAGATAAAGTGATGTGAGTACGCAGAGAACTCCTTTCTGTCAAACGCTGTTTTGGTAGATCCAAATGTATCTCCGGTCTAAGTCACGATATGAAATTTCTGGTTGTGTTAGGGTTAGTGAGTTTTGGACCCTGTTGTAACGCGGTTTATGGTCATATCGTATGTTTGATGATATACAGAGCAGACCCAGTTGCAGAGGAAGCCATAAGGATGTCGTCTACACTGGTATAGTCCCCAATCATCCGAGAGGGGGGTGCAATGGGTAACCTGATCCCCCAGGGTATGGGCTGCATCAGCAGGCGCTGACAGACTGACGCAGGGGTCAATAGCAACCTCCCCCATCTGGAATTACTGCTTTTCCACTCGCCAAGCTGATGCTTTCTACTTCTTAAGAGGCACGTCGTTGCTGTCACTTGCATATAATTGCTTCCTTAATACACATCAATCTATAAAACTCAACTGACTAGAAGTTAAAAACTTAATTTAAACTGAGTAACAAAAACGTAAATTAAGAAAATTAACACTTTTTTCATGATAGTCATGTAAGCCAAAGTTTTGGAAAGGCTGAAAAATTCAATGCCATGCCATCATTTCATTCATCGTCAGATATGACTTAACTTTGGAGGTTTTCTTTAATCCTGAAAGTTGAATGTCTGGTAACTCTAAGCTCCATGTACTCTGTACTCATTTGAACATCATTTCATTCATCGTCCGATATCACTTAACGTTGGAGGTTTTTCCTTACCCTGAAAGATGAATGTCTGGTAACTCTAAGACCTATGTACCCTGTACTCATTTGAACATCATTTCATTCATCGTCTGATATGACTTAACGTGGAGGTTTTCTCTTATCCTGAAAGATAAATATCAGGTAACTCTAAGCTCTATGTACCCTGTACTCGTTTGAGCATCGTTTCATTCATCGTCCGATATGACTTAACTTTGGAGGTTTTCTCTTATCCTGAAAGATGAATGTCTGGTAACTCTAAGCTCTATGTACCCTGTACTCGTTTGAGCATCATTTCATTCATCGTCTGATATGACTTAACGTGGAGGTTTTCTCTTATCCTGAAAGATAAATATCAGGTAACTCTAAGCTCTATGTACCCTGTACTCGTTTGAGCATCATTTCATTCATCGTCTGATATGACTTAACGTGGAGGTTTTCTCTTATCCTGAAAGATGAATGTCTGGTAACTCTAAGCCCTATGTACCCTGTACTCGTTTGAGCATCATTTCATTCATCGTCTGATATGACTTAACGTGGAGGTTTTCTCTTATCCTGAAAGATAAATATCAGGTAACTCTAAGCTCTATGTACCCTGTACTCGTTTGAGCATCATTTCATTCATCGTCTGATATGACTTAACGTGGAGGTTTTCTCTTATCCTGAAAGATAAATATCAGGTAACTCTAAGCTCTATGTACCCTGTACTCGTTTGAGCATCATTTCATTCATTGTCCGATATGACTTAACGTTGGATCTTTTCCCTTATCCTGAAAGTTGAATGTCTGGTAACTCTAAGCTCTCTGTACCCTGTACTCATTTGAACATCATTTCATTCATCGTACGATATCACTTAACTTTGGAGGTTTCCTCTTATTCTAAAAGATGAATGTCTGGTAACTCTAAGCTCTGTGTACCCTGTACTCATTTGAACATCATTTCATTCATTGTCCGATATGACTTAACGTGGAGATTTTCTCTTATCCTGAAAGAGAAATGTCTGGTAACTCTAAGCTCTATGTACCCTGTACTCATTTGAACATCATTTCACTCATTGTCTGATATAGCTCAACTTTGGAGCACGTAAATTAAGAAAGACACACACACACACACACACACACACACACACACACACACACACACACACACACATACACACACACACTTTTTTTCTGAAAAAAGTGACATTTCTGCATCAAAATTTTGAGTGGAATAAAATACTACCACTGCTTATTGTATGAAAACTTAGAAATTAGAAATTTTTGTGCAAAATGAGCCAATGAATTAGTGTTTACAGACCTTAGACTTCCCTGATATTCATCTTTCAGGATAAGGAAAAACCCTAGGAAAAATCTTATACGAAGGGGTGTAGTCAAGTTTTTATTATCACCCTTTAAAGGTGTGATACAGAGTTTGTGTTCATATGTGCTTGTTAGTTCTCTACGTAGTCATCATCTGGATTTACACATTTTCCCAGCGTTTCTTGACCTTCCGAGTACCTTGATTGTAGAAGTCTACAGAATTAGCTTTAAATCACTCTTCCACTTCTTTAATGACGTCGTTTATGTTGTCAAATCGGTGACTACACAACGGATTGGTCATTTCCGGGAACAAGAAAAGGTCACTTGGTACGAGATGGGGCGAATAAGGCGGATGTTGAAAGTTCTCAAAGCCACATTCACTTGTTTTGTCAACTGCAACTTGAGATGAATGAGCTGGTGCATTGTCAGACATAAGACGAACAACTTTGGAGAGCATACCGCGTCGTTTCTTAATCAGAGCTGCTCGTAACTTGTCCAGAAGATTGCAGTAGTATCTGCCTGTGATGGTTTGACCCTTGGCAAGATAATCTGTAAGGATGACTCCACGACAGTCCCAGAAAACCGAAAATATGACCTTCCCAGCTGACTTTTGCACATTTGCATTTTTGGGAGGATCGAATAGGCATGTTTCCATTCCATGTTCAAGGTTTTTGTCTCTGGATCATACTGATAGATCCAGGATTCATCCATGGTTACCAGACGATCAAAAAAGTCATCTTCATCCTGTTCCAACAGCATCAACAACTGTCTTGAAAGGTCACGCCGTGTTTGCTTTTGGAAAGGGGTTAGCAAACGTGTAACTCACCGTGCAGACACCTTAGACATGTACAGTTTGTCATAAATAATTTTCCATACACTACCATAACTAAGATGTGTCTCATTCACGATGATTTGGATGGTTGCTCGTCTGTCTTCCAGTATTAAACACTCCACTTTCTTCACTGTGACAGCTGACGGTCTACCAGCTCTTGACTCATCTGTCAGGGACATGTGACCAGTTTGAAAATCCTTTTCCATCTCGCAATACTGTCATACGATGGGCAATCATTTCCATAAACAGCCGTCATCTCATCATGGATTTCCCGGGATGTTTTGCGCTTCAAATGCAGGAACTTGGTCACACTACGAGCCTCAATTTTCTGCATCTTACACCTCAGTCACTTCTAGCACTCACTGTATAAGAACAAAAGGACTGAAATCACTGAAACTACCAACATTATCTCCCGAAGGATCAATGATGACAGTGTAAAAGTTTCATTACTCTAACATAAAAAGTACCGGGTGATAATTAAAATTTTTGACACCCTCTTGCCTGTTTGAGATTCCAACTTTTTTCTTTCTTTTTTTTGAGTGGGAGGCAGACAGTACCATTCACGCTATAGAAGTGCTGGTGGCCCTCTAAAATGGACTTATAAAGTAAATGTCATTGAGATATTTACTTATGAAAAAATTAGCGTTTTCAATTAGCAAGTTTTGCAAAAGTTACGTCCAATTCTCAGTGGCTGTTGTGATATACTTTATTTAAGAATTGGTTAACATTTGTTGAACTGTTTGCTATTTTATATGGTGAATTATGATACAGAACAGTGACACAATTTTGTGTTTCCAAAAATGCCAGGTCAACACTGCTCTAGTACAACTAGGGCACTTGTGGAAAACAGTTGAGCGCGGTGAGCGGCAAGTGCGATTCTCCCACAGTGCGTTGTGTCGCCCAAAATTTATTCATGAAAATGCGGCGAGCTTATATGGATGATCCTCTCGCCCACAAAAGCGACTTGTTAAAAGTTTTCTATTACGTTTAAAATCTAGACATAACACACCTTTACGTAAAGTGTGCTTTTAATATAGCAGCATCCAAATCAAGCGCAGAGTAGGAATTAACATTGGATTGCTGCATGAAAATTTGAATAATCCAGTTGTAGTTTTTATCTGTCGACCAGCTTAGAGCATCAGAACAGCAAGAGTTGGAAATGCCCACGTAAAATAAAGCACTGGTAGTCCTGTTTCGGAATGGTGCAGATGAACAAGCGGTCCATCCTAAATAGGAAACGTTCCTGATTAAGCATGTTAAACAAATTAACAAAATATAATCAGTGAGTAAAATAAACAAAAGGTCACAAGTCTCATTGTATTTGTAGGCCTGCATCTATAGCGTAGATGGTACTGTGTCTACCTCAGTTCAAAAGGTCACTAGCTCTTATCTCGGACACAGTGACTCATCCAAGGTTTTCTCTTATCCTGAAAGCTGATTGTCTGGTAATTCTAAGCTCTATGTACCCTGTACTCATTTAAACATAATTTCTTTCATCGTCCGGTATGAGTTAACGTTGGAAGTTTTCCCTTATCCTGAAAGATGAATGTCTGGTAACACTAAGCTCTATGTATCCTGTACTCATGTGAACATAATTTCATTCATCGTCCGATATGAGTTAACGTTGGAGGTGTTTCCCTATCCTGAAAAATGAATGTCTGGTAACTCTAAGCTCTAATGGACCTTGGACTTATTTGAGCATCAATTCGTTCATCGTCCGATATGAGTTAACGTTGGAGGTTTTCTCTTATCCTGAAAGATGAATGTCTGGCAACTCTAAGCTCTAATGGACCTTGGACTTATTTGAGCATCAATTCGTTCATCGTTCGATATGAGTTAACGTTGGAGGTTTTCTCTTATCCTGAAAGATGAATGTCTGGCAACTCTAAGCTCTATGTACGCTGTACTCATGTGAACATAATTTCATTCATCGTCCGATATGAGTTAACGTTGGAGGTTTTCTCTTATCCTGAAAGATAAATGTCTGGTAACTCTAAGCTCTAATGGACCTTGGACTTATTTGAGCATCAATTCGTTCATCGTTCGATATGACTTAACGTTGGAGGTTTTCTCTTATCCTGAAAGATGAATGTCTAGTAACTCTAAGCTCTATGTACCCTGTACTCATTTGAGCATAATTTCGTTCATTGCCCGATATGACTTAACGTTGGAGGTTTTCTCTTATCCTGAAAGATGAATGTCTGGTAACTCAAAGCTCTATGTACCCTGTACTTATTTGAGCATCATTTCGTTCATTGCCCGATATGACTTAACGTTGGAGGTTTTCTCTTATCCTGAAAGATGAATGTCTGGTAACTCTAAGCTCTATGTACCCTGTACTCATTTGAACATCATTTCATTCATCGTCCGGTATGACTTAACGTTGGAGGTTTTCTCTTATCCTGAAAGATGAATGTCTAGTAACTCTAAGCTCTATGTACCCTGTACTCATTTGAACATCATTTCATTCATCGTCCGATATGACTTAACGTTGGAGGTTTTCTCTTATCCTGAAAGATGAATGTCTGGTAACTCAAAGCTCTATGTACCCTGTACTTATTTGAGCATCATTTCGTTCATTGCCCGATATGACTTAACGTTGGAGGTTTTCTCTTATCCTGAAAGATGAATGTCTGGTAACTCTAAGCTCTATGTACCCTGTACTCATTTAAACATCATTTCATTCATCGTCCGGTATTACTTAACGTTGGAGGTTTTCCCTTATCCTGAAAGATGAATGTCTGATAACTGAGCTCTATACACCCTGTACTCATTTGAACATCATTTCATTCATCGTCCGGTATGACAAAGTTGGAGGTTTTCTCTTATCCTGAAAGACGAATATCTGGTAACTCTAAGCTTTATGTACTCTGTACTCATTTGAACATCATTTCATTCATCGTCCGGTATGACAAAGTTGGAGGTTTTCTCTTATCCTGAAAGACGAATATCTGGTAACTCTAAGCTCTATGTACTCTGTACTCATTTGAACATCATTTCATTCATCGTCCGGTATGATTAAGTTGGAGGTTTTCTCTTATCCTGAAAGATGAATGTCTGGTAACTCTAAGCTCTATGTACTCTGTACTCATTTGAACATCATTTCATTCATCGTCCGGTATGACAAAGTTGGAGGTTTTCTCTTATCCTGAAAGACGAATGTCTGGTAACTCTAACCTCTAAGGAGCCTATGCACCGTAACACTAATTCTACAACAAAGAATATTTGTTAAAATAAACTTCTCTGAGATATATGTTTGGTATTAATTTTCTAATACTTAATCAGAAAGGAGGTCGACATTCCTTTTTTATGCCATTGCCAAAGAGGACGGATTGTTAAATCATCGCATAGCAACCAAATGTTAAGGAATTTCCCGGTGGCTTAAGCCGACTGTATTTTGTTCCCATTGTGCATACAAGGAACAACAGCGCTTACACGAGTGAAGAGAAAAAGTCATGCGAGTGTTCCAGAAGTTTCATTTGGGCCCAAAAGCTTGCCTGTTACCTTCACTTTCTGTAATCCTATTTCAGCACACACTGTTACATCGTTTTAATCGCTGACCCATAACCGCGTCGAGTGCACCACTGACGTCATCCGTCTGATTTAATTAACGAATGGTCGCTAAGAAACATTAAACTCGCAATTCATGTGCTGCCGAGCGAATTGCAGAACAGCCTGAAGTAAGCGATAAAAATCGTGGGCCATTTTAACGGGATCTGCTAGGCCACTTAGGCAGATTAGTGTCGAGGCTCGGTACATGTGCTGGAGAGATTAAGCCCAAAATATCCGTCCCCCTTCATTACGCAGGGCTTGTTGGTCAGGCTGGTACAACGAGCGAAAAACTTCTCATCCTGGCCGTCTACTGGCAATAAACGATAGAATACCTTTGTTCGATTACACAACTAAGACAGAGTTCGGAAGGAGGGGTCTACTGAAGGTCTTTTGGAGGGTGCCAAGAGTTTGCTTTCTTTTTTGGAGAGAAGGAGCGGAGTCAGGCAGTTTACCGCCATCGTGCAAAAGGGGGAGTAGGAAAATTGTCCCGTTACTTATTAACTGGCAGTACAGCAGTGCTTCAAAGACAATCAGTAGCTGATTTCATGTGGCCGGTGAGGAATCGTACTGCTACTACGCAAAAGACTTATCTAGACAATGTTTCCAGAAGGATCCACTTCCAGAAAGATCTACCGCGCCCAGTTCTGTAAAAGATGTTATATAACAAGCGATACAACGCCGAGAGGAAAATTAGTAGAGGGCAGGTGCCGTATCAGCTAAAAAAGTGAAACTCCACGGTGTCTGGTACATCGTCTGTCTCAAAAGACCTCTAATTCGAAGGGCACGAGTTTCTCTACCATTTCCACAGGCACTTCCCGAAACAGCTGCTACGAAATACCCACCAGAAAGACCTAGGGGCATCCACGGTAACTAAACTCGACCACCCGTCCCATACCTTCTCTTTCAACCAAGCATATAAACTAAATAATGCATGTAACCTAGCCCTAATGTTTTTTTGCAATGTTCATAAAAAGCGCCCATACCACGCCAACGATGTAAATGTGTTCAGTGGCAAAATGAGCTTAAGGGTTAACACACAAGAGGCAATCAAAGCAAAGAAAGCATCTCTGAAAATGTAGTACAGTTTTTATTGGCCAACTTTATGACTCCTTTGAGATCCCTATTTGTTGTAGATTGACAGTTGCCTCCTCACAAGTGGACTCCTATCGTGATCCAAAAGTACACTAAGGCAAAGAAATAAATACAATAGTTTTAATTTATGTCCAGGGTACGTAGAGCTTAGAGTTACGCTACATTCATCTTTATGGATAAGAGAAAACCTCCAACGTTAAGTCATATCGGACGATGAATGAACTGATGTTCAAATGAGTACAGGGTACATAGAGCTTAGAGTTACGAGACATTTATCTTTCAGGATAAGAGAAAACCTCCAACGTTAAGTCATATCGGACGATGAATGAAATGATGTTCTAATGAGTACAGGGTAGACAGAGCTTAGAGCTACCAGACATTTATCTTTCAGGATAAGGGAAAACCTCCAACGTAAAGTGATATCGGACGATGAATGAAATGATGTTCTAATGAGTGCAGGGTAGACAGAGCTTAGAGCTACCAGACATTTATCTTTCAGGATGAGGGAAAACATCCAACGTAAAGTGATATCGGACGATGAATGAAATGATGTTGTAGTGAGTACAGGGTAGATAGAGTTTAGAGTTACCAGACATTATCTTTCAGTATAAGGGAAAACCTCCAACTTAAAGTCATATCGGACGATGAATGAAATGATGTTCTAATGAGTGCAGGGTACATAGAGCTTAGTTACCAGACATTCATCTTTTAGGATAAGGGAAAGCCTCCAACGTAAAGTCATATCGGACGATGAATGAAATGATGTTCTAATGAGTACAGGGTACATAGAGCTTAGTTACCAGACATTCATCTTTCAGGATAAGGGAAAACCTCCAACTTAAAGTCATATCGGACGATGAATGAAATGATGTTCTAATGAGTAGAGGGTACATAGAGCTTAGAGTTACCAGACATTTATCTTTCAGGATAAGGGAAAGCCTCCAACGTTAAGTCATATCGGACGATGAATGAAATTATGTTCTAATGAGTACAGGGTACATAGAGCTTAGTTACCAGACATTCATCTTTCAGGTTAAGGGAAAACCTCCAACTTAAAGTCATATCGGACGATGAATGAAATGATGTTCTAATGAGTAGAGGGTACATAGAGCTTAGAGTTACCAGACATTTATCTTTCAGGATAAGGGAAAGCCTCCAACGTTAAGTCATATCGGACGATGAATGAAATTATGTTCTAATGAGTACAGGGTAGACAGAGCTTAGAGTTACCAGACATTCAGCTTTCAGGATAAGGAAAAACGTCTAACGTTGTCATATCGAACGATGAATGAAATGATGTTCAAATGAGTACAGGGTACATAGAGCTTAGAGTTGATAGACACTCATCCTCATTATAAGGGAAAACTTCTAGCGTTATATCAGACGATGAATGATGCTCAAATGAGTACAGGGTACATAGAGCTTAGAGTTACAAACATCGTTCTTAATAAGGAAAAAATTAAACTGTAAAGAAATGTTATTCAAATAACCCACCTTGATGAGTTGTGAACTCGGGTCGTCTTGAGTGTGTGGCAGACGCGCTATCACCTACGCTAGAGGCGGGCTTGATTGTGTTTTGTCTCCCCTTGTACCAAATAAAATTCGTACTCAATATATATATATATATATATACACAAAATTTAATATGGAAATACAAAATATCCTATTGGTTACAGTTTGGAGAAGTGTTAATAAAATGGCCTTCCAATATCTTGCCGTGATAAAGGAACAATCATGATTTTCATGAAACTACAGAATTCAAATAACGCGGAAAAAAATGCTAGCTAAATCTTTCATTTTAATAAAATGGCATTAATTCCACTGCTCTTTTAAGTTGACAGTTATCAACTTCCTGTAACGTTAATTATAACTACGAGAGACTTATTTGTAACCTTGTCAAAGACGGGAGGGGAGAAGCGATTTTCTTCCAGGAAATCAGGCTTACGTTGAACACTTTGACGTTCTTCCGGTTTTCAGAAAGCCCATAAAAATTCCAGAGATGCATACAATATTTCCTTCCGTAGAATTTATGTGCTACTTTTTCTAATAATGCATTTTTTTTTAAATTTAACCCCATCCGTCAACGATCGTGACATCTTATTACGGTGGAGATAAAAACAAGCGAATTTTCCTGTATGACATGACTTCATAACTAATAATTGAACATCGGATTCAGCTCTGTGATGTCTTCTCTGCTTGTATGGAAAGTTTTATAATTGAATAACTTCCATGGACGTGTGAAGAACTTTCCTAGGATACAAATATCTATTAACCTATAAATGTCACAAACTTACCTTATCAAATATCATTGCGTCCTGAAAATGAAATAGAAGAGCGGAAAATAATGTCTAACTAAGATTCATACCTTATGTTGATTTTTGGTGGCTGATTAGAGGATATTTTAGTGTAGAAGTGCAAATTCAGTGTCTACTAATAATACATTGTAATTTACAGGGTGTTCATTTTTATCTGTAGTTTTACCGCGTAAAATGTGACGTCATCAATACCATCGCTGATGGAGCCAGATTATATACGGTTTCCCTAGCGCCTTGCGATCGTATTTGAAGTGTTGACAGCAGCTTTGAGGCCTCCCTCTACCGGCAGGTAAATATACTATTTGAGAGGTGGTTCTGCCCGCGTAATTTCGCCTGGTGCGTATATATGATAACTATATACTGCAATGCAATTCACTGCAAAGCTAATTATACAGCCATAATAGTATACCGGGAAGAATATACGAAATGATAAGTCAATGAACACAATAAACGTGTCACATAAAATAGAAATATTTAATTTGATCTTATTTCTTTTCTAACACCCAAGTTTCCTCACAGTGTAACTTCATTGCAAACCAGAAATTTAGCAGAACATGTTCTAGGAATGAAAAATAAATTAGTGTTACAATATGTACAAAGCTTTTATCTAAGTCTAAACAAGAAAATATCTCTAGTACATAGTCTTATGTGTCTATTTTCTTATATTTCCATTCTCTCTTCTCCTTAAACACTGTCTGTATTGTGAGAAGGTATGCTTGAGGCCTTTCTGTCATAACATTGTTTATTGCTTCTAGATTGGGACCAGTCACTTTATAGCACCCAGTGTCTCTCTTTTTGCGAGTAACTGATCCTGTATCTTGTAAATGTTTGATGCACCTGTTGGTTTTAAAGGACGTAAGGATACCAACATTAATAGACATTTTAATTAAGCGTGGGAATGACAAAAAGTTTACATCGTATACTGATAAAATGTAAGACGTTTTTGTTACAAACAAAAGCATGTCAATTGGACGGTACCTGGACACTTTTGACAACATTACGCTCCGAGAGTCTTGTCTGAATGCTAGATAGCATTGTGTAAGCTTCTCTATGCAGCTATTTACATTTTACTTATATGTCACACCAATTTTAATGTGGATACGAAAGTAGCATTCAACCATGAAGACGCGGTGGTCTGTGTTCACATCCAGGGGAAGCTGGTTGTATTAGTTACGAGAGCAACCACACTGAGAGTGCTGTAATTTGCTTAATGTTCTGCAAAATTTACCGCTTCTTCAATGACTTCGCTCCTCGAATCAACCGGAAGAACTGAATGGCTCAAAAATGACTGTCATCAACCAGGACTGGTAAGAACTTTTCCAATTTTCGGTACGGACTGACAGAAAAAGACTAGCCATTTTATAATTATAGAAAAAAAAAACTTGTATTGCTCGCCACTTCTACATGCTTTGGCTACAGTAGAGTTCGTAGCTTCCACCATATAGGTATCGATTCAGTCCCATCTTAAGTCAGAGATATTTGACTGTTATATTGGCTACCTTGCGCCCGCCTCTGAAAAGTTATTACTGTGTAAATGCTTGTCAATACTGCACAAGAATGTAATTCGAGAGTACTCCACAACTGTAAAGGCCTCCCACCCCGCCAGGACTACATAATGGCCGTTGCGAGGCAGCGTGTCCAAAACAGCACGCTACGAATTATCTACGATACTGGGGTAGATTGCCATCCCATATCCTTCACACCTACTCCGAAGTCGCATATATTGTAGACGTGGTGCGGGAGAGATCCAGTACCATCTGCAATAAGCTAGGCTCCCATCCCAATAAACCTGCATTCCTCGCCGAAGACCTGGTTACCGGCTGGCAAAAGACGCTGTGGGCAACCTTATTTGAGCAGGGCCACTTTCCCCTGATACCTGTACCCCCAAGCCTAGAATCAGGCTTGGTTTAATCAATACCTTACCCTGGTTCCTTTCCCTCAAGCCTGTCAAGCGGGCTTACTCTAGGGGAGGGGATCTGTCCTCTTCAGCTGCTATGGCGCGAGCGCTGCGGACCCTTAGCACTCGTGGTACCTCTAACGATACTAGAGGAACCTCGGGCCGAACTGCCGAGCCCCCCCCCCCCCCCCCCGTTAGGAAGTTGTTTGGATTAGTTTGGACTTGAGGGGGCAGTGTGTTCACGACACCCGCAGGAATCAGCTATAGTGGCGCTGTTCGAACGGTTACCATGGATTTATCTTTGGCAGTAGATACCTCTCAGATAACGCACTGATTACTCCACGTGGAGTCAACATATATCTCTCATTGTGATTCCTGCGAATTCCATTGGCTGAAAAGATGCGTTTATTGGTGCTTAGCACACGAACGAGAGGCGCGTCAGTACCTCTCTCACTGTTACAAGAATAATCAGCGTGTTATCTGAGAGGTTTCTGTTAACAAAGATAAATCCATGGTAGAGTCTGTTTAGTTAACGCGTGTGCACGTCGGCTGCTGCCTTTGACGCACCCTTATAATCGTTTTACATTACACACCCTACTTCTCCCAGACCTTTATGCAAGGTTGCCACCTTTCTCGATACGTCATGGGTGTCGTACCAGGTTTCGTCTAAATAAATTATCTTATGTCCATTACTGCGAAATTTCCTTAGTTTTGACAATATATATCGCCAAGCTACAATTCTACTGGATTCCATAATAACCCTACTCTTATTTAAAGTGCGGTATTTGAAACCCAGCTCCGTTAGGAGACCGCGCAAAGTGCAGTGCCCACAAGGAAAATCACAAATTTCTTGCAAATGTGCAACCAATTCGTCTAAGGTGGGCGCTCTCCCTTTTGCATAGAATCTATAAATTTCTCGGCGAATTAAATCGAATGTGAAGATATCTACTTTAGAGAAACGTTTCCTTTTGTTTTCACACTTGATCGGCGTCTTTGGCATTCCTTTTGTCACAATATTTCTTACTGTATTTCTGTGAATACCCAGGATTTATCATCAGGTTCATTACATGACCCCTTACCAAGATTATTTGACAGCACATATTTATATGTGTTCGAAACAAGCGCTTGAATTTGCTTAGAAACAGTTCCCGTTATAACTTTCTTTTTTTTTTTATTTATTTTTTTGGGGGGCTTTTCCAGTAATATAAATCGGCCCAGTTATTCACACTATTGTCTTCACTTTGATTATTTTTACTTGACTGAAAGTTATCTACTACTTCATTTGCATTTACCACTGCATTTCCCTCTCACGGTCTCCACATCGTGACACACAACGAATTTCTGCACGTAATGAAACAGATGAACTGGAAGTTGGAACTTTGGCAACTTAGACTCCACGTGGAGTAGGCATGCGACTGTCACTTTGAGAAAATCAGGGTTGCTATTGGTCCTCAACGACAGTGTTCCATTTTTGAAGTGTGGAGATAAATTTATGACGGTCATTAGTGGGCGGGCGGCTCAGGTTCCTTTGACTCCGAACTACACACGCGTTAACTAAACAGAGTTTAACCATTCCAGCAGGGCGAATATACCTACGGACAGGCTACGGCCGCCCGGAGGGGGTAGAGGGTTGCCTAATAAGTCCCGGGTACTAGCCTGCAGAGCTAGTAGAAGGTGTGCTAGATCACAAGGCGGTCCAACTGAGGTTTTTCGGTAGTCTTCCGTACGGGGTTGACGCGCGTAAGTGGCGTAACCACTTCCATCCAGTCTTCACTTTGTTGTCGATGGGGGGGGGGGGTTGTAGGGAACCAGGTATTGCCGTATGGAAAAAGCCCGGGAGCTTTCCTTCGCTGCATACAAACGTCATGCGGGCTGTGTTCAGATACCTCACAGGCAGGCGGAGGAGCACAGGCAGTACTGGGCGCACACACCCTCCGGGGGTATTTGCGCCCACATATGGCTAGATATACTACTGCCCAAAACAACTGCCTCATGACAAAGACAATTCTGCCCAAATAAAGCCGTACTAAGCGACTAGGTGATGGGCATAAAACACCCCGCCCAGGTAAACTTGGACGACTCGCATCTTCTGCTGGTCTGCTGGCAAAGTTGTCGCATCTAGCGTGCGGGGCCTCGGCCTCGTTGTACCCCTTGCTGCGGTCTGTGATGCCGGTTCCCCTAAAGTTGAGTCTTTCGTGTTCTAGTCTTCCGTGTTATGCTTTATGCGTGCGGGGTCTGGGGCATCGCCGCAGGCTCTAACCTGCTGCTACTTTAACGTGTACACAATAGGCGCCTTCGGGTTATCTATTCTGTATACAGAGGATTACTCGTGAGGTTTTTCCACAAGGCCACTATGTGGAAGATGAAATTAGGCACCGGTCCACCAAATTCTTCGAGAAATCACCAGCACATCAGAGCGCCTGGTGGAAACCCTATATTCCTAGAGAACGCCGCTTCAAGCGGTACCGGTTCCCCGTATGTCTTTTGGGCCACCACACCATCCTTAACAACATTTACACACCCAAGTTCTTTGCCTGAACTCTGAAAACTATAATCTTCCTTTTCAAACATAAACCACATTGCTCCAGCGGTGCACCAGTGCGGTAGCACAACCGTCCACAACCGTTGAGGCTACTTCCTTTCTCACATACCACTTAAATTTCACCTGCCATCCGGCAGCACTCACATCGCTGCATCTTCATGGTTGAGCCTATCCAGTACAAGTACACGACCTAACCATCCACGGGCTATTCCTCAGCCTGCCAGCGTGATGACAACTGGCAGAGCAGGGTTTTTTGTGTCTCTCGAGCTTCGAGGAGTGCTGCTCTGTGGTGAGGTATCGACGCAGTGAAACATTTCACGAGTGAGTTGAGTGGTGTGGATCGATAGAGAAGCTTAGTGCTTTCCATGCACCGTGACGAGGAGTCAAACCGTGGAACCGAGCTGTAAAGCAGATCACGAGTGAATATCGGAGTTAGGTGCCCATCGGCGTGCACCTCCGTGTAAGAGGTGAAACTTATGTGTACGTGAGAGAGACAAGTTGGTGCGTGCTAAAGAGACATAAAGAAACATTAAAGAGACGTGCCGAATTTGTGTATATGTATTTGGCGGACACATCGCATATTGCATCAAGTAACAGGAGCGATAAGTACGCCGAGTGTAGGAGATGAAAGAGAAAGAAGGTTAGGCCTGAGCTCGCTGACTCACTCTTCTGTGGGTGAAGGTCAGTCTTCTATTGTGTGTTTCAAATAGGAAGAGTTCTTGCCTGTAGCGAATCACGGGCGTTCAAATTAATTATAGTTTATGAATTACTTATTTTTCTAATCCAACGAAAATACCAGCGTTGCATTCGTATAGCTGTGAATGTTACATTAAGATATAATTTGTTATTGTCTTTAACGTCTGAGTATTGCAAATTTATGATGATAGCTTCCAAAAACTCGTTACGTGCTATTTCTTTCCAAAAGTCGTATTCTTGTAGTTTATCTGATGTCTCGCGCAGTTTTCCCAGTCTTGTTGTGTTCTCCTTCTTCTGCTTCACATCATGGCATAGGCAATCAAGTGCCTGTTCCGCTTTCGAAGTCCTCCAGCCATCGTTTCCTGGGTCTGCCCACCGATCTCCTACCTGTAATATTTGTTTTGTAAGTCTATTATCTGGCATTATTTCAACATGTTCCTTCCATTTTTGTTTGAGATCTTTTAACCTATCATTCATACTAAAAATGTCCAGCTCTTCTCTTATATTTTCATTTCTTATTAAGTCCCTCTTCGTGCATCCTTTCACACTTCTCAAGAATTTCATTTCTGAAGCCTGTATTTTACTCTGTTGTTTTTTAGTTAACGTCCAAGTCTCACTTCCGTATGTCAGTATAGGTACAGCCATAACTTTGTAGAACCTTAATTTTTGTTTCTTTACGTATTTTGTTTCTAAATGTTCTATCTATTGTTCCACACACTCTTTGAAATTTGCATATTTTATTGTAGACATCATATTACTTGTCATAACTAACATCAGTTCCCAAGTAGTTAAAATGTCTTACCTGTTCAACGCAACGATTATTTATAACTATTTTTGTTCTAATTGTCTCTTTCCCAATGAATGTCATTACCTTTGATTTTATAAAAGAAATTTTCGCATTATATTGCTTACAAAGTTCACTAAGTTTAAAAGTAGATTTTTGCAGGGCAGACTCGCTATTTTGTTGTTGTGTTCCTTGTCCATTTCTTTGTGAATAAGTCGTTCAACGTCAGTCAGTTTAAAAATATTATTTCTGTTTGCAACATAGTTTGAGGCCACATTAACTCTATTGGATTGTTCTAGCAGCAGTAAGGGGGGGGGGGGGCGGAAGGTAAATCGCGTCTCATTGATCCAGCTGATACACTTTTTCATGGAAGAGTAACTAAATAATGATGCTTTGAACTCTCTAGAGTAAATAGAGATTACGAACCATTCATAAACAAAGATATAATGTGACCAGACACGTTCTCTCAGACTAGCAGGAAGTTTTTTTTTTTTTTTTTTTTTTTTTTTTTTTTTTTTTTTTTTTTTTTAATAGGTACCTTCACTCATCCTCATAGTTTTGATGGTCCTTCTCAAAATAGTTTCCCCTGAATGCGATGCACTTGTCCCAGCGTTTTTGCCAGTCTTCAAAGACATGCTGGAAACCATTTTTGGAGAGATCCTTCAAAATCGCTTCCGCAGCCTTCACCACTGCTTCTGATGATGGATAATGCCTCCCACGAAGGCGTTCCTTCAAGTTAGGGAATAGAAAAAGGTCACATGAGGCTAAATCCGGACTACAGGGAGGGTGAGAGATGCACTTCACGTTGATTTTTGCAAGATATTCAGCAACAACATTGGCAATATGCGGCCGCGCATTGTCGTGGTGCAGCACCCAGCCTGCTTTATGGAAATGTGGTCTTTTGCGCCTGATATGGACCTTCAAAGTTTTCAGGACATCCCTGTAGTATTGTCTAATTACTGATGTGTGTGCAGGTACAACATGCTGATAAACCATTCCATGAATATCAAAGAATGAGATGACCATAGCTTTACCAGCAGAAGCAACCATTTTTTGCCCTTTGGGGGTTGGTGATGAAGGAGATTTCCACACTGAGCTTTGCTGTTTGCTCTCAGGATCAAAATGATATAGCCAAGTTTCATCAGCAGTGATTAGGTTTGAAAGAAACTCCGGATCTTCCTCTAACATCAATTTTAACTGCATGTTACCTCCATTGCAGCGTTAGGGGATACTGAACATGTCTGTACTTGCCTGGTTCTCACGGGCGGGAAAGAGGAGTACCAACAATGAAACTACTACGTCGTGTTTGTTTCACATTATGCTAACAGAATATACGTTTGAATTTTAGTGCGAAAATTCATGGCCGTAAAAAAATTATGATCATTCTTTATTGAACAGCCCTCGTACGTTCAAGCATACACGCCAACCGCTAATGATATTCATTGCAGTGCTTACGTCGTAATGTATTGTTATAATATAAATACTATCTATTTATTTGTATTAGGAAAACTATTTAAGCTAAAATTACGGGGTTTTCATAGTTATGTTAGATATATTACTTTCTACCTTCCACATGGATCAGTTTTGGCAAAATATTAATATTTTATTCTTAGGGCGAATAGTATTACATACAGATTGATTAGGTGGCGCTCCTCACACACCACTTAGCGAGAATGCATTACAACACCGCAGGACTCCGATTGGTTGGTCACCTAGTAGCGCTCTACGACAAACACCTTTCAAATTCAAACACATAATAGAACCATTGCATCACTTATAAAGTAGTTTGAGGTGAACTTTTGGGTCAGTTACAATAGCTTCCTTACGTGCAGTGGAAATGGATTTAAACGAGCTGTCAAAAATTAATTCCTCTACATAGAACCTGTTTTATCTCTGAGCTCTTTTCTGCTCAAAACTGACCTGGAATAATGAGAATGTTTTACGGAGTTTCTCTTTGTCTTATTTCCTCATTTCAGCTGAAGCTAGCTTATGAGTACGAAATGGAATTGTCTTCACGGATGACACTTTTAATTAACAGATTTCCTAGAACTGGTTTATCTCCGTGTAAAGAGAGATAATGCTTTATCTAATGACAAAGTAAGACGACAGATTGCAGGCGTATTTTTCTCGGAATTGACTTGGATTACGTTTCCGAGTTTGGACTTCTTGATAGCAGCTTGCGCTATATGCTTAGTGTAGCTAAAAATAAAAAGAATAATAAAAACTGTGTCAATTTGAAATTGTCATCAAAAACTGAGTACAGAAATTGTAATGTTATGAGGGATTATGCGACGTGGCAAAAGAATGTGAAAGTTGTATCTTCAGAGTTGTGTAGTCGACCTACAGGCATTTGTTCGATTTACAGAGCGGAATGGCTCAGGCGCTTTCGGTTTGGCTCTATTCGCGAGGTATGTGTTCGATTCCATGATAGATGTTATGTACTGTCTACCCACCACAAGAAGGCAAGCTGGGCCTTAAGAGGGAGAAGGGCTTGAGGTGTTTATCTACTCTGGTAGTGGACCTCTCTACTACGAAATGAGTGTATGAGAGTACATATGAGTCACCCATTCTGCCAGATCTAATGCTCATTTCAGTATCTGCAGTGATAGGTATCACATACCGTCTACCCACCACTAGAAGGCAAGCGGGACATGAAGAGCGAGAGAGGCTTGAACTGTTTATGTGCTCTGGTAGTGGATCTGTTTACTACGAAATGAGTGCATGAGAGTACATATCAGTCACCCATACCGTCAGATCTAATTCATGTTTCAGTAACTGCGGTGATAGGTATTATGTACTGTCTACCCATCACAAGAATGCAAGCGGGGCCTGAAGAGGGAGAGGGGCTTAAACTGTTTATCTGCTCTGTCAGTGAATCTGTTTACTACGAAATGAGTGTATGAGAGTACATATGAGTCACCCATGCTGTCAGATCTAATGCTCGTTTCAGTAACTGCAGTGATAGGTATTATGTACTGTCTACCCACCACAAGAAGGCAAGCTGGGCGTGAAGAGGGAGAGGGGCTTGAACTGTTTATCTGCTCTGTTAGTGGATCTGTTTACTACGAAATGAAGGCATGCGAGTCACCCATGCTGCCTCTCGTTTCAGTAATTGCTGTGATAGGTATTTAATCACCGAAATATATGGTGTTCAGGAATCACTATCGGCACACCTTCACCTTAAAACACACACATTGTATGTACTGTAATGGTCTATATATTTGTACTGTATACAATATAGGTACAAACTAGTCTGTAGTAAAGGAGGTAGTGAGCTTCTGTTGTCTCAGGTTAGTGTATCGCTTACGAGCAGCGCGATCTCGCATCCACTTTAACATTAGAAGTTCATTTGGCTTGACTCTCGAAATAAAGCATCAATTTCTCTATGTTTGTTACTGCTTGTGTGTGAGTCATAACAGCAGTGAGCTTCTGTTGTCTCAGTTTAGTGTATCGCTTACGAGCAGCGTAATCTCACATCCACTTTAACATTAGAAATTCATTTGGCTTGACTCTCAAAATAAAGCATCAATTTCTTTGTTTGTTACTGCTTGTGTGTGAGTCATAACAGCAGTGAGCTTCTGTTGTCTCAGTTTAGTGTATCGCTTACGAGCAGCGCGATCTCACATCCACTTTAACATTAGAAGTTCATTTGGCTTGACTCTCGAAATAAAGCATCAATTTCTCTATGTTTGTTACTGCTTATGTGTGGGTCATAACAGCAGTGAGCTTCTGCTGTCTCATTTTAGTGTATCGCTTAAGAGCAGCGCGATCTCACATCCACTTTAACATTAGAACTTCATTTCGCTTGACTCTCGAAATAAAGCATCAACTTTTCTATGTTTGTTACTGCTTATGTGTGGGTCATAACAGCAGTGAGCTTCTGTTGTCTCAGTTTAGTATATCGCTTACGAGCAGCGCGATCTCACATCCACTTTAACATTAGAAGTTCATTTCCCTTGACTCTCGAAATAAAGCATCAATTTCTCTATGTTTGATACTGCTTGTGTGTGGGTCATAATAGCTGTGAGCTTCTGTTGTCTCAGTTTAGTTTATCGCTTACGAGCAGCGTGATCTCACATCCACTTTAACATTAGAAGCTCATTTGGCTTGACTCTCGAAATAAAGCATCAATTTCTCTATGCTTTTTACTGTTTATGTGTGGGTCATAACAGCAATGAGCTTCTACTGTCTCAGTTTAGTGTATCGCTTACGAGCAGCGCGGTCGCACATCCACTTTAACATTAGAAGTTCATTTCCCTTGTCTCTCAAAATAAAGCATCAATTTGTCGTTTTGCAACCAATTGTCAGTGTCTTCTTCATCAACATCGGAACAGTTGAGGTGAGTGCAATGAGTTCTTCGGCAAGAAAATTAGAGTAATGTATCTAAGAATGTCAACTTATGTTTTTAAAGTAAGTCTTCATTACTACGCCAAACGGAAGCTGCCGGTCATTAAGGTGGGTAGCCTATTTTCGACAACAGTAGTAACACAGCGCGTGCAGTGCTGCACCACGAGCTCATAATGGATCCAGTTTCACCAGACACAAAATGGTGTCTGTTTCCGTTGGTTGTGGTTAAGCTTGTCACATTCCGTAACCTCTCGGCCTAGCTACGGCCTTGCGGTTCGTCCTGGAGACCTTCGACGCGTCAACATGCACGGTTTTATGCATCCACATGAAGAATAACTACACTCGCCGAGAATTATTACATCGCAGTTAACACACAACTTTTAAGAAAACAACAACTCGATATATAGTGTTCGTAGTAGCTGAGTCGTGACGTGATTTCAACCGAAACAACACCAAAATGACTGTAATTTGAGAGTTTACTCTGTTTTTTTTGGAAGGATTTTTAGTTTCTCAGACAACCAAGGTGTAAAAAATGATTACGACCCGCCTCGAGCCACCGTAGCTAAACAAAAGACAATCATTGCCTCACCAGTGCAACAAGTTTAGCACCAACTAATTTCTTTTAGTCCCAATGTTTACGTCTAAGGATACAGAAATTAATACCTCGCTCTCATTCAACAGGTAGAAAGTTCTGTGCCAAAACTTTGGCGTTATTTTATAGTGTTTCTCATGCAAATAAGTGCTAGAAAATTAAAGCTATAAAAAATTTACTCAGTATGGCAGGCGCTCTCTGGTTAAAGTGAATATATATTAATAAATATACTTTGTATATGTAACGGAACCCTTATACAACATTTGTACCTTTTATTTGTTTATGTATTATTTTTTTCACTTTCTTTCCTTGTTCATTTGTAAAAGGACTTTATTATTTCAAATTAATATCTCCTCAGTTGATTTTATTTTTAAAATTTATATTACATCAATTCGTTTATGACATCATAAATAACCGATAGAAATGTGCGGGTAGGCCTAAATATCACTGACCCTCATATCTCTGCCACTATAGTGCCTCTGCTTCAAGTAGGAGGTCCCTGGTTCCAATCTCAGTCAGGGTGATTTACCTGGATAAGAATTATCATAGAGGTTTTCCATCCAAAAAGATGATCCTCTGGTAACCCTAACCTCTATGTGCCCTGTATACATTTGCACATTCACAGTCCGATACGACTTAACGTTAGAGGTTTTCCCTTATCCTCAAACATGAATGTCCGGTAACTCTAAGCTCTATGTACCCTGTACTCATTTGAGTACCATTTCATTCATCGTCCGATATGACTTAACGTTGGAGGTTTTCCCTTATCCTCAAACGTGAACGTCTTGTAACTCTAAGCTCTATGTACCCTGTACTCATTTGTACATCATTTCATTCATCGTCCGATATAACTTAACGTTGGAGATCTTCCCTTATCCTGAAAGATGAATGTCTGGTAGCTCTAAGCTCTATGTACCCTGTACTCATTAGAACATCATTTCATTCATCGTCTGATACGACGTTGGAGGTTTTTTAGTATCCTGAAAGATGAATGTCTGGCAACTCTAAGCTCTATGTACCCTATACTCATTTGAACATCATTTCATTCATCGTCCGATATGACAACGCTGGAGGTTTTTTCGTATCCTGAAATATGAATGTGTGGCAGCTCTAAGCACTATGTACCCTGTACTCATTTGGACATCATTTCGTTCAATGTCTGATAGGTATGACTTAACATTGGAGGATGTTGATTATTAAGCTACGGAAGGCTCTCGTGTTGAAAGACCATATCTTAGCAAATTCTTTGAAATTCGTTCATATTTGTTCAGAGGTGAATTTAACGATTGCTTCGTCTTCAGAACGAGTGGACTGCTGTCTCTAATTTATTTAATAACTTGTCTTCTCCCTACTTAAAACCGTGGACGAAATGTAAAGTTGACTGTGTCTTTGCATAGTGTTGTTGACTGTTTTGTTATTGTTCTTTGATTGAATATTGTAACAACGTTGTTCCTACATTCTTGTGATGATAATGTTTATTTGGGAGAGAATTAAGATCAAGGAAGGACCAAGACAGTATCACTAGCGTGTATTTATGTTAAACGTGGAAAGATCAGAGATAAACAAACAGTTGGACTGGTGGTAGTTGAAACATTTCCTTGAGTTTACCGTTAAGATGAGCAGACAGGCACCGTAATGTTATTGACATATTTATGTCAGCATTCACTGCGTTACAGCAAGTGTCACTGTTAAATAGGACAACTGTATTTTATTGACCCTTTCGTGTTGCATTTGGACGTGAATCTTCGGATACAAGCACCTTCAGGTATTATCCATCAAGTGGTATCGCTCAGGTGGAGCGATTACATTTGACATTTTGTATGAACATTAGAAAAGAAAATGGCAGCTTGGAATATCTCGTAAACTGTTAAGTATATGAAAAACGTACCCACCACGAAATCTAGATGTTTTTCAGTAAGATTTTTTTGTGTATTTCTCACGATTTACCACTTACACAAAGGTCGTCCAGAAGGAAGAGAAGTTTCCAGAAAATTGAACATTAAAATTCCTTTAGTAATGAAGGTATCAGAGAATGTTCTTTTCTTTTTAAATAAAAATTGTTATAAGTTATTGAAAAATTGTAAATGGTAGTTTTAGACTGGAAGGATTCTCTCTCTCTCTCTCTCTCTCTCTCTCTCTCTCTCTCTCTCTCTCTCTCTCTCTCTCTCTCTCATTCAAACACACACACACACACACACACACACACACACACACACACAAATCTCAGAACACATATTCCCGATGAAATAAATCTACTAAACGCAACTCATGCCGTTGCGGGCCACAGTCTGCCAATTCAACTGCCGACCTCACGCCTACATACGCGAGGCAGAGGTGCATGATCATCCACCACATACGAGGAGACTTAAGTCTATAATTCTGCCTAAATCTACATATTACATATTTTGTAAATATTACTTTTCGTATCAGGACATATTCTGATAGTTATTCTCTTGTTTCAGGTAAGCTGACTGAGGTACACTTCCAATTACAAAGTTAGAAGGTGGATTTGACAATCGTCTTAAACATAACTAATAGGTAAGTTCATGTTTTGACACTTACGAAATTAGTACACTGCCCACCTCCATAGCGTAGGTGGTAACGTGTCTACCTACGTTCAAAGGTCCCGAGTTTGATTCTCGGTCAGGGTGATAAGGTTTCCCTCGTCCTGAAAGATGAATGTCTTAAAACTCTAAGCTCTATGTACCCTAAACACATTTGAGCATCATTTCATTCATCGTCCGATATGACTTAACGTTGGAGGATTTTTCTTATCCTGAAAGATAAATGTCTGGTAACTGTAAGCTCTGTGTACCCTGTACTCATTTGAACATCATTTCATTCATCGTCCGATATGACTTAACGTTGGAGGTTTTCCTTATCTTGAAGTAAATATCTGGTAGCTCTAAGCCCTATGTACCATGTACTCATTTGAACATAATTTCATTCATCGTCCGATATGACTTAACGTTGGAGGTTTTCCCTTATCCTAAAAGATGAATGTCTGGTAAGTGTAAGCTCTGTGTACCCTGTACTCATTTGAACATCATTTCTTTCATCGTCCGATATGACAACGTTGAAGGTTTCCCTCATCCTGAAAGATGAATATCTGGTAACTCTAAACTCTATGTACCTTGTACTCATTTGCACATCATTGCATTCATCGTCCGATATGATTTAACGTTGTAAGTTTTCCCTTATCCTGACAGATGAATGTCTGGTAACTGTAAGCTCTCTGTATCCTGTACTCATTTGTACATCATTTCTTTCATCGTCCGATATGACAACGTTGAAGGTTTCCCTCATCCTGAAAGATGAATATCTGGTAACTCTAAGCTCTATGTACGTAGACTCTGGGCATCATTCCACTCATCTTCTGATTTTACTTAAATGTTGGAAGTTTCCTCTTATCCTGAAAAATGAGTTTCTGGTAACTCTAAGCTCCTTGGACCCTGGGCATATTTGAACATCATTTCATTCATCGTCGGAAGTGACTTAACGTTGGAGAAATGAAATGTGTGGTGTTTAACGCCCGGTTTTGCTACACACGGCACCGCACCGGTGGAATGAGATGGCGGGGGAAACCGGAGATCCCGGAGAAAACCCGCCCCAGCGCCGTGTTGTCCACCACAAATCTCACTTTGCGGTCACCTGGGAGCGAACCCGGGCCGAACGTTGGAGAATTTGCTTTATCCTGAAAGATGAATGTCTAGTAACTCTAAGCTCTATGTACGCTGGACTGATTTGAACCTCATTACATTCATCGTCCGATGTGAGTTAACGTTGGAGTCTTGTGAGTGAAGAATTATTTCGTAAAGGTATTAAAGGTCAACCCAGAGCCTAAACCCATTTAAGATTTTTCCTGAATATCAGGGCACATAAACCGACAAGTACTTCCGCTGTGTATCGTTCATCACTTGTTCCCTCTATGTTTTTCCCATCAAAAGATTTTTACCCTATTCCAGCGCTTTTTTTTGCTATGCATCCTCAATTTAATTTCCCGCTTGAAAGCATCTTGGTGAACAAGCATCACAACAGTCAACTACGTAGAGTGTGTATCAAACATCGGAGCTTTCTAACAAAGTGGACCACAGTACATTTTACTAATTCTCTCGACCACAGGCCGTTTCAGATCATCCACTGTGGAACGCATCGACGCGTAATCAAATCATACCACTACAGAGCACTACATTTACGGGACATTGGCGACTTTTAGTAACTCAAGGATTATTTTCAGAAATTCTATATAATTTACTTGTTTCTAAACATATTTTCCGATAAATTTAATATATTTGCCTTCGATGGAACGACTTCAAGTAAATAATGTTCCATTGCTTTATTCGATGATTACTTGATACCAACCGTTTTAACAAAAAGAAATCTCAAGGTTCTATGACATTTTCACTCTAGGCGCTTTTCAAATAAGTTTTGAAAAATTTGCGATAAGCATTTGGGTACCATTCCGCGGTAACGGTACGTCTATCTTGTCTGAAATCGTCGAATTTTGGTACTTCAAAGTTTTACTCCGCCTCCCGAGCGTAGGTGGTAGAGTGCCTGCCTCAGTTCAGGAGCTCCCCAGTTCGAATCTCGTTCAGGTTAGGTTATCTGGATAAGGTTTTCTCCGGAGCTTCCCCTTATTTTGAAAGATAAATGTTAACTCCAAGCTCTATAAATTCTGTATTCATTTGAACGGCATTTCAATCATCCGATATAACTTAACCTTAGAGACGGCAAAATAGTTAATAATAATAATAATAATAATAATAATAATAATAATAATAATCATCATCATAATCATAATAATAATAATAATCATCATAATCATAATAATAATAATAATCATCATAATCATAATAATAATAATAATAATAATAATAATAATAATAATAATAATAATAATAATAATAATAATAATAATAATAATAATAATAATAATAATAATAATAATAATAATAATAATAATAATCATAATCATAATCATAATTATAATTATAATCATCATCATCATCATCATAATCATAATCATAATCATAATAATAATCATCATCATCATCATAATCATAATAATAATAATAATAATAATAATCATCATCATAATCATAATAATAATAATAATCATCATAATCATAACAAGAAGAACTAGAAGAAGAAGAAGAAGAAGAAGAAGAAGAAGAAGAACTAGAAGAACTAGAAGAAGAAGAAGAACTAGAACTAGAAGAACTAGAAGCACTAGAACTAGAAGCACTAGAACTAGAAGCACTAGAACTAGAAGAACTAGAAGAAGAACTAGAAGAACTAGAAGCACTAGAAGCACTAGAACTAGAAGAACTAGAAGAAGAACTAGAAGAACTAGAAGCACTAGAAGAAGAAGAACTAGAAGAACTAGAAGAACTAGAAGCACTAGAAGAAGAAGAACTAGAAGCACTAGAAGCACTAGAAGAAGAAGAACTAGAAGAACTAGAAGAAGAACTAGAAGAACTAGAAGCACTAGAAGCACTAGAAGAAGAAGAACTAGAAGCACTAGAAGAAGAAGAAGTAGAAGAACTAGAAGAAGAAGAACTAGAAGAAGAAGAAGAACTAGAAGAACTAGATGAAGAAGAAGTAGGAGAACTAGATGAAGAAGAAGTAGGAGAACTAGATGAAGAAGAAGTAGGAGAACTAGAAGAAGAAGAACTAGAAGAAGAAGAACTAGAACTAGAACTATTACAATTATTATAATTATGTGACTTTGTGGGTTCGTAGAACTAAAAGTCCAAGTTGCAGAAATTCAAAATTTTCTTTATTTCCGTTGAAGTACACTTTGGTCAAACCTTACAGTAGCAGAATTACGTAACATACACAAATAAAATCGTCTGCCACACCCACAAATCACAGCTGCACGAGTCCAATTATGCCTGTCTGATATACTGGCCACGGCTTCTTTTTATATACCTCTCTCATCGTTCCAGAAACCAGTAGAACGATCTGTAGCAATCAACACGGCACCAGACGAAACACGAATCTTCCAGTTATCTTTTTACGGCAAGCTTTCTATCTCAGCGCTGCACTATCTATTCCTTTGTGCGCGCTGGCCGCTCTATCGCAATAATGGATTCGCGACAATAATACTAATGATAATATTGATGTTAATGTTGATGATAATGATGATGATAATAATGTCTGCCTCTATTGCGTGGCGATACCGTGGGGGAATCACGTCAAAGAGATCCGGAGTTGAACCTCGGGCAGGATGTGTTCTCTGGGCAACGGTTTGTACCCGGAATTCCCCGTTATTCTGAAAGATGGATGGTAACTCCAAGCGTTAAGGACCCTCTGTTCATTTGAGTACCATTTTATTCGTCCGCTATGACTTTATTGGTTTTCTCTTATCCTGTAAGATGAATGCCTGGTAACTCTAAGCTCTATGTACCATGTACTCATTTGAACATCATTTCTTTCATCGTCCGATATGACTTATCCAACACCAACTCCAATACTCAGACCATAATACGAGAATCGATTGTAGGAAAAGTGGCGGCGCTCGTGGCCCAGCTTGTTATGTTGTGGTTATATCTACAGAGTAAAGTGTGTGTTTGTTTACTTTGTGTGTTTGAAGAATTAATGTAATTCATATTACAGTGGCAATTAGTGACTAACGAGTTAGTTTATAGTTGAGTATTTAACATAAAGTGATAACGTTTACCTAAATATATACTGTGAAGTATTGTCGAAATGCATCGTTGTTGTGTTCCCAGCTGCAATCTAATTATGGTAGTGCACCTCACACGACATTTAAATTTCCGAAGGAAAAATCGTAATGGGATAAGTGGACCAGGAACATACATCGTAAATATTTTAAAGTAAATGACAAAACTGTAGTTTGTATTCATAATTTTGAGCAGTGCTTTGAGGTTAAGGAAGACATCTTTCCAGTAAATGATGGTGAACCAATTCGTGCCCTTCGAAAAGTACCAAAATTAATAGATGATGCCTACCCCACGATTTTTAAGAATCAGCCATCCTATCACACATTAAAGCTCAACCAGAAAAGACGAAATCCTGAAGAATGTATCCAAGACATTTTACAGAGAGTGAAGATAATTTTAATATTTGGTGTGCACAAAATGTTATTGACAGTTTTGAGTCCTTAAAAACCGAAGTGGTGAGAAGATTTTAACCCATTGATAGTCATTATTAAGGACGATTAGTTACGTTCTTTTCTATAACATTCAAGATCCCAGCTTCACTGATGTTCCTTCACTTAATGAGTTTCAAAGTATTTCATAACCTAGAAGCAATATTATGAGCCTACCAGTGGGAAATTTTAAATGAATCTTGCAGTGTGAGGGAACTGACACCTTCAAACGTGACAATTGGAGTAAACTGGACAATCTGGTGAGTTCTCTTAAATATTATAGTATAAGCAGTACCTATGTCCTTATCAGGAAAGGTTACCATGTAAACAATATAAAAGAAACTTTAGCACTTGCTACAGACGATAGGATGATACAGTCCAATAAGATAAAGTTTGCTGTGTTTAATGCTTATGAGTTGTCATACCTTATAAATTAAATTTTGATTGGAAGTATAAGGTGGAAAATGCATAGTACTGGTCGTGCTACTATATAATGTGATAAACTCTTAGGATTTGTCATGATGCTCTTTATTTATGTTATTACACGTTTTAGTTGAAAGTATAAAGTGATAAATGCTTAGGAGTTACCTCGCTGCTCCGTAATATGGATTATATTATGTCCATTGTGTATAGTTTCCTATTCTACGTAACCAGAGTCTGAGTATTGGAGTTGGTGTTGACTTAACGTTGGAGACTGTCTCTTATCCTGAAAGATGAATGTCTGGTAACTCTTAAGCTCTATGTAGCCCGAACTCATTGTAACATCATTGAATTCATCATCCGATATGACTTTACGTTTGAGCACGTAAATTTAGAAGGGATCCAGTTATTCCATGTGAAGATGAAAAAAGTTCTCATCAGCCATGACAATACTGAATTACACTTTCATTTCAAAATCTGTTTCCATGACCTGAGTTTTCAATTCATTCTTGTACTGTGCTGTATCCTTCTGCAGCGCTTTTATGTGCAAAGCCTGTACTAAATGTCAAGGGTTTCAAATAAGTTCTTTTTATTTGCCAATCAGAGACCAAAAACTGTTGCGCTTCTTCAGGACAGGACTGTCTCGACATAAAAGAAAATGAAAGACAACAGAAGTCGCGACATCTGAAGAAGAACAAGTGAAGAGCAATCAATAAGCAGGGATTATGTACCGTTCTGTGATTTCATTACTCCGTCACAAAGGCGGGCAGATATCCCAATGCGATGTGGAACTTTCTTTTTATGTTTTTATTCTCTCAAACATATAAAAAAAGGAGGGCTGGCTCTGTGATTATTTCTCTGCTGGGAATCTTCTCTGCCGTAAACTTTTATTTCCAGCACTGAAGCGCTAGCCTCGCCAGAAAAAAGCCAGCCCTGCTCTTGCGGGTAGACATTACCCAGCGCTGCCAACGTCGCAATATCACCTGACCCTCGACTTCTACGTTCCTCAGGCCCTCAGGGTCAACTGTATATTATATACTTTCAAGTCACTTGCTCCTCAATCCAATTTATTCTGAAGTTTTCTTTCCAGTGTAGCTATACTTCAGGAATCATAATTATTTCAGGCACAGAGATGGATTTGAAACTAGAAGAGAGAATTCGAACACTGCCCTAAGAAAAAAAAAAAGTGAAAAAATTACATGTTACTCAAATGAGTTCAGCGTACATAGAGTTTATAGTTATCAGACATTCGTCTTTCAGGATAAGGGAAAACCTCCAACGTTAAGTCATATCGGACGATGAATGAAAAAATGTTAAAATGAGTATAGGGTACATAGAGCTTAGAGTTACCAGACATTCATCCTACACGTTAAAGGAATACCTCCAACGTTTAGTCATATCGGACGATGTATGAAATGATGTTCAAATGTGTCCAGAGTACATAAATCCTAGAGCTACCAGACATTCATCTTTCAGGATAAGAGAAGACCTCCAACGTTGTCATATCGGACGATGTATGAAATGATGTTCAAATGTGTCCAGAGTACATAAATCCTAGAGCTACCAGACATTCATCTTTCAGGATAAGAGAAGACCTCCAACGTTAAGACATATCGGACGATGAATGAAATGATGTTCAAATGAGCCCAGAGTACATAAACCCTAGAGCTACCAGACATTCATCTTTCAGGATAAGAGAAAACCTCCAAAGTTAAGTCACATCGGACGATGAATAAAATTATGTTCAAATGAGTCCAGAGGACATAAAGCCTAGAGTTACCAGACATTCATCCTACAGGGTAAGGGAAGACCTCCAAGATTACGTCATATCGGACGATGAATGAAATGATTTTCAAATGAATACAGAGTACATAGAACTTAGAGTTAGCTTATCTTTCAATATAAGGGGAACCTCCAACGTTAAGCCATATCGGACGATGAATGAAATGATGTTCAAATGAATACAGAGTGCATAGAGCTTAGAGTTAGCTTATCTTTCAATATAAGGGGAATCTCCATGGTTAAGTCGTATCGGACGATGGATCAAATGATGTTCAAGTGCTTCCAGGATTGACAGAGCTTGGAGTTATCTGACGTTCATATTTCAGGAAAAGGGACAAGCTCCAAAGTTGTCATTTGCCATATAGGGATATATGTAGGTAATGTTGAGTCCAGGGTCCATAGAACGTCGAGTTACGCGACATTCATCTTTGAGGAGGCTCGTTGTTCATGAACTTCTAACATTGGCATATACGATAAATGAAATGATAGTCAAATGCATCCAGATTTACCCCACACATACGTTTTAGGGTAACATAACATGGCGGAGAAAGGGTCGTATTCAGATGAATTACGCTGACAGATTTGAACCCGGGACCTCTTGAACTTAAGGCGTTACCATTTACGCTACCGAGGTCGGCTAAAATCTCGGTATCAAATGTTTGGAAGGAATTCAATTGTTTCAGTACCTCCATGTCGCGGTAGAGAAACATTCCTTTTCATTGATTTAGCTATAGAAAGAAAGTCCATTTCCACAAAGTTCTATAAAAAAATCGTGTCATGTCTCACCAGTACACTTCAATTGTTCCAGCAAAAACAAGAGAATGTGCTTGGCATTGACAGCGCGAGAACTAAAGATTACCTGCACATTCAATTTTTACCGTGCTGGCTTTTGTTTTCCTTATTAAGGGGGTAAAAAGCGTGAACGAGAGTGTTCGTGGAATACGATGTTTTTGTTTTAGTTGATACCTGCAATACTCTCGGTTAATAATCACCAGGCAGATACACCTAAGCAAAGGTAAATAAATCCCGCCAGTTTTCCCTAGGGAGAAGATCCTGCTAGCGTTAACAATGTTCCTATCTCGTGATACTTCACTCTTCTTTTTCAAGCGAACAGAGTGTATATTATCAAGCTTTTAAATGTATTAAGCCGCGGATTGCTTTGTGCCAGGGTATTCAAAGTAAATAAATAGCGGTAAGTTTATTTATACTTTCGTTTGCATTAACTATATTAGCGCCAATTATCGCAAAATAGGTTCAAACGATTTTAGTGCTCTTGAAACGCTCCGACATGTCTACAAAAATGTGAAATAAAGTACGTCAAGCTGTAATACAGGGTGTTAGAGGTACAGTGCAGATTCGTAATCTGTCAGCGGAAATGTTCAGTTTCGAAATGATTTGAAGACAAGGGAAATTGTATATTGTTATATTTGAAATTCTACGAGTATAAAGATATCGTTAAAAACATCTAATTTTGAAATATTTTGTGCCCTTTCCTTAACCATCCTATACGGATCTCTGGTAATTTAACGCTTTCACGTTTTAAGTCATCCCAGGAAACGGTACACCCCTTATCCTAAAAGATGAGTGTCTGGGAACTGCAAGCTCTATGTACCCTGTACTCATTTGAACATCATTTCATTCATCGTCCGATATGACTTAACGTTGGAGGTTTTCCCTTATCCTGAAAGATGAATGTCTGGTAGCTCTAAGCTCTATGTACCCTGTACTCATTTGAACATCATTTCATTCATCGTCCGATATGACTTAATGTTCGAGGTTTTCCCTTATCCTGAAAGATGAATGTCTGGTAGCTCTAAGCTCTATGTACCCTGTACTTATTTGAACATCATTTCATTCATCGTCCGATATGACTTAATGTTGGAGGTTTACCCTTATCCTGAAAGATGAATGCCTGGTAACTCTAAGCTCTATGTACCCTGTACTCATTTGAACATCATTTCATTCGTCGTCCGATATGACTTAACGTTGGAGGTTTTCTCTTATACTGAAAGATGAATGTCTGGTAACTCTAAGCTCTATGTACCCTGTACTCATTTGAACATTATTTCATTCATCGTCCGATATGACCTAACGTTGGAGGTCTCCCTTATCCTGAAAGATGAATGCCTGGTAACTCTAAGCTCTATGTACCCTGTACTCATTTGTACATCATTCCATTCATCGTCCGATATGACTTAACGTTGGAGGTTTTCTCTTATCCTGAAAGATAAATGTCTGGTAACTCTAAGCTCTATGTACCCTGTACTCATTTGAACATCATTTCATTCATCGTCCTATATGACTTATCGTTGGAGGTTTTCTCTTATCCTGAAAGATGAATGTCTGGTAACTCTAAGCTCTATGTACCCTGTACTCATTTGTACATCATTCCATTCATCGTCCGATATGACTTAACGTTGGAGGTTTTCTCTTATCCTGAAAGATGAATGTCTGGTAACTCTAAGCTCTATGTACCCTGTACTTATTTGTACATCATTTCATTCATCGTCCGATATGACTTAACGTTAGAGGTTTTCTCTTATCCTGAAATATGGATGTCTGGTAACTCTAAGCTCTATGTACCCTGTACTCATTTGAACATCATTTCATTCATCGTCCGATATGACTTAACGTTGGTGGTTTTCTGTTATACTAAAAGATGAATGTCTGGTAACTCTAAGCTCTATATGCCCTGTACTCATTTGTACATCATTTTATTCATTGTCTTATATGACATACCGCTGGAGGACGTAAATTTAAAAACAGAGATGGCCAGATCAGGAGAATTGTTGCGAGAAGCTTCAACGTTTAACAAAATCACTGACACAAAGTAATTCTATGTACAGTTTATCCTGGTTGACAAAGTGTTATTGAACGGTCCGGTGTTGTGTTGCTTCCTAGGCTCTGAGAAGATACAAAGTTAGCTGCGGATCTCCCACGGGTTGTAATAAAAATCGACGGCAGCCAATTTCCGGCACTTGTAAGGCCTTCAAACTGCCATAAAGTGGGGCTGTGCTCAACACCGGAGCATTGTAACCTCACAAGTGCTCGTCTTTTCATCTCCGCTCTTTTCACTGAAATCCGCGATGGTAAAAGTGAACTGGTTCCTCTTCATTGTGTCGATGTATAGAACGATCTGGATAGCTACATACTTTTGCTTTCGCCAAGCCTTAAAATGACCCACGAATTAAATTTCCATCGCCACGTACCAACTCAATATCGAAACTTTCATGTGAAACTGAACCCCTCTATTTTTAAATTAATTTAGCTCCTCCAACGAATTCATATCGGACGATGAATGGAAAAAATACTCAGATTAGTACAGGGTACTTAGGACTGCATTAGCAGACATTCATCTTTTAGGATAAGAGAAAACCTCCAACGTTAAGTCATATTGGACGATGAATAAATGATGTTCAAAAGAGTACAGGGTACATTGAGCTTAGAGTTACCACACATTCATCTTTCAGGATGAGGGAAAACTCCAACGTTAAGTCATATTGGACGATGAATAAATGATGTTCAAAAGAGTACAGGGTACACGTAGCTTGGGGTTGCCAAACATTCATCTTTCAGGATGAGGGAAAACTCCAACGTTAAGTCATATAACACGATGAATGAAATGATGTTTAAATGAGTACAGGGTATAAAGAGCTTAGAATTATCAGGCATTCATCTTTTAGGATAAGAGAAAACCTCCAACGTTAAGTCATATCGGACGATGAATGAAATGATGTTCAAATGAGTACAGGATACATAGAGCTTAGAGTTACCAGACATTCATCTTTCAGGTTAAGAGAAAACCTCCAACGTTAAGTCATATCGGACGATGAATGAAATGATGTTCAAATGAGTACAGGGTACATAGAGCTTAGAGTTATCAGACATTCATCTTTCAGGATAAGAGAAAACCTACAACGTTAAATCATATCGGACGTTGAATGAAATGATGTTCAAATGAGTACAGGATACAGTGAGCTTAGCGTTACCAGACATTCATCTTTCAGGATAAGGGAAAACCTCCAACGTTAAGTCATATCGGACGATGAATGGAATGATGTTCAAATGAGTACAGGGTACATAGAGCTTAGAGTTACCACACATTCATCTTTCAGGATAAGAGAAAGCCTCCAACCTTAAGTCATATCGGACGATAAATGAAGTGATGTTCAAATGAGTACAGGGTACATAGAGCTTAGAGTTACCACACATTCATCTTTCAGGATAAGGGAAAACCTCCAACGTTAAGTCATATCGGACGATGAATGAAATGATGTTCAAATGAGTACAAGGTACATAGAGCTTAGAGTTACCAGACATTCATCTTTCAGGGTAAGGGAAAACCTCCAACGTTAAATCACATCGAACGATGAATGAAAAATAAAGGCTACGCCGTGGCTCACTGGTTAGACCGCTTGGCTCTCACCAAGGCGGCCCGGCTTCGATCCCAGGCGACCGCAAAGTGAGATTTTTGGTGGACAACACGGCGTTGGGGCGGGTTTTCTCCGGGACCTCCGGTTTCCCCCGCCATCTCATTCCACTGATGCTCCATCTTCATCTAATGCATCATCAGTGGCACCGCCTGCGGTGCCGTATGTAGTAAAAGCGGGCGTTAAACACTACACGATGAATGAAATGATGTTCAAATGAGTACAGGATACATAGAGCTTAGAGTTAAAAGACATTCACCTCTCAGGATAAAAGAAAACTCTCGGAAAAAATAACCTTATCAGATAACTGACCCCGAACGACGTTGAAACTCGGGATCTCTTGAACGTAAATGAGTCACGCTGCCAACATATTATAGAAAGTAATAAGTACTGGAAAATTTAAATAAGAATATTCTCGGAAATGGTTCATTGCAGAACACACAAAAATGCATTTTACATAAAGCTACACTTTTTCTGTAGTAAGATATTATCAACCAGAACAAGCTACTACGGTAGACATACCTAATGCACTCCAAACCGATGCTCGACCATCTGATGTCTCCGCCATCAACCACCTCCTTCGCCAACTCTCTGACTCAATGTTATACGTCAAGAGCCAAGTGACTCTCAGCTGCCTTGGTCCAAGATACACATGAATCCCCAGCTTGGCTTCCAGGGCGTAATGCCATGCCTGCCATCCTGACCTTGTACGATCGCAATACAGCGTGATTCATGCTGATCAATTAATAAACGAAAATAAGCCGAGTGCTTTTTTCGGGATCTGTCAATCATGTTCTCCAATATCTCTCACTTAATCCCGCTCCTCAGGAAGCGAAGACATGCTCCTCAAATTGCTTTACCTTGTTTTTGTTTTAATAAAGTTAAAAAAAGTCAGCTAGATAGTTTAATTTTGGGACAAATAAGACTGTTGGCAGCAGTGCGTTCCGTGGAGAAACAGGCTGTACTGAATTCTTCAATATGGCTGCATTATACAGTAAGTAAATAAACAAACAATAACGTTAAAGGAATGCCCTCCAACACGAAATTACAATAAAAAGTAAAAAAAATATATTAAAAACCATGATAGTATATAAAAACATCAAAAAGTGTGAAGCAATTGGAAAAAAATCAGAGCGTCGCATATTAGAAAGAAGAGCCAATGCTCCATATGAAAGTCGGTCCATTGTTGGGAGGACCTCCTGACAATCTTGAAGTCGTATACTTCAATATGAATAGTACAAATGTAAGAACAAAAGATGTTTATATCCTTGTTTTGAAACCAAATTTTACATAGCAATCTCATTTCTTATTTGTAATTCCCGTATATCCGCAGTAAGAGCGGGTCCAAATACTCCTCCAATAGTTTGCCCGCACTCCTATAATCAATCATAGAGCGATAATTGAATGACGTTCACTTGTCCCTTGTGGCATTTATTTCAACGTGCAACAGCAGCGCTCGCAGTGGAGAAAACGCAATACCACGAGAACTGAGGCATTATTCGTTATAACTGGAACCCGGTTTCTAAGCGAAATGTAGATGGATGGATCGATGGATGGATATTTTATTTAATTCTTGTCAGTTTTACATTATTTTAACATACATTAACATACATAAATTTTTGGAAGATGGCTATATAATTAAAGAATGTTTTCATATTCAAAAGAGAAGTAACTGGGATGGGTCTTGGGTACATAAAATGTATGACTTGTTGTAGCAGATAGGTATGGGTCATTCTTGGATAAATGCAGAGTATGGGTATAGAGGCTTCTGGAAAGAAGTTAAATTAAGATTAGAGGATATTGACAAACAGGACATTTTTGTCAGTACAAGTGACAAAAGCTCACTGAGATTATATAGAGAAATAAAAACAACCTGGGGGAGGGAAGGATCTATAGATATATGTAGTAAGTTAGGGCGAGAAGGTTTTGCTTGGGCGAGAACAGGAGTGAGAAACTTGAAAGGTATAGGTCAAGAGAGGGAGCTAGATAAATGTCCATTGTGTGGAGAAGAGAATGCAGATTTCCATTGTATATTATATTGTAGTCAAAGAGCAGGCCTGCCTACGTAAATGGGACAGAAAGGTATAGGTCAAGAGAGGGAGCTAGATAAATGTCCATTGTGTGGAGTAGAGAATGCAGATTTCCATTGTATATTATATTGTAGTCAAAGAGCAGGGACAGAAAGGTATAGGTCAAGAGAGGGAGCTAGATAAATGTCCATTGTGTGGAGTAGAGAATGCAGATTTCCATTGTATATTATATTTTAGTCAAACAAAGATATGGAGAGAGCAGACTTGGCTACGTAAATGGGACAGAAAGGTATAGGTCAAGAGAGGGAGCTAGATAAATGTCCATTGTGTGGAGAAGAGAATGCAGATTTCTATTGTATATTATATTGTAGTCAAACAAAGATATGGAGAGAGCAGGCCTGGCTACGTAAATGGGACAGAAAGGTATAGGTCAAGAGAGGGAGCTAGATAAATGTCCATTGTGTGGAGGAGAGAATGCAGACTTCCATTGTATATTATATTGTAGTCAAACAAAGATATGGAGAGAGCAGGCCTGGCTACGTAAATGAGACAGAAAGGTATAGGTTAAGAGAGGGAGGCAGATAAATGTCCATTGTGTGAAGAAGAGAATGCAGATTTCCATTGTGTATTATATTGTAGTCAAACAAAGATATGGATAGAGCAGGCCTGGCTACGTAAATGGGACAGAAAGGTATAGGTCAAGAGAGGGAGCTAGATAAATGTCCATTGTGTAGAGAAGAGAATGCAGATTTCCATTGTATATTAAATTGTAGTCAAACAAAGGTATGGAGAGAGCAGGCCTGGCTACGTAAATGGGACAGTTTGGGGGGTGAAGTAGTAATTAGAAAAATGTTGTCAGTAAAAGGAGAAAAGAACAGGAGAAATATAGGGAATTATTTAGGGAAAGTTAAAGAGAGATGGCTAAGAACAATTAAGAGAAAAATGTAGAGTGGGATAGGTGAAATGGCATAAGTGTAAAAAGGAGTAGAGGGCCTCCAATACTCAAAAACATAGGGTTAGGTGTATGGGGACTGAATTATTATTCAATGGTGGGCAACATGAAAACATGATAGGATTTTCAGGATTTAGGAATATATGATATATTTCAGTATGGATTTTATAATTGTAATCTTGATTTTGTATTTCCATTTGTTGATGTAAAAGGAAATAAATTACTACTATTACTACTTAAATTTAAATTTTTTACACTATAATTAATCTCCTCAGCGATACACCTAGCTTTGGCACAATGATGTATCACCGGCCCTTCTCTATTCAACATCTCTCTTCCTGTTACCCCTCAGCACCATCTCCTCCTCTTTGTTTCCTTATCCATTTCTCCTTTATCTTGGCCAAAAAGTCCTCCATTTCTTTACACTTCTGTTTCCCTTTAACATTCAGCATTCTAAACACTATAATACTCTTTTCTAGGTCATCCCACTTCGAATTCCATATTTTCTCTCTCCAAGCCTTTACCTCTTTGCATTCTACTAGGCCATACAAATCATTATCTTCTCCTTCACACATAACACATGTTTTATCATCCGTCGCCCTTAGCCCTTTTAAGAACATAGTCCCTGTTCTTGCCCGAGCCCACCCTTCTCCATCCATTTTATTACATATGTTCACATGCTTATAAATACCTATACGAGGATCGGTTTATTAGTCCCGGATAATACAATAAAATAAATAAATCAAAATTACATTTTTGGTTTTTATTTCTCAGTATAATCTCCATGGCGCACGTTTCTTCTCCTTGATACAGAGCGTCTATCACGCATGTCGGAACTGAGATCGCAAAACTACTGCGGAGATAAATTGAAACAGAAGTTACTTTCTGGGCGCCCCTTGTAGATTTAACTCGATGGAGTACTTGGTTAAAGGCAGTGGCATAAAAACAGTGTTGTAGTCCTTAGATATAGAATGTATAAATTGATCCACCTGGGGCTCCCAACACAGATGATCAACATGCTACACAGCTTCTTGCGACACCGCACCTTTAAAGTCACAGTCGCGTGGAAAACATCGTCACTTAGACCAGTGAGAGGCGGAGTCTTCGAAGGCTCTGTACTATCTCCCACCTTATTCAACGTCTTTATGGCAGATCTCCCCACAGAACCACGAGTCGTAATGGCACAATACGCTGACGACGTGCTTCTGTTCTGGAAAGACAGACACATACTCAGAGCCTTCAACCCCATACAGAGACACCTCCGTCTCATACAGCAGTGGTGCCGGCGTTGGCGGATGTCCGCCACAAAGCGCCACACCCCTGCAGACTGCCCCAACTTCAGCTTCCGAGGTCGAAGGATAGAGTGGACTAACTCTGTCCGAAACCTTGCAGTAACATTGGATAGAGGCCTAACCTTTCGACAACACATCAGAGACCTAGCGGCAAGGGTACAGGGAACTATCGCTTCCCTGTATCCTGTGCTGGGGTCGAGCTCGATGCCGCTTGGCCTGAGGTTGTACCTCTTCCGAGCGCTGGTAATTCCCGTGATGCTATATGCCTGCGAGATCTGGGGCATGGCTGCAGATAGCTGGTTGGCATGGCTTCAACGTACAGAGAATGGCGCCGGGCATCAAAATTCTACGCAACTTTACCAACTCATAGAAGCGCTCTTGTTAGATCATTGGGAGATATGACCCCACTAGACGCCGTTCTAGACAACACCGGGTCCCCCGTATGGCATGCGGGCACCCAAGATAACCCAGGAGCTAATCCAAACAGCATCAAAAGCTGAGCTCCACATAATGTCCTAAGTTGATTGGCAACAAAGTTCTCCGCAACCCAAAACTAAAAAACACCGGGGTGCAGGGAATTGCATCCTGTCCTTTCATCCCAAAGGTACAAATTGTAACCTCACAAAATTCTTCAAATCTCAAAACCTACACTATATCCATCCTACAAAAACCCGTTCAAATACCTTACCTGCGGTAAAACCCTTAACGGGTGGGCACGCAGCAAAAACCTGTCTATATACAGCTAGCCAGCACGTCGTGGTCATGGTCATGGTCGTGGTCATGGTAGATATTGTGACTTTGTGGGTTCGTGAAATAATAAAACGAGGTTACGAAACACAAAAACTACACTTTACTTTACTAGCAAATACATTCGTCACCATTACAGTTTGCCAGCTAACCTTAAACTGTTTATTTTCTCTCACTCTACCCTCAACTGTCTCTCACTTCCGGTAACGATCGGCCATCATTTTTCATCGGCTTCGCGAGCCTACCACCAGGGTGACACTGCTCCCTCCTCAAGGCTGGTCGTCCCGAACAGCGCCTTCGTAGCGGGCCAGGCGATCCAGGTGTACCACCAACATCTTTCCTCGGGGCACCTTCTGGATGCGGTAGACCACGTAGTTAATCCTCCTCATCACACGGTACGGTCCTTGCCATCGCTGCTGAAGCTTTGGGCAGCGTCCCTTGGTCCGGGTCGGGCGGTACAACCAGACCAGGTCACCTTGCTGGAATCTTTGGCTGTTGGCTTGCCTGTCGTATCGGGTTTTCATGCGGTCGCTCGCCTTCTGGATGTTCTGGTGAGCGATCTCGTGCATGTCGTGGAGGTGGTCCACCAGGTTCTCCACATACTCGGTCACCGGCTGCTTCGCCTCCGGAGGGCTTCCAAAAGCCAGGTCACAAGGGAGGCGTAACTCTCGACCGAACATTAAGCTGGCTGGCGTCATCTCAGTTGTGTCGTGTGTAGACGAGCGGTAGGCCAGCAAGAACAGTGGCACCTTGACGTCCCAGTCTCGCTGATGGCTGGCCACGACCTTCCTCAGGTGTTCCTCTAAGGTCATTGAAGCGGTTCGCCAGGTCCTCGACGTGCTCGTCCACTTGGCCCATCCGCTTGCCCAGCTCCGTCACGTCATCCCTCACGCCGGCCAATTGTCCCTCAAATTTGGCGGCGAGGAGCTCGTTCGCCTCCTTCATTTCCGTGGCCAGACTGTCATTCGCTGCCTTCATTTCTGTGGTCAATTCGGTCTTTATTTCTTTCAACTCTGCGGCCAGGTTGTTATTTGCCGCTTCTGTTTTTGTTGTTAACTCGTTCATCTTCGCGGCCAAGTTGTTATTTGCCGCTTCCGACTTCGCTGTTAATTCGTTCATCTTCTGCAAAAGCATTTCCAATACCGATTCCATGGCCATAATGTTCCGTGATGTTGTTATCCCACTTCCTGACACCAGTTGTGACTTTGTGGGTTCGTGAAATAATAAAACGAGGTTACGAAACACAAAAACTACACTTTATTTTACTAGCAAATACATTCGTCACCATTACAGTTTTCTAGCTAACCTTAAACTGTTTATTTTCTCTCACTCTACCCTCAACTGTCTCTAACTTCCGGTAACGATCGGCCATCATTTTTCATCGACTTCGCGAGCCTACCCCCAGGGTGACAATATAGAAGATGCAAGAAACATCGCCACAGCACAGGAATGCTTTGCTCATATTGGCATCCAAGATAAGATAAAGTACATCCCTAACTGTTTCTCTAAAATACCTGTTACTCTAACACAATAGAGACAATGACTTAAAGACTGATACACAACTTCGTATAGCCGGAAGCCTAGAACCATGCAGCAAATATAACGCCTTCCTACGGCTCCTGAAAATGTTAATGTCACAGATAAACCGCGTCAGGTGTAACTTTTTTGTTACCCCAACTTCTCCAAGCTCTCCACATTTTTATTAACAACATCCATAAATCTCCTTAATGGAAAGTCACCTTAAAACTTTTACGGAGACCATAAAATGCGTGTGCATAATGCCAAAGAACCTCGAATATTTTATACTAAAGTCAAGATTTACGCCCGACAAGAACAATCTAACAACATGACCGTCTTTATGGGTGTCTTTAATCCTTCAACGCAGTTTTAAAACGCTCATGGCCTTCTTAATTGATACGAGAAAAGCTATTGTGACTATGTTCTTATAAGTAAAATAGAATTTCTTACTTTCATAACATTTTTTTTCATAATTACGTTCTCCAACATGTACATGGAAGCCAGACAAAAAATTGTCATTCTCTGTAGTGTAGATGGTAGGATTTCTACATCATGTTCAAAAGGACAAGAGATCGCATCTCGGTTGGGGTTAAATTTGCTGGAGTTTTTCCTTAACCTCAAAGATGAATTTCTGGTACTTTTATGTACCTTGAAATCACTTGTACACTTGTCAACTGTCTTCTACAGCTCTATGTACCCTGTACTCATCTGAACCTCATTTCATTCATCGTCTGATATGACATAACGTTGTAGGTTTTCCCTTATCCTGAAATATGAATGTCTAGTAACTCTAAGCTCTATGTAACCTGTATTCATTTGAACATCATTTCATTCATCGTCCGATATGACTTAACGTTGGAGGTTTTCCCTTATCCTGAAAGATGAATGTCTGGTAACTAAGCTCTATGTACCCTGTACTTATTTGAACTTCATTTCATTCATCGTCCGATATGACTTAACATTGGAGGTTTTCTCTTATCCTGAAAGATGAATGTCTGGTAACTAAGCTCTATGTACCCTGTACTCATTTGAACATCCTTTTATTATCGTCGGATATAAAGTAACGTTGCAGGTTTTCCGTTGTCGTGAAAAATGAATGTCTGGTTGCTCTAAGCTCTATGTACCCTGTACTCATTTTACTCATCGTCCGATATGACTAACGTTGGAGGTTTTCCCTTATCCTCAAAGATGAGTGTCTAGTAACTCTAAGCTCTATGTACGCTGTAATCATTTAAACATCATTTTACTCATCGTGCGATATAACTTAACGTTGGAGGTTTTCTCTTATCCTGAAAGATGAATGTCTGGTAACTCTAAGCTCTATGTACCCTGTACTCATTTGAACATCATTTCATTCACCGTCCGATATGACTTAACGTTGGAGGTTTTCTCTTATCCTGAAGGATGAATGTCTGGTAACTCTAATCTCTATGTACCCTCTACTCATTTAAACATCATTTCATTCATCGTCCGATATGACATAACTTTGGAAGACGTAATTAAAAATACAATTACTGAAAAAAGCTGGGTACAATGGAGACAAAAGCAATGCATCTGAACGTACACATTATGTCCATTCATATGAAGAATCCAGGCGTGTTAATGTGATGTTGAGAGTTATGCAATATTGCGAATTATATAAAACGATGCGGAAAGGGCATCATACACGTAATGCAGTTTTAATTAAACGTGGAATGTGGCATTATTTTAAAATACAGACAGAGAAGAGCATAATAATCATAAAATCCCTACATGAGCTTTTTATGATTAATTTTACATGAGTGTTTGCTTTCTCTGCGTCTGTCCTGAAGTAAGTAATGCATTCTACCGAAAACAGTTGCAGTATTTGAAGTTCCCTGTTTGCAGGAAAAATTTTTTAGATGCATATGTTTGTGAAAAGTACATATCATAAATTTGAAATATCAATTTGACTAAAAATGTGCACTCACGTGACCTTCTCTACTCTAGTCCATTCTTAGAAACGCTTGCTCTGTCTACTTCATCTCAAGACAAACATTGTCTTGGGAATTAATTGGACTTTTACACTGGCCGTCTGTAAGCTAACAATGGAAAGGTAGAGTGACATATTACGTATGTATTACGCCAGAGGTTCTACTCCAATTAGTCCTGGACGAGGGACCCGGGTCTCCTTCTACCCGGGAGCCAAAACTCCGGGACTCTTTCCATAGGGCAATATCTGGAGTCTAAAATGTCCCCCACCCATCGACTCGAAAATCAAGACGGGTGGAAGTGGATACGTAACTTTCAAGCCTCAACCCCGCAGGGAAGACTACCGAAAACCTCGGTTGGGCCGGCTGGTGATCCAGCACACCTTCTACTAGCTATGTGGTCTAGAGTCTGTGAGGTTTAACTTGGCGTATTCTCTACTGTCCTTGTCTAAGACAGAATGCTGTCCTTGTCTAGCACTCGTGGGCGGAACAGCAACCCTACTTTGTCTCGATTCGTGGAATGTAGACGCTCCCAACCCCCCATTCCGTTGTGTGTTGTTTAAAGGTTGTCAGTGACGTATAAGCTATAGAACTGTGAACTTATTGTTTTGTGGATTTACATGTTTTCGTTGTTCCAACATATGGATATAATGTTAAATTATTTTCTTGTAGTTTTATTTGTGTTTGTGTTGTTTCAAGTTGTATCTCGAGGGAAAGTTCTAAAATCAGATTCTAGGGAAATTGTAGTCAAAGTTCACAGTTTCTTCAGTGATGAATGTGAAGCTTTAAAATGTGGAAAGCCAACTATTTCAGTGACGAGTATCGTTGAAAGAACTGCTGCTGCTACAGGTATTTCTTCTCGTTCTGTCCAACGAATTTTAAAAGAACACAAAAATGCAGAAGCTAGCAGCGGTAGACTGCAAACACCAGGCAAGAAGCGCCCTAATAGAAGACCGCGAAAAACAGAAGTTGATTCATTTACAGTTGCAGCTATTAAGCGAACAATCTATTCGCTGTATCGTACGGACTTCCTGCCTAGTTTTCTGGATGTATATGAGGCTTTAACAGCTAAAGACTTACTTAAAGGAAGCGTGTGGTCCTTAAGACAAATTCTTAAAAAGCTTAATTTCACTTACAGTAAAAATTCGCAGGGAAGACGCTTTTTAATGGAACGAATGCATATTGTTTCTAAAAGATTTAAATTTTTAAGACGAATGAAAGAACTCAGATCTATAGGTAGGCCTATAGTGTACCTTGACGAAACGTGGGTAAATATAAACCATACGAGAAATAAGGTGTGGAAGTGTATCGCCGATGAAAATGAAAGTGATTTCCCTCTTAAAACACCAATTGGCAAAGGACAGCGATTTATAGTTGTACATGCTGGATGTTCTACAGGATTTATTCCTAATGCCCTGTTATCTTTTAAGTCAAATTCAACCAAAGACTACCATGAAGAAATGGATAGTAACATTTTCAAGGATTGGTTTGTTAATAAATTACTACCTAACATCCCGTCTAATAGTGTCATCATATGGACAATGCCTCTTATCATTCCATAGAAATTAATAAAGCGCCCACGTCATCTTCACTCAAATCCCATATGCAGGAATGACTTCATAATAGGAATATTGAGTTTGATCCACGAGCAAGAAAACCAGTGCTATACGAATTAATTAAACTGAAAAAAGATAATTTCAAAGTTTATGAAATAGATAGTCTCGCAGAGGTACACGGTCATACCGTAGTAAGATTGTCACCATATCATTGCGATTTTAATGCTATAGAACTTATATGGGCGCAAGTGAAGAATGATGTTGCCAAACATAATATTTCATTTAAAAGTGTCGATGTAAGAGTCTTGTTTCATAGTGCGATTACAAAATTTACCCCAGAAAACTGGAAAAGGGCGTGTGAACATGTACAAAACACTGAACAGTTTTACTGGGAGAAAGACGGTCTGATAGATGAAATTACAGACAGGTTAGTTATAAATTTAGAAGACTCGGACTCGGAAGAAGAAAACGAAGATTTGTTTGAAATTTCTGACTATGAATCGGGAGATGAGCAACAATCGGACCAAGAGGAGAAGGGGCGCTCCGCCACTGATGCATGCTTGGCTGGGGTGTCTGCTTTGCCTGTCATAGAGTGAGGCGGTGAGTATTCCTTTCTCTTTCTAAAAGGCACACGACTAGTTAAACCTCACAGACTATAGTAACTGAGACGTATTAGGCAACCCTCTACCCCTTCCGGGCGGCCGTATTGTGGCCGGAGGTACTCAATTTCCCGTGGGTTTCGGGAAAAAACTGCACCCTCGAGTCCAACCCAATCCGAACAGCTCCCAGCTTGAATGTTCGGCTCCACGTTCCTCTAGTGACGTCATGAGTGCTAGGGTTCCGCAGCGCTCGCACCACAGCAGCTGAAGGGCACGGATCCGCTCCTACTTTTTGCTACAGTTTTAATACTTTATACTTAGCTCTGACAGTGTTCAACTGATAAAAAAATCCTTTCTGCTTTTAACTGCAATGTTCATATCGGCGGCACTTCTCCTTTGTAACATGTCGAAGCTGTTAACTCGTATTCGTTTGGTTGTATCATTATTTCACGCACACATTCACTCTCTCATTCATACTTATAGACTCTGGGGAAGATGGGAAATCATTAGGTCGGAAAAATTTCGCCGCCCCCAGCCGGGAATTGAACCCGGGACCCCTAGCACGGCAGGCAGGTACTCTACCGACTGAGCTATGGGGCCAACCATGAAGGAATATTGTTTCGCCATACAAGAATGAACTATGAGAGGAGTTAGAAAATAAAAAGTAGTTTAATGAAGCGCAACATGGATTTAGACCTGGGTATTCGTGCGAAGGTCAAATTAATTCATTATTTCAAGATTTGGCAGATGAGGTAGATGCAGGGGGAAGAACTGATGCAGTGGTAATTGACTTTTCTAAAGCTTTTGATGTAGTACCACATAGTTTACTTATTTGTAAGCTAGCTAATACAAGAATTGACAAACGCGTAGTATTATGGGTTAAACATTTTTTGAAAGGGAGAACGCAAAAAGTTAAAGTAGGTAAAGAGCAGTCCGATAGTGGAACCGTAAGTTTGGGTGTGCCGCAAGGCTCAGTACTAGGACCTTTATTGTTTCTCATTTTTGACAATGACATTGCTGTTAATATTAACTGCCAGATAAGGTTTTTTGCAGACGATTGTATCATTTATAATAAAATTCGGAATACAGTGCATGCAACTGCTCTTCAGGATGATTTAAATGAAATCTGTAATTGGGCTGCGGCTAACAAAATGTCAATTAATGCCAAGAAAAGTAAGTCTATTGTTTTTAGTAGAACTAAGGGCAAAATTATTGTAAACTATCACATGGGAGGGGTGCAAATTCCACAGGTGGACAGCTGCAAATACTTGGGAGTGTACCTGGCAAGTAATGCTGGATGGGACGAACAAGTAAATTCCACATATAGGAATGCATGGAAGGCATTACATTTCGTAATGAGAATATTGAAAAAGGGGAGCGCTAGGTCCAGGGAAACTGCCTACAAGGCCTTAGTGCGCCCGGTTATGGAATATGGAGTAGCATGCTGGGACCCGTATAGAGCTAACCAAATCGATCCGTTAGAAAAAATACAGAAGAGGGCAATAAAATTCATAAAAAGAGGCAGGTATTTTGGACCTATAAAAGGATATGAGACTAAATGGGAGGAATTAAGCGCAAAAAACGTAGGTTGGTAGCATTATTCAAAGCTAATGCTGGTGTAAAGGCATGGGTGGACGTTAGTGTAAGGTTAGATAATCCGGATTATTATGGACGAAACGATCATAGGTATAAAATTAAGGGTAGAAGATACAGAACCGACGTAGGAAAATTTTCTTTTGTTAATAGAACCATTGAAGAATGGAATGAATTGCCTGTAGCCGTCTTTCAGGGCCGTCCCCTGTCGCTGAAGAAATTTAGAAAAAATCTAGATGGTTTATAGTTAAACTTTTGAATTATAATGGTATATAATATGTAAATAGAGAATTAATTAGATATGTTTTAAGTGACTAAAGTAAAATAATATCATGTTTGTATTGTTTACTGTGTTATTGTTGTAAATCTAGTATTTGTAATTTGATACGTATTCTTAACTCTGCCACCGGGTAGTACCCAATTGCAGTGAATACATACATACATACATACATACATACATACATACATACATACATACATACATACATACATACATACATACATACATACATACATACATACATACATACATACATACATACATACATACATACATACATACATACATACATACATACATACATACATACATACATACATACATACATACATACATACATACATACATACATACATACATACATACATACATACATACATACATACATACATACATACATACATACATACATACATACATACATACATACATACATACATACATACATACATACATACATACATACATACATACATACATACATACATACATGACAATAGATAATCTGTTAGAGCAGTAAATACCGGTGCGTATTTAATGTGATGTTTTCCTAAGTTGTCCAATCCAAGAAAATCGTAAAATTACTGACCCTCGAAGCACATTCTAAAAATATTTTAATCTGACCACAAACCCAAATGAAGCCTTCCTCCACACAATACCCCCAGTTTCTGCACCAAATTCACATACAGAGCAGGGAATCGATCTCCGGACCTTTGTATTTTAAGGCTAGCATGCCAACTACACACCAAAGGTAATCTAGATATAGACTGATTATCCAAGAATGACTTTGTAAGAAATCGTAGCATTGAAAGAGAATGACCCTTTATCTTAATGACAGGGCCGGAAGCTGTGCAAGCGAGAAAGCTCCACTAAGTAGCAGGCTTTGGAAATAGGTCGCGCAGCGAAGTAAATAGTTGGTTTCCACGCAATGTAAATGGCCCATCATGGTAACTTAGGTGTGAATTTTTTATTTTCTGTGTGACGGGTCTATTTCCAGGGAGGCCAACATTATTCACAGCTGGGCAAGCAACAACACTCACGAGATAATATCGATTCTCGGTGTTACTATCTTATCTGTATTTACTAACGCAATATGCGAGAATACAATGTTTGGACTGTGCACTTCCTGCCGACGTTAACAAGAAATAACGCCCTTCCTGCTATATTAGATCATATACGGCAGAAAATAAAAACGCTTGTGTTACATTCACGTGGTACTTGTACAAATTATTCTTACCTAAACGTACTTCTTATACCTGCTTCTCATTAATGATTATTATTAATGAAGCACTGAATAAATTAAAAATCACTACATCCTTGCAGATTTCGTTGTAGGTTGACTAGGCGTCAGGATGACATCGGGACGGGGTCCTTAACGTTTGGAAAATAGCACCATTTAGCCCTGCCTTGGCCTCCCACCACCTAAGTCCCCAAGCACACTCAGGAATAGGTCCTAGCAGTCTTACGTTTTGGAGGTACGCGAAGACACCCATTTATATCATAACTTATATTTGTACGTTTATTTTTATTCAGAAAATCATAAAACCTGTATTTCGGATAGCAATTAAATTAATACATTTTTGTATTAACGCTGTAAATTACAGAGGCCATAGCTCCCTCAGTAGCGTAGATGGTAGCGTGTCTGGTTTACGTTCAAGGGCTCTCGAGTTCGGATCTCCAACAGAGTGAGTTATCTATATAAGGTTTTCCCTTATCCTGAAACATGACAGTCTGGAAACTGTAAGCTCTATGTACTCTGGGCTCCCTTGAACGACATTTCATTCACCATCGATATGATTTAACGTTGCAGGTTTCCTCTTATCCTAAAAGAGGAATGATAAGTCTAAGCCCTATGGAACCTGGGATCGTTTGAACATCGCTTCAGTCATCGTCCGATATAACTTATCCTAAAAGATGAGTGTCTTGGAACTGCAAGCTCTATGTAGCCTGTAGTCATTTGAACATCATTTCATTCATTGTCTCATATGATTTAACGTTGGAGGTTTTCCCTTATCCTGAAAGATGAATGTCTGGTAACACTAAGCACTAAGTACCCTGTACTCATTTGAACATGATTTCATTCATCGTCCGATATGACTTAACGTTGGAGGTTTTCTCTTATCCTGAAAAATGAATGTCTGCTAATTCTAAGCTCTTTGTGCCATGTACTCATCTGAACATCATTTTATTCAACGTCCGATATGACTAAGCATTGAAGGTTTTCTTTTATCCTCAAAGATGCATGTCTGGTAATTCTAAGCTCTATGTATCCTGTACTCATTTGAACAACATTTCCTTCATCGTCCGATATGACTTAACGTTGGAGGTTTTCCTTTATCCTGAAAGATGAATGTCTGGTAGCTCTAAGCTCTATGTACCCTGTACTCATTTGAACATCATTTTATTCATCGTCCGATATGACTTAACGTTGGAGGTTTTCCCTTATCCTGAAAGATGAATGTCTGGTAACACTAAGCTCTATGTACCCTGTACTTATTTGAACATAATTTCACCCATCGTCCGATATGACTTAACGTTAGAGGTTTTCCCTTATCCTGAAAGATGAATGTCTGGTAACTCTAAGCTCTATGTACCCTGTACTTATTTGAACATCGCTTCATTCATCGTCCGATATGACTTAACGTTGGAGGTTTCTCTTATCCTGAAAGATGTATGTCTGGTAACTCTAAGCTCTATGTACCCTGTACTCATTTGAACATCGCTTCATTCATCGTCCGATATGACTTAACGTTGGAGGTTTTCTCTTATCCTGAAAGATGAATGTCTGGTAACTCTAAGCCCTATGTAGCCTGTACTCATTTGAACATCATTTCATTCATCGCCCGATATGACTTAACGTTAGAGGTTTTCTCTTATCCTGAAATATGAATGTCTGGTAACTCTAAGCTCTATGTACCCTGTACTCATTTGAACATCATTTCATTCATCGTCCGATATGACTTAACGTTGGAGGTTTTCTCTTATCCTGAAATATGAATGTCAGGTAACTTTAAACCCTATGTAAACTGTACTCATTTTTGGCATTTTCTCATAATTATCTCAAAATTGAGGGTCACAAAAATATAAATGTCGTAAAGTAACACAATTTTCGTGGATTATCGACGTTTTCGACCCACTTTTGTTTGTGTTAAATGAACGTCTACTGTACGTAAATCATTCTAGATGCCCCATAAAATCATATTGCTCTTATTTTTGCACTACCTATATTAAATCCTTAATTTTCTTTGTTAACATATGCCACAACTTTTAACACGATTGGTTAAAATGTTATTGTATTTCACTGCTGATTTATTCGGTTCATGTACTGGCTTCTGCAAAGGCTACATTAATACTGCGAAATAGTTTGCTGTTTCATTGCCATCATTCCTTTGCTCCTGGTTCTCGAGGTGACATTCCTGATTATTTATGACATGTACAGATGCTAGCGGCGCAATGTAATCAATATGTTTCAAGAACATTCGACAGAATGACATGTTTCTACTCGTATAATGGTATACAAAACAGCAGTTCATGTTCGTTGACTAAACCTTAATGCAATCACACGCTACATAATACAAACTCTAAGGCGTTTGGCGAGATTCAAGAGAACAAATCAACACCTATACTCATTCACCAGATATCAAGCCTCTAATATTCCCGCGGTTTGCTCTGCATCGTGTAAGTAAAATCTGATCCTAGCGGAAACAAAAGCAGTGACGTGAATACACAGTTCCATCGCCTGGATCCGTTTTAACCCTTTCCGGATTTGTCAATTTCATTTCTTCTGGGTCAGGACGAGTAAGGCGATGGCACGTGTTCTCCAACGTTGTCATATTGGACGAAGGATGAACCTATGTTCATACAAGCCCAGGTTCCATAGAGCTTAGAGTTGGTAGACATGTATCTTTCAGGATAAGGGAAAACCTCCAACCTTCTGTCATATCGGAAAATGAATGAAATGATGTTCAAATGAGTACAGGGTACATAGAGCTTAGAGTTACCAGACATTCATCTTTCAGGATAAGAGAGAACCTCCAACGTTAACTCATATCGGACGATGAATGAAATGATGTTCAAATGAGTACAGGGTACATAGAGCTTTGAGTTACCAGACATTCATCTTTCAAGATAAGGGAAAACCTCCAACGTTAAGTCATATCGAACGATGAATGAAATGTTCAAATGAGTACAGGATACATAGAGCTTTGAGTTACCAGACAGTCATCTTTCAAGATAAGGGAAAACCTCCAACGTTAAGTCATATCGAACGATGAATGAAATGTTCAAATGAGTACAGGATACATAGAGCTTTGAGTTACGAGACATTCATCTTTCAGGATAAGAGAAAACCTCCAACGTTAAGTCATATCGGACGATGAATGAAATGATGTTCAAATGAGTACAGGGTACATAGAGCTTAGAGTTACCAGTCATTCATCTTTCAGGATAAGAGAAAACCTCCAACGTTAAGTCATATCGGACGAAGAATGAAATGATGTTCAGATGAGTACAGGGTACATAGAGCTTAGAGTTACGAGACATTCATCTTTCAGGGTACGGGAAAACCTTCAACGTTAAGCCATATCAGACGATGAATGAAATGATGTTCAAATGAGTACACGTTACATAGAGGTTAGAGTTACCAGACGTTCATCTTTCAGGATAAGGGAACACCTCCAACGTTACGACATATCGGACGATGAATAGAATTATGTTCAAATGAGTACAGGACACAAAGGGCTTAGAATTACCACACATTCATCTTCCAGGATAAGAGAAAATTTCCGACGTTAAGTCATATCGGACGATGAATGAAATGATGTTCAAATGAGTGCACGTTACATAGAGGTGAGAGTTACCAGACGTTCATCTTTCAGCATAAGGGAAAACCTCCAACGTTAAGTCATATCGGACGATAAATGAAATGATGTTCAAATAAGTACAGAGTACATAGATCTTAGAGTTACTAGACATACACCTTTAAAGGAGGTTCAACTTGATGCTGGAGCATTTTTAGCTGAACCTCTGGTTCTATGCTGTTTTAAGCTCAATAATGATTTATCCATTATTCTACCTTGCAGGAAACCTGGAGTAAATTACATTGTGCGCACTAATGTATACAAACACACATGAAGTGGTTGTGGCTTGCCGCAGATGTGCAATCCTTTAAATTAACGTGCTGTTACACGATGTATCATTTTATCCAGTAATTAAATATAGTAAATCCTGTGCAGCATTCTGTATAAAACAACGGAAATGCCATCAGGTAATTGTGACGTGTTACAAGTTGAAAATTAAGGGTAAAATTGGGTAAATGGGCAAAAACAAGGGATTTAGGCTTAACCTAAATTAGAACAGTTTGTTTAGGGAGTAAAGCGTTATCTTATCCGAGTCAAAACGATTTACAAGGTTGGTCTGAAAAGTTCCAAACTAATAAAGATAAGACATTTTGTTTTATTTTTTTGTATTATTATTTTTTTTTCAACATAGTCTCCTTGTAACTCTACACACCTCTACCAGCGATGTTCCCATCTCTGTAACCCGTCCAAATAGTACTCGGCGCTTTTCAACATAGTCTCCTTGTAAATCTACACACTTCTCCCAGCGATGCTCTCATCTCTGTAACACGTCCAAATAGTACTCGACGTCTTTCAGCATAGTCTCCTTGTAACTCTACACACTTCTCCCAGCGATGTTCTCATCTCTGTAACACGTCCATATAGTACTCGGCGTCTTTCAGCATAGTCTCCTTGTAACTCTACACACTTCTCCCAGCGATTCTCTCATCTCTGTAACCCGTCCTAATAGTACTCGGCGCTTTTCAACATTGTCTCCTTGTAACTCTATACACTTCTCCCAGCGATGCTCTCATCTCTGTAACACGTCCAAATAGTACTCGGCGTCTTTCAGCATAGTCTCCTTGTAACTCTACACACTTCTCCCAGCGATGCTCCCATCTCTGTAACCCGTCCTAATAGTACTCGGCGTTTTTCAACATAGTCTCCTTGTAACTCTACACACTTCTCCCAGCGATGCTCACATCTCTGTAACCCGTCCAAATAGTACTCGGCGTTTTTCAACATAGTCTCCTTGTAACTCTACACACTTCTCCCAGCGATGCTCCCATCTCTGTAACCCGTCCTAATAGTACTCGGCGTCTTTCAGCATAGTCTCCTTGTAACTCTACACACTTCTCCCAGCGATGTTCCCATCTCTGTAACACGTCCAAATAGTACTCGGCGTTTTTCAACATAGTCTCCTTGTAACTCTACACACTTCTCCCAGCGATGTTCCCATCTCTGTAACCCGTCCAAATAGTACTCGGCGTTTTTCAACATAGTCTCCTTGTAACTCTACACACTTCTCCCAGCGATGTTCCCATCTCTGTAACCCGTCCAAATAGTACTCGGCGTTTTTCAACATAGTCTCCTTGTAACTCTACACACTTCTCCCAGCGATGCTCTCATCTCTGTAACCCGTCCAAATAGTACTCGGGGTCTTTCGACATAGTCTCCTTGTAACTCTACACACTTCTGCCAGCGATGTTCCCATCTCTGTAACACGTCCAAATAGTACTCGGGGTCTTTCGACATAGTCTCCTTGTAACTCTACACACTTCTCCCAGCGATGTTCCCATCTCTGTAACACGTCCAAATAGTACTCGGCGTTTTTCTCTACAAAATAATTGGTCACCAAGGTAATTGCCTCTTCATTTGACGAAAATCTGTCCTCCGAGCGCAAATTTCAGATGAGAGAACAAAAAGAAGTCGCTTGGGGCTGGACTTGGTGAGTCAAACACTTCAAACCGTAATTTGTGGATATTCGCCATTGCAACCGCTGAAGTGTGAGAAGGTGCGTTGTCTTGGCGAAACAGGATTTTCTTTTTCTGCAAATCTGGCCATTTTTCCGCAAGTTGTGCCTTCAGCTTGTGAAGAAATGATACATAATATGCTCCTGTAATTATTATTTTTTTAAGACAATCGATCTAATTAACTCCATGACTATCCCAAAAAACAGTAGCCATCACTTTCCCAGACGAGGGAAAATTTTTTTTTTTCTTTTGATTCGGTTCCCCCTTTTGCAGTCCACTGTTTGGACTGTAGTTTAGTTTCGGGCGTATAATGGTTGTTTCAAAGTGTCATGTACAGTAATTCATCGGCGCGAAACTCGGATTTATTGCGCCTAAACTGCGACAAGAGTGTTGGAAGTGTTCATTCGAACACGTTTTTGGTCTAACGTTAGCAAAGGCGACACCCAGCGTGCGGACAGCTTTCTCATGTCGAAATGTGATTTAGCATGTGACAAACACGTTCTTTTGACATGTTCATAGCCTCTGCTATCTCTCTGACTTTAATTCGGCGGTCATCTGGCACCATTTGGTGAACTTTAGCGATGTTTTATTCGGTAGTTGTAGTTTTTGGACGTCCGGAACGTTCATCGCCTCCCAAGCTCCTAAGGCCACGTTTAAATTCAGCTGTCCTGAATTTTACTGTGTTAACTGCCGGTGCCGAGACCACATACACAGTCGTTAGAGTGAGTTGGTGTGAATGTTGTATAAAATGGACAAAATCGAGTATCGAGCTGTCATTTAATATTAGTTCTTGAAAGGTAATACGACTACGCAAGTCAAAAAAGAGATGGATTCGGTGTATGTTACCTGCACCATCATTTCCCCAGTTAAAGTTTCGGCAGTTGAATTTAAACGTGGCCGTAAGTGCTTTATAATATAATATAATGTCATGACAGAGCATTGGTCATGGTAGCTCAGTGTTTAAGAGTAGCCGGAAGAGATCGGGAGATCAGTGGTTCAACTCTTGGTCATGGCACTGAGTCTTTCAGTCTGATTCTCATATCTTCTTATGCATATATTTTTTTACAGTTTTTTTAAATATATATTATTAATACAGTTAAGTATAGAATATGTGTATGTTCTGTTGGTAGCCTTTACACGACTTTTGGAAGAAGCGATTAATTTTTTAAAGTGCATATTTAATTTTTCCCTTTTCTGTGTTAAGCTACACTGATTCATCAACTTAAGGTAGTATTGCATCTAGGTTTGACTTTTTGTGATCCACTAATGTGTTTTAAGTTGGCAACCTTGTTTCCAAGAAGGGTGCACCGCGTGATAAAACGCTGCAAGTTTGACCCTCAAGCAGACCAAGGAGCTAATTAGTTATTCCGCTTCTGTAGCAGAGGTTGATGTCCACCTGTTGCTTTGTCTTCTTGTCCACTTTATCGATACAAAGGAGCTCTCTCTGAGGAGAGAGAAAACACCAACCACTTCTTAAACTACAAGTTCGTGCCCTTGGAGAAATCACAACGTATTTCAAGAGCTACTTTCCAAGTTTCACAACTCAAATAAACAAATTAAATGAGGTCTCCAAGGATGACATTTATTTCAGCAAGCATTACATACCTTTCTCAAACCTCTGTTTAGTTAAAGTCTCTATCAGAAAGTGGGAATATTTGAAGATTCAAACAGATACCAAAAATATATCCAACATAATATACGAGGGCTGTTCATTTTTTTTTTTTTTTTTTTTGACAACGTACCTTTACTCATCCTCATAATATTGATAGTCCTTCTCAAAATAGTCTCCCCTGAATGCGATGTACTTGTCCCAGAGTTTCTGCCAGTCTTCAAAGACATGCTGGAAACAATTTGTTGAGCGATCCTTCAAAATCGCCTCCGCAGCTTTCACCACTGCTTCTGATGATGAATAATGCCTCCCAAGAAGGCGTTTTTTCAAGTAACAAGATAGAAAAAAGTCACATGGGGCTAAATCCGGACTATAGTGAGGGTGAGGCATGCACTTCACGTTGATTTTTGCAAGATATTCAGCAACAACACTGGCAATATGCGGCCGCGCATTATCCTGGTGCAGCATCCAGCCTGCTTCACGAAAATGTGGTCTTTTGCGCCTGATATTGACTTGCAATGTTTTCAGGAGATCCCTGTAGTATTGTATAGCTACTGATGTGTGTGCAGGTACAACATGCTGATAAACCATTCCATGAATATCAAAGAATGAGATGACCATAGTTTTCCCAGCAGAAGTAACCACTTTTGCTTTTTCGGCGGTTGGTGATGAATGAGATTTCCACACTGAGCTTTGATGTTTGCTCTCAGGATCAAAATTATGTAGCCAAGTTTCATCAGCAGTGATTACGTTTGAAAGAACCTCTGGATCTTCCTCTAACATCAACTTTAACTGCATGCTAATGTCCTTTTGTTCGGGAATCAACAGTCTTGGAAGCCATCGCGCACAAACACGTCTCATGTGTAATGTTTCTGTCACCATAGTGTGGGTGGCACCCAATAAAATGTTCAGTATTTCAGAAAGTGATCTTAAGGTAATTCGTCGATCCTCTCTCACAATGGCAGCAGCAGTGTTGCTGTTTTCTTCCGTAAGAGCAGTAACTGGAACACCGGGTCCACCTTTCTTTGAAATTGATTGTCTTCCCTCTTTAAACATTTTAAATTACCTTCGAGCTGTGCTGTAGGGAAGAACAGACTCTCCATAGGCCTCCTGTATTATTGTATAGGTCTCAACTGAAGATTTGTTGAGACGAAAGCAGAATTTCAAAGCCGCATATTGTTACCTCCATTGCAGCGGTAGGCGATACTGAACATGTCTGAACTTGCCTGGTTCTCACAGACGGGAACCAGGAGTACCAACAGTGAAGCTGCTACGGCGTTTTTGTTTCACATTAAGCTAACAGAATAGAATAAGATTGAATTTTAGTGCGAAAAAATGATGACCGTAAAAACCGGTTGGCCAGAATAAACACGTGTTTTTTTTTTTTTTTTTGTTTTGTTGAAAATGCATGTTGATCTTATTAATACATATTAATATTATACTTAACGAAGTAGTTACGTCGCTGTCATTCCTGAACGCATGGGGACGCGGAGTGATATGTTACTCATTGGACACAGTGTAAATATTTTAATAATTATAGGTTTACAAATATAAAACTGCTTTATTTAAGCATGTGTGTTCACTTAGAGCACAAAATTGCAACCTCTATAATCTTATCTCGTAGAACGTATTTGGACTTGCAAAAGCGTAAAATATTTTGCCTTCCTTACGCAAGAGTAAAACCTTTCAAACAATCCTCTTCATTCTGAAGTGGTTGCAATCTTGGTTTTTCCTTTGATCTGCAACGGTGTCATTATAATTGCAAATGGGAGCTCCGCGTACCTCAGTGAACTGTGGATTGTTACGGAAGTCGCCCGGACTACATAACTGCGTAAAAACTATACCTGACTTGTAATGGTATGACTAAAACATTCATCTATAAGTAAAGTAGCAAAGGAATCAACAATAGTTTATGAGCTATCAAAATAATTCTGTTACAAAGACGTCGGTTAGCGGATGGCAGTCTACGTGAGTGTCGAAGTATTCCCATCCCAATGATGTCATAACAAAAAAGAGTGAGTTATGAAGAAATCAATACATATATAAAGTGCGACCAGTGTTTTATGAGTGCCATCTTTTATTTTAATTAAGTCTTCCAAAGTTAGGACTCATCGAACAATTGATCAGATGAGGTTGAAATCAGCCTTGGCTCCATATAGCTTAGAGTTACCAGACATTCATCTTTCAGGATAACGGACAACCACCACAATTAACTCAAATGAGTACAGGCTACATAGAGCTTAGACGTACCAGACCTTCGTCTTTCAGGATAAGAGAAAACCTCCAACGTTAAGTCATATTTGACGATGAATGAAATGATGTTCAAATGAGTACAGGGTACATAGAGCTTAGAGTTACCAGACATTCATCTTTCAGGATAAGAGAAAACCTCCAACGTTAAGTCATATCAGACGATGAATGAAATGATGTTCAAATGAGTACAGGGTATATAGAGCTTAGAGTTACCAGACATTCATTTTTCAGGATAAGGGAAAACCTCCAACGTTAAGTCATATCGGACGATGAATGAAATGATGTTCAAATCAGTACAGGGTACATAGAGCTTAGAGTTACCAGACATTCATTTTTCAGGATAAGGGAAAACCTCCAACGTTAAGTCATATCGGACGATGAATGAAATGATGTTCAAATGAGTACAGGGTATATAGAGCTTAGAGTTACCAGACATTCATTTTTCAGGATAAGGGAAAACCTCCAACGTTAAGTCATATCGGACGATGAATGAAATGATGTTCAAATGAGTACAGGGTACATAGAGCTTAGAGTTACCAAACATTCATCTTTCAGGATAAGAGAAAACCTCCAACGTTAAGTCATATCGGACGATGAATGAAATGATGTTCAAATGAGTACAGGGTACATAGAGCTTAGAGTTACCAGACATTCATCTTTCAGGATAAGAGAAAACCTCCAACGTTAAGTCATAGCGGACGATGAATGAAATGATGTTCAAATGAGTACAGGGTACATAGAGCTTAGAGTTACCAGACATTCATCTTTCAGGATAAGAGAAAATCTCCAACGTTAAGTCATACCGAACTATGAATGAAATGATGTTCAAATGAGTACAGGGTACATAGAGCTTAGAGTTACCAGACATTCATCTTTCAGGATAAGAGAAAACCTCCAACGTTAAGTCATATCGGACGATGAATGAAATGATCTTCAAATGAGTACAGGGTACATAGAGCTTAGAGTTAACAGACATTCATCTTTCAGGATAAGAGAAAACCTCCAATGTTCAGTCAAATCGGACAATGAATGAAATAATGTACAAATGAGTACAGAGTACATAGAGCTTAGAGTTACCTGACATTCTTCTTTCAGGATAAGAGAAAACCTCCAATGTTCAGTCAAATCGGACGATGAATGAAATGATGTACAAATGAGTACAGGGTACATAGACCTTAGAGCTAACACTCGTTTTTCAGGATGGGGGAAACCGCGAAAGAGAAAACATCCAGATAAGTCAACATGACCGATATTCGAACTCTGGACTCTCTATTGAAAGTGACGCAGACATGTTAACACCGCTATAGAAGCGGATGTACTTTTTTCTAGCGTTGCATGTTACTTTGAATTCAGATGCGACGTGGATAAGTAAATTGGATAAATCATTTCTAAAATTTAAATTCAAATCTCGACCTGGGAAGCAGCTAGCCAGATTTTCTGTTGAACTTCAAGGCAGTTAGAGTTTCCGATGAAATCAATTAAACAAAAGCATTATCTTAATGTCTTCCTGGAATGTGAACACGTCAGCTCTCTTCAAATAGCCTAGTTATGAGCATTCATTAAACATATTAGCCAGCTCAGCTAGTATTATCTGTTCTCACACACGTCACACATAACCTGATAAAATATTTCACACTGCGTCACTGTAGCATCCGGCAGTACATAAAATGTACGAGGGCTGTTCAATAAAGAATGAACGTTTTTTTTTGTTTTTTTTTTTTTGTTTTTTTGTTTTTTGACAACGCACCTTCACTTATCCTCATAATTTTGGTGGTCCTTCTCAAAATAGTGTCCCCTGAATGCGATGCACTTGTCCCAGCGTTTCTGCCAGTCTTCAAAGACATGATGGAAACCATTTATTGAGAGATCCTTCAAAATCGCCTCCGCAGCCTTCACCACTGCTTCTGGTGATGGATAATGCCTCCCACGAAGGCTTTTCTTCAAGTTAGGGAATAGAAAACAGTCACATGGGGCTAAATCCAGACTATAGGGAGAGTGAGGAATGCACTTCACGTTGATTTCTGCAAGATATTCAGCAACAACTTTGGTAATATGCGGCCGCGCATTATCGTGATGCAGCATCCATCCTGCTTCACGGAAATGTGGTCTTTTGCGCCTGATATGGACTTGCAATGTTTTCAGGACATCCCTGTAGTATTGTCCAGTTACTGATGTGTGTGCAGGTACAACATGCTGATAAACCATTCAATGAATATCAAATAATGAGAAGACCATAACTTTCCCAGCAGAAGCAACTACTTTTGCTTTTTTGGAGTTGGTGATGAAGGAGATTTCCACACTGAGCTTTGCTGTTTGCTCTCAGGATCAAAATGATGTAGCCAAGTTTCATCAGCAGTGATTACGTTTAAAAGAAACTCCGGATCTTCTTCTAAATCAACGTTAACTGCATGCTGATCTGACGCTTGCTGTATTACAGGTTTCCCTTTCCTAGCTTTGGTGATCGAGGCTTCATCGTCATATTCGGGGTAGCCTTTTTGACGGAAAGTGAGTCTCAGGTGCTGTAATTCTTGTTTTAAGTGGCTGTTATCAGACATATACAAAGCCCCTATGGGACAGTATATTGAGAGCTCCCAGTCCTTGAGACTTGGGATGAAAACTATAAGCGTTCAGATAGAGATCGGTGTGTGTACCGTTGATGTTATTTGAGTCAAGAATGTCCAGGAATGGAAAAGAGCTCCATCCTTCTCCACTTCCATGGTAAACTGTATTTGAGGTCGAAGGCTGTTGAGATGCGCAAGAAAGTTAGGCAAAGTGTCTGATCCATGTGGCCAAATTACAAAAGTGTCGTCCACGTACTTATAGAAATGAGATGGTTTAAGTGGAGCTGTGGCAAGTATTTCACGTTCTAGGTGATCCATATAGAAATTAGCCATAGCTGGTGACAAAGGGGAGCCCTTTGGTACTCCGGCTACTTGTTCATAGAAAGTAGTACCAAAGGAGAGGAAAGTGGACGTCAGAGTATGTCGGAAGTGCTCAATGATATCAGCCGGAAAATGCTCCTTCAGAAGTCTTTCTAGGATAACTAAAGTGTAACACAAATCTAATTTTCTGTTTCTTGTTTTACAGGTAAGCCAATGAGTCACCAGTTTCTAGGATTGAACTTTGTGGTGAGTCAACCTTCTAAATAAATTTTATGAGGAAATGATTTTGCTTCTAGGAAGCTTTTCATTAATTGGACTTAGCTGTATCATAACTTAAAGTCGGTTACTTCTTTAGTATATTGACCTAAGTAACTCTTGTAGCACTGCTTTTGTAAACGACTTAAATGCCCCATTGGTTCTTATAGTAACTGATAGTAGAAGGTCGAAAATGTGATGTGATAAACTAACATGTACAAACATGACTTTATTACCTATTTCCAGTAAGATTAAGGGGACACAGTAGGTTTACGCGATAGTCAAATGTTTCAAGAGCTGTTCGCCTTGTAAGTTTTATAATTGACTTCCTCCAACTTTAAGTCACATTGAACGATGAACAAAATGTTAGTCAAATGTGTACAGCTTAGATTTGACAGACATTAATCTTTCAGGATAAGGGAACCTTATCCAGTTGACTCACCCTGATCGAGATCTGAACACGGGACCTCTGGTTAGAGAGAATGTATGAAAACACGTGTAGAGTCAACGAGGTAAACAAATGTTAGTGTACATACATTGTAAATCTCACATTTTCTGAATGAGGAAAGCACAAGGTTGCTTCACGTGAAGCTGCGATCACGTGGAAGAGTATTGCTTCCAAGAACCTGTTGCACAAAAGGCATTCATTTTTTTTCCCCGGTGTTTAATCGATGAGGCATTCTTAGTTACATTTGCTGTCGTGTTGTGTAACAGTCATGTACGCTTTAACCTGCAAGTGACAGCGATTTAATTTCGTTCTTGATTCTTTATAAAGTAAATTTGCAAGCTTCAGACAGTGGAAGTTGCAGCTACGGGCTCTCTTTAATCTGCCACTGTAGTAATGTAAAATTTCTGGGTTAGAATTGGCGTATTGCGTGCTCATGAGCTTTCATACTAGGGAGTGTCCTTAAGTTTTAATTATCCCCTTTAAAAATGTGACAGAGAGTTTGTTAGTTCTTCTCTACGTAGACATCTTCCAGATTTACACGTTTTTCCCAGCGTTACTTGATTTGTATTGTCAAATTGACAACCACGACACGCATTCTTCATTTCCGGGAACAAGAAAAATACACTTGGTGCGAGATCAGGCGAATAAGGCAGATGCTGTAACGTCTCAAAGCCACATTCAATTGTTTTGTCAACTGCAACTTGAGATGAATGAGCTGGTACATTGTCAGACAGAGACGAACAACTTTGGAGAGCATACCGCGTCGTTTCTTAATCAGAGCTGCTCGTAACTTATCCAGAAGATTGTAGTAGTATCTGTCAGTGATGGTTTGACCCTTGGCAAGATAATCTGTAAGGATGACTCCACGACAGTCCCAGTAAACTGAAAGCATGACCTTCCCAGCTGACTTTTGCACATTTGCCTTTTTGGGAGGATCGAATAGGCATGTTTCCATTCCATGCTCATGGTTTTTGTCTCTAGATTATACCGATAGATCCAAGATTCATCCATGGCTACCAGACGATTAAAAAAGTCATCTTCATCCTTTTCCAACAGCATCAAATGTTGCGCCATGTTTGCTTTTGAACAGGAATTAGCAAACCGGAAACCCACCGTGCACACACCTTAGACATGTGCAGTTGGCCCACACACTACCATAACTAAGATGTGTCTCATTCATGATCATTTGGATGGTTGCTCGTCGATCTTCCAGTATTAAACACTCCACTTTCTTCACTGTGACAGCTGACGGTCTACCAGCTCTTGGCTCATCTGTCAGGGACATGTGACCACTTTGAAAATTCCTTTTCCACCTCACAATAGTGTCATACGATGGGCAATAATTTCCATAAACAGCTGTCATCTCCTCATGGATTTCCTGGACAGTTTTGTCCTTCAAATGCAGGAACTTGGTCACACTACGAGTATCAGTTTTCTCTATCTTACAACTCAGTCACTTCTGGCAGTCACTGTAAAAGACAAAAGAACTCAACAACATTATGTCCCGAGGTGGATATTTTTGGAGGGTTAACATTTTGTCTTTCACCTACGGTTTATCGATTACGTAAAGTCATTCAAGTATAACGGATTTCAAACGCTATTCGCAGAATATTCAAGATTTACGTTTTATTTGCCATGAAAATGTGAAATGCTTAAGATTTTAATCTAAACCTTAAGGAGACGTTTCGATAAAGTTTTACTTTGCATATATCTTTCTTATAAAGAGTAGCTTCTGATAACGGGACTTTCTTGAACACTTTCAGGTGGGATTCTTGGAAGATATTCAACGCCATTCCTTTTTTTATTTAAGCTCTTTAACGACAGATCTTTTTATAGCCTTTATACTCTTTGGTTTCGGGGACACTCGGAACATGTATTGGATATTCCTTCACGGAGTAGGTGTTTTGCAATACATGGGTGTGATTGAAACATTTCCCTTTCAGCTGTTTTGTAGCAAGCCACTGAGCGTGTGATAAGTCAGGGTACACGACTAATCTCCTATTATTAATTTAAGCTTTAGCCTATCAATTTACTAAAACTTTACCTTATTAATCTCAGCTACTTGCATCCGCCCAACCGTAAGGAAAGAGTAAGGTAGACTGCCAATCAAAACCAAGGAATTGCTAGAAGCTTAAGGGTGCCAACATTGCACCCGGGTGTTCCATATTTAGGATACACAACTTTAGTACTTATATTATAGTGAACGTGAAGTGCTTAACGACCGCTTTTACTGCATGCCGTTGATGCGTGAGAAAGAAGTGACAGAGGAAACCGGAGATACCGCAGAAAATCCGTCCCAATGCCGTGTTCACCACATCGAACCCTGGCTGCCTTCATGTGAGCCAGGTGGTCTAACCGCTCGACCACGACGTGCCCCTAATATTAAGACACGAGGGCTGTTCAGTAAATAATTATCATAATTTTTACGGTCATAATTTTTCGCACCAACAATTCAATCTTATTATATTGTGTTAGCTTAACGTGAAACAACCACGTCCTAGTAGTCTCATTGTTGGTACTCCTGGCGGGAGCCTGTGAGAACCAGACAAGTTCAGACATGTTCAGTATCGCCTACCGCTCCAATGGAGGTAACATGCGAGGAACAATATGCGGCTTTGAAATTCTGCTTTCGTCTGAACAAATCTTCAGTTGAGACCTATACAATATTACAGGAGGCCTATGGAGAGTCTGTTCTTCCCTACAGCACAGCTCGACGATGGTTTAAAATGTTTAAAGAGCGGAGACAATGAATTTCAAAGGAAGGTGGATTTGGTGCTCCAGTTACTGCTCTTACGGAAGAAAACATCAACACTGCTGCTGCCATTGTGAGAGAGGATCGACGAATTCCTTAAGATCACTTTCTGAAATACTGAACATTTCATTGGGTGCCACCCACACGTTGGTGACAGAAACATTACACATGACACGTGTTTCTGCGCGATGGGTTCTAAGACTGTTGATTCCCGAACAAAAGGACATTCGCATGCAGGTCTACATGCAGTTAAAGTTGATGTTAGAGGAACATCCGGAGTTTCTTTCCAACGTAATCACTGCTGATGAAACTTGGCTACATCATTTTGATCCTGAGAGCAAACAGCAAAGCTCAGTGTAGAAATCTCCTTCATCACCAACCCCCAAAAAAGCAAAAGTGGTTGCTTCTGCTGGGAAAGTTACGGTCATCTTATTGTTAGATATTCATGGAATGGTTTATTAGCATGTTCTACCTGCACACACATCAGTAACTGGACAATACCACAGGGATGTCCTGAGAACACTGCAAGTCCATATGAGGCGCAAAAGACCGCATTTCCGTGAAGCAGGCTGGAAGCTGTACCACGATAATGCGCGGCCGCATATTGCCAATGTTGTTACTGAATATCTTGAATAATTCAATGTGAAGTACATCCCCCACCCTCCCTATAATCCGGATTTGGCCCCATGTGACTTTTTTCTATTCACTGATTTGAAGAAACGCCTTCGTGGGAGGCATTATGCATCATCAGAAGCAGTGGTGAAGGCTGCGGAGGTGATTTTGAAGGATCCCTCAAAAATGGTTTCCAGCATGTCTTTGAAGACTGGCAGGAACTTTGGGACAAGTGCATCACATTCAGGATAGACTGTTTTGAGAAGGACCATCAAATTATTAACATGAAGGTACAGATTATTTCGCACGTTGGCTGTGAATAAATACAGTCATTCTGAAATAATCAGCTCATCTGTAAAATTTTAATAAAGGAGCCATTTCAAGCCAAAATCGTGTTACAGGGAGACAGTTCCTCTCTGTCGTAATAGCATCGATTCCCCAACAGCAAGGAAGAGGTTCAAAGCAAGATCTGCTGCAGGCGTGAGTGATTTGGTGTCATTAGAGTGAAGTTTGTGAAATATAGCCGTGCGATAAACGCTAAGTACTAGAGTGATCTCCTTAAGAACTCTCCCAGAACATCAATAACGAAGAAGGGAAACCTTTCTGTCCAATGCACTTCTTATAACACATGTCTGCTACAAACTTAGTTTGATCTGCAAGATCCTCTCCCATTCTTAAACAGCATGTCTTTAGGGCCAAGTTTTAATTAATACTGGAGTACTGGCATAATAGTAGATTGCCAGGCTCTGTAACGGAGGTATAGCGTAGCCTGACGTTCAGTAGGTCCCCAGTTCGAATCTAGGACAGGATGAGTTATCTGGTTAACGATTCCCAAGTGTTTTCCCATATCCTGAAAAATGAATGTCTGGTAACTGAGTTCTATGTACCCTAGATTCATTATACCATCATTTCATTCATCATCCGATATGACTTAACGTTGGAGGTTTTCCTCTATCTTGAAAGATGAGTGTCTGGTAACTCTAAGCTCTATGTACCCTGTACTCATTTGAACATAATTTCATTCATCGTCCGATATGACTTAACGTTGGAGGTTTTCCCTTATCCTGAAAGATGAGTGTCTGGTAACTCTAAGCTCTATGTACGCTGTACTCATTTGAACATAATTTCATTCAACGTCTGATATGACTTAACGTTGTAGGTTTTCTCTTATCCTGAAAGATGAATGTCTGGTAACTCCAAGCTCTATGCACCCTGTACTCATTTGAACATCATTTCATTCATCGTCCGATATGACTTGACGTTGGAGGTTTTCTCTTATCCTGAAAGATGAATGTCCGGTAACTCTAAGCTCTATGTACAGTGAACTCATTTGTACATCATTTCATTCATCGTCCGATATGACTTAACGTTGTAGGTTTTCTCTTATCCTGAAAGATGAATGTCTGGTAACTCTAAGCTCTATGTACCCTGTACTCATTTGAACATCATTTCATTCATGATCCGATATGATTTTAGGTTGGAGGACGTTAATTTAGAATAAAATGGATCTCTTTAAAACATAATTTATGTTAAAATACATTTTTATAAAGGTAGGAATTTTTAATATATATCTTGATAGATTAATTTTCCAATACGTCTGCTTTTATGAAATGGTAACTCGATTTTGCTCATCTCTTTCTGGTAATGCAAAGAGATTAAATGTGAAAGATATCAAGTAGCAGGCAGCTGTTAAAACATCTGACAGTCGATGGAGTGTATTGTGCTGCTATATTCCCATTATATGTACAAGGAAAAGAGAATTCTGAAAATGTTTTTCACGATTAATATGAAATGGACGTTGGAATAAGCGTTTGTATATCAAAACACGCATTTGTGGTGAAATCTGTATGCGATGTTTAGGTAGAATGCATCTCCCCCTCTACTTGCTCTAAATAAGCAGTAGAAACAGTAAAAACAGCTGAATATCGCAAAGGCTCCCAAATGGATTGGAGAACCCACGTTAAACTGCAGCTTCATTCTATGCCACAACCCCAGCTCGTAATTAGCGGTGCTTTCAAAGCACTTCCTGAACCCCCCCCCCTTCTCTGGCTGGAAATGTACTGCGTTTTGTAAATTTTGCGGTTTGTTTTATTAACATAATTTTTTTACTTTTAACTGTTATTAGATAAAAACCAACCGCAGCGGCTCTATGTGGTAGAGAGGCTGTAATAGGCCATCACCTGTTGACGTTTATATCCAATTCCCCTTTCTGTAGTTGCTGAAGTTTCGCGGTAATTCGGGTAGTCGTTTCTGGATGCCAGAGTGGTTTCACTCGCTGATATTTGTGGTTGTTGAACAGTGATTTGTCGGTGTCTTCCAGTATACACCTTTTTCATTTTTTTCTCTATGTAATAGTAAGTAATAGTAATTTATTTTCTTTTACATCAACAAATGGAAATACAAAATCAAGATTACAATTATAAAATCCATACTGAAATATGCCATATATTCCTAAATCCTGAAAATCCTATCATGTTATCATGTTGCCCACCAATGAATAGTAATTCAGTCCCCATACACCTAACCCTAGGTTTTGTGTATTGGAGGTCTTCTACTCCTTTTTACACTTTCTGCCATTTCACCTATTCCACTCTACATTTTTCTCTTAATTGTTCTTAGCAATCTCTCTTTAACTTTCCCTAAATAATTCCCTATATTTCTCCTGTTCTTTTCTCCTTTTACTGACAACATTTTTCTAATTACTACTTCACCCCCCAAACTGTCCCATTTACGTAGCCAAACCTGCTCTCTCCATATCTTTGTTTGACTACAATTTAATATTACAATGGAAATCTGCATTCTCTTCTCCACACAATAGACATTTATCTAGCTCCATCTCTTGACCTATACCTTTCAAGTTTCTCACTCCTGTTCTCGCCCAAGCAAAACCTTCTCGCCCTAACTTACTACATATATCTATATATCCTTCCCTCCCCCAGGTTGTTTTTATTTCTCTGTATAATCTCAGTGAGCTTTTGTCACTTGTATTGGCAAAAATGTCTTGTGTGTCAATATTTTCTAATCTTAGCTTAACTTCTTTCCAGAAGCCTCTATACCCATACTCTGCATTTATCCAAGAATTACCCATACCTATCTGCTTCAACAAGTCATACATTTTATGTGCCCAAGACCCTCCCCAGTTACTTCTCTTTTGAATATGAAAACATTCTTTAATTATATTGCCATCTTCCAAGTTAGTGATTCTGTATAAATATTTCATTGCCCTTGACAAGATTTTAATTTTAGTAGAATGCCTGCCTAGTTCTAATTGTGCTGCCACATTAGGTGATGCTATTGGTAATCCCAATATGTATTTACAAAAGGATCTATGCACTCTATCAGTCTCTCTCCAAGCCTCATCTATTCCCCAAACCTCTGATCCATGTAACATTCTATTTTCTACCACTGCCATATAAATCCTCTCCAACCATTTGACATTTATATCTGGCAGTTTACTGTAGCATGGTCTTATCACTCTCATGGCCATTTTACCTTTTGCCACAGACATCTCTTTTTGTTCTTTCCAGTTGCCATCTCAACTCAACCTTGTACCCAAATAATCAAATCTCCTTACTGCCTCTATTTCTCTTCTATTAGCCTCCCATTTCTCATCCTTACGCAACCTGTATCCTTTTTTGAAGACCATAATCTTTGTTTTGTTTTTATTCACTTTCAAACCCCATTTATTGCAATAAGAATTGGCTGCCTCGATTGCTCTTCTCAGCCCTCCACTTGATATGGACCCAACTACTAGGTCATCTGCAAACAGTAGCCCCGGTATTTCTTTATTATTAATAACTGGTGAATGTACCCTACAACTTGATATCTCCTCTAAAATTCCATCGATATAAAAATTAAATAATACTGGACTAAGTTTACATCCCTGCCGTACTCCTGCCTTACTCGATATAGATTTAGTTACTTTGTTGCCTGGTAGTTCTATACACAACTCATTCTCTTGGTATATCATCTTAATTACTTCTATAAATGCCTGACTTATCCCCTTACTGCGTAATTTTATCCACAATGCATCTCTATTAATATAATCAAATGCCTTTTCTAGATCAATAAATATCATCTATACCCTTCCCCTTTTATTGCTCAGATATTTGTGTACAATTGTTTCAATAATAAAGATGTTGTCCGATGTTCTCCTGCCCGGTCTAAAACCTGCTTGGAACTCCGATAGTTTATTCTCCTTCTCAACCCAATTTTGCAACCTATTTGCTAGAATTCCAGTGAAAATCTTCCCTAGAATAGACAATAAACTAATCCCTCTGTAGTTAGCTGGGTTATTTTTATCTCCCTTTGCCTTGTAAATTGGCAATACCATGCTTGTCCTCCATTTCCTAGGATTGTTCTATGTAGTAATCTAAGAGATTCGATTAACCCCTTAAACGCCTTAAGGAGATATGTACAGGTTAAAACACACGTCTAATGGCCGATTTCACCAACTGATGTTAAAATCGACGTTAACAAATGTAATGTAACAATTGTCACAGCGCTAGCACAGCTGTTAAATTTCTTGCATTTCACCAACCTGTTATCTGAAAATGTTAACAAACACGTGTTAACGCCAACAGACTTGTAAATATTACAGCTATAGAAGTCTATGGGTGAGTCGTATTATGTTCTGAACGTACTGTGATGCGCTTTTGTTTTCATTTTCGTCTGCACACAGCTGAAAAAATGACGGGTGAACAAAACCGTCACATCAATTTCTCATCGATGGAGAAAGAATTTTTAATTCTTTTGGTAAAGAAGTGTAAGGATATCGGGGAAAATTAGAGGACGGATTCGGTGAATGTAAAATAGAAAGATGTGTAACGATTTGGTGTCGCTGAAAGTGAGCTGTGAAGGAAAAGATGATGGCGAACCTCGCTGAAAATCTAGTTGTGGACTCCAGAAGCTCGACGGCCGCTCCAGCATTCACACAAGATCTTGGGGTGGCCCCAGAAGGGAAGTGATAATTCAGCTATCAATTAAAATAAAATGGCAGTTCCTCCTTTGCTCTATACAATTTGTATTTAAATTAAAAGGAAACTTTTCCAGCCATTTATTATACTTTTCAATGTAAGCCCAAACATACCCAAAACGTACCCTCACACTATCACGTCCATTTACAAAAGACCAAAATAGCGTCAAGTATATCAGCTTTTATAATTTTGCTGTTGCCATAACGACAACTAAATATCCTTCAACTTTTCTACATATATCGTCATTCTTTTTAAATAAACTTTTGTTAACCTAATTTTAACATTTAAATAATAATAATAATAATAATAATAATAATAATAATAATAATAATAATAATAATAATAATAATAATAATAATAATAATAATAATAATAATAATAATAATAATAATAATAATAATAACAATAACAAAAATAACTAACAACTAACAATAAGAATAATAACTAATAACAATAATAACTAACAATAATAACAATAACAATAATAACTAACAATAATAACAATAACAATAACAACAATAACAATAATAACTAACAATAACAATAATAACAATAACAATAACAACAATAACAATAATAACTAACAATAATAATAACAATAACAACAATAACAATAATAACTAACAATAATAATAACAATAACAATAATAACTAATAATAATAACAATAATAAGAATAGTAATAATAATAGTAGTAATAATAATAATAACAATAACAAAAATAACTAACAATAACAATAATAACTAATAACAATAATAACTAACAATAACAATAATAACTAATAACAATAATAACTAACAATAACAATAATAACTAATAACAATAATAACTAACAATAACAATAATAACAATAACAACAATAACAATAATAACTAACAATAATAATAATAATTACAATAACAATAACAACAATAACAATAATAACTAACAATAATAATAACAATAATAAGAACAATAATAATAGTAATAATAGTAATAATAATAGTAGTAGTAGTAATAATAATAATAGTAGTAGTAATAATAATAATAATAATTTTATAAAGGATTGCCAAGTATTTAAAGTGAGACATCTGTTATATTAATTACTTGAAACGTTTCAGATGTCATATGGGAAAAAATTGGAAACGAATTTAATTCAAATGCATGTGTCACTACTAGAAGCACGAAACAACTTCGTCAGTATTACCTAAATTTAAAACCAGGAGCAAAGCTGGACAAGTGACTTGAACGTTTCCAGACGTGGGGTGGACAGCGTATTATCGACATAATTCAGTGAGTTATAGAATCGCAAAGTTATTAATACTCGAAGTAAAGGCGAGATCGGCATATTCCTTTCAATGGATGTTGTAACTCATTATTACGTAAATTTAAAACGAGAAGCGAAGATGGACGAATGACTTGAACGTTTCAAGACGGGAGGTGGACAGTGAATTATAAAATCGCAAAGTTATTAATTCTTAAGCAAAGACGAGATCAGCATATTCCTTTCGATACATGTTCTAACTCAGTATTACGTAAATTTAAAACGAGTAGCGAAGAAGGACAAGTGACGAGTGACTTGAACGTTTCAAGACGGGAGGTGGGCAATGTATTATACACATAATCCAGTGAATTATAAAATCGCAAAGTTATTAATACTTGAGTCAAAGGCGAGATCGGCATATTGCTTTCGATGCATGTTCTAAGCTCTCTTGTACTTCTGCAGTAACCTTCATAGCAACTTGTTTCGACAGTCTATGCCTCTGTGTGATAGCTCCTCAAAATAATTTCTCCTCATAAGCCGTACTCTATTACGAATGCCATTTAGACGGTCTTAAATATAGAAAATCGAAATCAGCGGCTGAGTTCACGTCCGCCATCTTGACTATTTACAATTGTTAAGGACTTAACAAAAGATATTTGGCTTGTTAGTTTAACAAGAGATTTAACCCGAGTGTTAAGCTAACACTTTGTGAAATGCAATTTTGTTTTAACTATTGCTAAACTCGTGTTAAGTCTTAACATCTCTTGGTAAAATGGGGTATAAGTGTATTTTACGCAAAACCTGCATGTCAAAGCGTTCAACCATACTGACGTGTAGTAACAGTACTACATTCGTTGCTCGGTTGTTTTAGATTCTTTCCGATCGCTTCCACACATTTAACTTTCAGGATAAAAGAACGCACTGGGAAAAAAAGACAACCAAGATTCAAACTCAAACTCCCGATCTTTTGAACATGAAGCAAACACTCTAATACCTACCTACATATAAGGGGGGGGGGGGCACCGGGACGTTAAATTACAACACAAGGAACATCTTGTTATGGACATCGATAAAGGCAACGAAAATTGAATTAACAGAATTAGTTTCGTTCTCAGGTGAGAATGATAGTTATGTTCGTCGAAATGGGGTGGATTTAGACGTTGATCTAATCTTCTGGGGGATATTCACGTCCCATTCGAAAAAGCTGCATCTCGATAGTGATCGATCCATAAATCGTTTGCCACGCAGCGGGCCCTTGGGAGGTGTTTACGACAATGGGGCTCATTTATCTTTGCAAGTGGAGCAAACAATGCTTTTAGCACTGCCTCTCTCTCTCCGGAAGTTGTTAGTAATTTTTCCTGGAACAGATGTTATCGTTTGCAGGTGCTCCGGAGCGTTATCGTAACCACATTAAAATATGCTTCCTCCTGCCGAACTAAGATGTTCTTAAACTGTCCAACTTCGTGAATATTTAAATGTTTTTCATAGTGTGTGTTGATGTGTGCTTGTTACTTCTTCTCTACGAGTCACCATGCAGTTTTACACATTTCCCCAGCGTTTCTTGACCTTCCAAATACCTTCATTGTAGAAGTCTGCAGAATTCGCTGTAAATCACTCTTCCACTTCATTAATGACGTCACTTGTGTTGTCAAATCGGCGACTACACAACGGATTCTTCATTTCCGGGAACAAGAACAAGTAACTTGGTGAGAGATGGGGCGAATAAGGTACATGCTGTAAGATCTCGAAGCCACATTCCCTTGTTTTGTCAACTACAACTTGAGATGAATGAGCTGGTACATCGTCAGACAGAAGACGAACAACTTTGGAGAGTATACCGCGTCGTTTCTTAATCAGAGCTGCTCGTAACTTGTCCAGAAGATTGCAGTTGTATCTGCCAGTGATGGTATGACCCTTGGCAAGATAATCTGTAAGGATCTCTCCACGACAGTCCCAGAAAACTGTAAGCATGACCTTCCCAGCTGACTTTTACACCTTTGCCTTTTTGGGAGGAGGGAATTGGCATGTTTCCATTCCATGCCCATGGTTTTTGCCTCTGGATTATACTGTTAGATCCAGGATTCATCCATTGTTACCAGTTGATAAAAAATCATCTTCATCCTGCTCCAACAGCATCAACATCTGTCTTGAAAGGTCACGCCGTGTTTGCTTTTGGAAAGTGGTTAGCAAACGTGGAACTCATCGTGCAGACACCTTAGACATGCGCAGACATGTGTCATGAATAATTTTTCACACACTACCAAAGATGTGTCTCATTCATGATCATTTGGATGGTTGCTCGTTTGTCTTCCAGTGTCAAACACTCCATTTTCTTCACTGTGACAGCTGACGATCTACCAGCTCTTGGCTCATCTGTCAGGGACATGTTTCAGTTTGAAAATTCATTATCCACCTCACAATAGTGTCATACGATGGGCAATCATTTCCATAAACAGCCCCCATCTCATCATGGATTTCCCGGGCAGGTTTTTCCTTCAAATGCAGGAACTTGATTACACTACGAGCCTCAAATGTCTCTATCTTACACCTCAGTCACATCTAACACTCACTGTAACTGAAACTGCCAACATTATGTCCCGAGGGATCAATGATGTTCATCACTCTAGCATAATTAAAACTTACAACACTCCTCGTATGTGCAGAAAGAAAGCCAGATGAAAAAAGTTAGCAATATCACTTGTCTATCTCAGGGAAAATCGCTAAGCGTATCTGCCATCTATCGGACGACCAAGCCACACGTTCCTACTGCGAGTTTCTCGTCTGCCATGTGATACGCGTCTTACGAATTCAACAGTTCTTGTTTTCTTTCGAAAAGAAGAGGGTTTCTAATTAATACCGGCGAGATATAAATAACCCAGTTGTTAATTAAGCTCGCAAAATAAAAAACAACTCACATAAAAGCACTGCTCCTTGGCTCCACCACTCTAACCTGCAAACAAAACTGAAGTAATAGGGGTGACCACCACCCGCGTCACAAGCGCCGCTAACTGCCCTTTACTCCAACACAGAACGTAGAGAGCAGGCGGGGGAAGACTTACATTCACATGTTTTCTCTACTCACCATCGTTCATTTTTATATAACTTCTGAGGGGAAAAGAACAGGAGAAATATAGGGAATTATGTAGGGAAGGTTAAAGAGAGATGACTAAGGACAATTAAGAGCAAAATGTAGATTAGGCAAAATGTGAAATGGCAAAATGTGTAAAGAGGAGTAAAGGGCATCCAATACACAAAAACCTAGCATTAGGTGTATGGGGAACAAATGACTCATTGGCAAGCAACTTGGTAGGAACTATCAACAGCAACTATTAGGAATTTAAGACATGAACGTGAATGTGCGTCTTATCTGTCTCACTTAAAACTACAAATCCCGGAGCATCCTACCACAGCAGGACACCCATCAAGTTTTGTAACCTGTTTTAAAGGAAATATGTAATTTTCATGATTATTACATATATACAGACGGTTCGCGTTTCCAATTTGAAGATAATATATCTGCAGTAGGATGTGCTTTTGTTGTTTATGAAAACCAAACGGAACTAACTCACTCCATGTTTAAATTGTCACCTGGATGTTCTGTATTCCAGTCGGAGCTCTTAGCAATTAAAGAAGCTATAAAATGATGTACTCTTAATGGGAACGGTGATTCACAATCAGCTCTACTCGCTATTAATGATAAATACAACTTAAATTCATTAGCACATGAAATCAGAACCTTGCTTCAAAACCATCCAGGACATATTTGCATGGGATGGCTTAAAGGACACAGTGGAATTTTAGGTAACGAGAGAGCTGATTGCTGCAGAATCCAGTTCCTGTGACATACTCTTTATGTCCTATTTCTACTGTAAGGAGAATAATACATCAACATATTCTGAAGAATGGAACCAACAATGGCTAACAACTCCAAATGGAAGTTTAACAAAAACATTTTTTTCCCTAGTGTATATGACAGAGGAAAATGTGAAACTCTTGTACCAAATTTTGTTTTGAACAATTTTTAAGTGGACATGGTAAATTTGGTGAATACTTATCACTCTTTCACTTAACATCCAACCCCAAGTGCATGTGTGGTGAAGAATTTCAAACTGTTGTTCATCTCCTTTTCTGTTGTCCCATTTTTTGGAGAGAAAGACAAGAATTAATATTCAAGCTAGACTCTCTAGGAACTGAATTTTCTGCTCCGCTCACATCTTTGCTAATGAAGCCACAACAGTATAAGTACTTCATTTTGTTTATAAACTCAGTGTTTAAACGTCTGAAATAGTTTAAATTAATATGCATCAGATTAAAACAACAGTTCTTCCTTCTAGAATTTAAAATATTTTTGTTAAAATTGTGCATTTTTATGTATCAACTCTAACCCTAATATATCACTGTGTAAAACAGGGTTCATAAATCTGGATGAATTAAAAAAAAACTTGGTAGGATTTTCAAGATGTAGGAATTCTTTTTTTAATGGAACGAATGAAATGATTGTCAAATGAGCCCAGGGTCCATGGAGCGTAGAGTTACCCGACATTCGTATAAGATGTAGGAATATATGACCTTTCCAGTATGCATTTTATAATTGTAACCTTGATTTTGCACACAATTATTGATGCAAAAGAAAAGATGAGGAATACATTACAAGTATAACTTCTGCAAATATTGCATTTTATCCAAAATTTCTATTCCTAACTGCATGCTTCACGTCTGCACCGTTAATATTCATTTTAGAGGCTGTATTTCGTATGTGTGAACAGCACAGCTTAAGAACCAGAGTCGATCAAGTACAAAATTGCCCGCCGCTGCGGCGTATTTCTCACGTTCAAAAGGTCCTAAGTTCGAATTTCGGTCGGGATGATAAGTTACCTGGGTAAGTTTCTTTTTTCCGGCTTTTCCCGTATCCAAAAAGATGAGTCTGTTAACTCTAAGCTCTAAGCAACCTGGATTAATTTGAAAATGATTTCACAAATCTACATGATTTGACGTTGGAGGTTTTCCCTTATCCTGAAAGATGAATGTCTGGTAACTCTAAGCTCTATGTACCGTGTACTCATTTGAACATCATTTCATTCATCGTCCGATATGACTTTAAGTTGGAGGTTTTCCCTTATCCTGAAAGATGAATGTCTGGTCACACTAAGCTCTATGTACCCTGTACTCATTTGAGCATCATTTCACACGTCCTCCGATATGACTTAACGTTGGAGGTTTTCCCTTATCCTGAAAGATGAATGTCTGGTAACTATAAGCTCTATGTACCCTGTATTCATTTGAGCATCATTTCACACGTCCTCCGATATGACTTAACGTTGGAGGTTTTTCCTTATCCTGAAAGGCGAATGCCTGGTAACTCTAAGCTCTATGTACCCTGTACTCATTTGATCATTATTTCGCACATACTCCGATATGTCTTAACGTTGGAGGTTTTCTCTTATCCTGAACGATGAATGTCTGGAAATTGAAGCCCTATGTACCCTGTACTCATTTGAACATCATTTCATTCATCATCCGATATGACTTAACGTTGGAGGTTTACCCTTATCTTGAAAGATGATTGGCAACTCTAAGCTCTATGTACCCTGTACTCATTTGAACATCATTTCATTCATCCTCCGATGTGACTTAACGTTGGAGGTTTTCCTTTATTCTGAAGGATGCATGACTGGTAACTCTAAGCTCTGTGGACTCATTTGAACGTTTTAACTAAAAGTTCAAAACTTTTTTGCGTTTATAACTGCATTGTGTTTATACTCAAATAGAGGGTATTTGCAGATCTTTATAAACCGTCAGTACCTAATTTACGAAATGAAATTACGTTATCAGGCTTAGTTGAGTGGGTTTTTGGATTTAAGTACACACATTTTGGAAGCGTATGAGCTGTTAAGCGTGATGGACAAACGCCTGTCGCCAAGCTATTAAAACAACGCGACCCACTTTTTCACGCGTACACCAAAGTGATAGCTGCGTGTTGAAGCTTTTTTTGTGTAATGGAAAATTCGCATGTTGTCACTGCGTGGACTGTTACGTATTTTGACTGCTGTTGAAACCAATTACGGGCTATCCACAACTCAACTCAAAACACTTCCATTCTACGATAGGCGGTTTTACTCTTTAGAACCTCCTTATGCATTGTTGAAATAAAATGCTTTGTTTAAATGCGTCAACTATTATTATAAAGAAATGTCTGAAAATTATTTGTTATTTCCCACTGGCCGTGTGTGGGCTAAAGTATGGAAACATAGCCAGACCGAAAAATTCAGCGCCATAGCCGGGATTTGAACCACGGAGCTTCTGGTTGCCGTTAATTGACCTAATAGTGGTCCGAACTATAAAGCCCGGGTCTTAAAGTACTTACAGCATAGTAAGTCGTCATTAAGGTAGTTGTCTCATGTGTTTATGAGAACTCCTAGTGGTTTACTATAAAAACCGGGCCTTAAAGTACTTACAGCATAGTAAGTCGTCATTAAGGTAGTTGTCTCATGTGTTTATGAGAACTCCTAGTGGTTTACTATAAAGCCCGGACCTTAAAGTACTTACAGCATAGTAAGTCGTCATTAAGGTAGTTGTCTCAAGTGTTTATGAGAACTCCTAGTGGTTTACTATAAAGCCCGGGTCTTAAAGTACTTACAGCACAGTAAGTCGCCATTAAGGTAGTTGTCTCATGTGTTTATGAGAACTCCTAGTGGTTTACTATAAAGTCCGGGTCTTAAAGTACTTACAGCATAGTAAGTCGTCATTAAGGTAGTTGTCTCATGTGTTTATGAGAACTCCTAGTGGTTTACTATAAAGTCCGGGTCTTAAAGTACTTACAGCATAGTAAGTCGTCATTAAGGTAGTTGTCTCATGTGTTTATGAGAACTCCTAGTGGTTTACTATAAAGCCCGGGTCTTAAAGTACTTACAGCATAGTAAGTCGCCATTAAGGTAGTTGTCTCATGTGTTTATGAGAACTCCTAGTGGTTTACTATAAAGCCCGGGTCTTAAAGTACTTACAGCATAGTAAGTCGTCATTAAGGTAGTTGTCTCATGTCTTTATGAGAACTCCTAGTGGTTTACTATAAAGCCCGGGCCTTAAAGTACTTACAGCATAGTAAGTCGTCATTAAGGTAGTTGTCTCATGTGTTTATGAGAACTCCTAGTGGTTTACTATAAAGTCCGGGTCTTAAAGTACTTACAGCATAGTAAGTCGTCATTAAGGTAGTTGTCTCATGTGTTTATGAGAACTCCTAGTGGTTTACTATAAAGCCCGGGTCTTAAAGTAGTTACAGCATAGTAAGTCGCCATCAAGGTAGCTGTCTCATGTGTTTATGAGAACTCCTAAGTGGTTTACCGAAAAAAACACGAGTCAGTTGGAGAATTTAATGTCATATCGGCACGTTGGCCATAGTAGCTCACTGGTAAGAGCGGCTGGACCGCAACATAAAGATGCGTGGTTCAAATCCCGGCTATGGCATTTGATTTTTCAGTCTGACTCTATCTTTCCTTAAGAAATGTCTGCAAGATAGTGTATTTTCAGAAATGACAAAGCCCACATTTGGTTTGTTTATTAATTTTTGAAGAGTAACGAGCCTCGGAGGTCGTCTTCCCATGTGAATGAATAAGATCATAATATGGGGATTTCCACTTTGGGGGTATTAGTTCCTATTCATTATATCTGTGGGTTTCCGACTAAGCACACTTGTTTAATGCAACAGTTTTTACTTTTTCTACCACGTTCAGTAAGCAGAAAGAGAATTGTATGGCATATTAAAATTCGATAATGAGAATTTAGCGTAAACCTAACTTCTAAGACCTCCTGATTTTTTTGAAACGATTTTGCTATATTTAGATTCGGCTTCAGGAACCTCTCATAAACCCAATATCTACATACGAAGATTATCTGAGAAGTTTTCAACCTAATACAGATATAAGTCATTTTTTTCCGCAACATAGTCTCCTTGTAACTCTACCCACTTCTCCCAGCGATGTTCCCATCTCTGTAACCCGTCCAAATAGTACTCGGCGCTATTCAACATAGTCTCCTTGTAACTCTACACACTTCTCCCAGCGATGCTCCCATCTCTGTAACCCGCCCAAATAGTACTCGGCGTTCTTCAACATAGTCTCCTTGTAACTCTACACACTTCTCCCAGCGATGCTCCATCTCTGTAACCCATCCAAATAGTACTCGACGTTTTTCAACATAGTCTCCTTGTAACTCTACCCACTTCTCCCAGCGATGTTCCCATCTCTGTAACCCGTCCAAATAGTACTCGGCGCTATTCAACATAGTCTCCTTGTAACTCTACACACTTCTCCCAGCGATGCTCCCATCTCTGTAACCCGCCCAAATAGTACTCGGCGTTCTTCAACATAGTCTCCTTGTAACTCTACACACTTCTCCCAGCGATGCTTCCATCTCTGTAACCCGTCCATATAGTACTCGGCGTTTTTCAACATAGTCTCCTTGTAACTCTACACACTTCTCCCAGCGATGCTCCCATCTCTGTAACCCGTCCAAATAGTACTCGGCGTTTTTCAACCTAGTCTCCTTGTAACTCTACACACTTCTCCCAGCGATGCTCCCATCTCTGTAACCCGTCCATATAGTACTCGGCGTTTTTCAACATAGTCTCCTTGTAACTCTACACACTTCTCCCAGCGATGCTCCCATCTCTGTAACCCGTTCAAATAGTACTCGGCGTTTTTCTCTGTAAAAACATTGTTTACGAAGGTGACTGTCTCTTTATCTGAGGAAACTCTCTGTCCTCCGAGCGCAATTTACAGATGAGGGAACAAAAAGAACTCGCTTGGGGCTAGATCGTGTGAGTCAAGCAGTTCAAACGGTAATTCGTGGACTTAGGCCATTGCCACCGCTGAGGTATGAGACGTTGCGTTGACTTGGTGAATCAGGATTATCTTTTTCTGCAAATGTGGCCGTTTTCCCGCAAGTTCTGCCTTCAGCTTTTCAAGCAATGATGCGTAGTATGCTTGTGTAATGGTTTTTCCTTTTTGAAGATAATCGATTAAAATAAACTCCATGAGTGTCCCAAAAAACAGTCGCCATTACTTTTCCAGCCCCCCCCCCAAACAGATTTTGCTTTTATTTATTATTTTTGGGCCGGTTCCTGCTTTGTAGTCCTGTAGTTAATTATAGTTAATTATAGTAGTTAATTATAGTAGTTAATTATAGTTCATGTTTAAATTTGTGATAACACTGCTTAAAATACTGCAATATTCATCTATTTTCACCATTCTTTGGTTGTAATAGAGTTCGATAACTCGATTCCGTCTAACTTCAGAGAGATTGGTATATCTTTTCCACGTAGAATAAATTCAGCTTTACTGCTGTGAACACTCTTAAGTGTTACTTCAATTTAATTTTGAAATGGACTATACTGAGAGTAGGTGCCATTGCTTTTTTGCAGTATTTCCGGACCGAATTGACTATGTAACTTCATTTATTCAGGATATTTAGACAAATCTACCGTATGGAGTTATAGCGGTCCATTAAAGACAAAAGAACTACACCTTTAATTGCGTTATGTACATAATACTTTTTCTCACTTAATCAGGTAGCTGTAGTTAAATTAACTGGCAGAGAATTTAATTGAGCAATAAAGGACATAAAAGTTGTTTGCTCTATGGACTATGCAGGCCCCGACCGAAGCTATTAGCAAGGCGCGCACTGCAGATATTAATATGGTTAACCCCGCAACTAAATCTAGTCGAAATTTTGCCTGCATCACCCAAGTTCATTAGCCACGCACTAACGTGGTCAAAAGAACGCCAGACATTATTATAGCTTCGTAATACACCGCCTCTGTAACCTGTCTGCCTCATGTTCAAGAGATCGAGTAACTCTATGTACCCTGTACTCATTTGAACATCATGTCATTCAAATCCGATATGACTTAACGTTGGTTTTCCCTAATCCTGAAAGATGAATTTCTGGTAACTGTAAGCTCTATGTACCCTGTACTCAGTTGTACACCATTTCATTCATCGTCCGATATGATATAACGTTGGAGGTTTTCTCTTAACCTGAAAGATGAATGTCTGGTAACTCTAAGCTCTATGTACCCTGTACTTATTTGAACATCATTTCATTCATCGTCCGATATGACTTAACGTTGGTTTTCCCTAATCCTGAAAGATGAATGTCTGGTAACTCTAAGCTCTATGTACCCTGTACTCAGTTGTACATCATTACATTCATCGTCCGATATGACTTAACGTTGGAGGTTTTCTCTTAACCTGAAAGATGAATGTCTGGTAACTCTAAGCTCTATGTACCCTGTACTTATTTGAACATCATTTCATTCATCGTCCGATATGACATAACGTTGGAGGTTTTCTCTTATCCTGAAAGATGAATGTCTGCTAACTCTAAGCTCTATGTACCCTGTACTCATTTGTACATCACTTCATTTATCGTCCGATATGACTTAACGTTGGAGGTTTTCTCTTATCCTGAAAGATGAATGTCTGCTAACTCTAAGCTCTATGTACCCTGTACTTATTTGAACATCATTTCATTCATCGTCCGATATGACTTAACGTTGGAGGTTTTCTCTTATCCTGAAAGATGAATGTCTGCTAACTCTAAGCTCTATGTACCCTGTACTCATTTGTACATCACTTCATTTATCGTCCGATATGACTTAACGTTGGAGGTTTTCTCTTATCCTGAAAGATGAATGTCTGGTGTAACTCTAAGCTCTATGTACCTTGTACTCATTTTAACATCATTTCATTCATCGTCAGATATGACTTAACCTTGGTTTTCCCATATCCTGAAACATGTATGGTAACCCTAAGCTCTATGTACCCTGTACTTATATGAGCATTATTTCAGTCATCGTCCGATATGACTAACGTTGGAGGTTTTCTCTTATCCTGGAATATGAATGTCTGGTAACTCTAAGCTCTATGTACCCTGTACTCATTTGAACATCATTTCATTCATCGTCCGATATGACTTAACATTGCAGGTTTTCACTCATCCACTCATTTGAGCATCATTTCGTTCATCGTCCGATATAACTTATCGTTGGTGGTTTCCCTTATCGTGAAATATGCATGTCTGGTATCTCTAGGCTCTATGTACCCTGTACTCATTTGAACATCATTTCATTCATCGTCAGATATGACAACGTTGGTTTTCCCATATCCTGAAACATGTCTGGTAACAATAAGCTCTATGTACCCTGTACTCATATGAGCATCATTTCATTCATCGTCTGATATGACTTAACGTTGGAGGTTTTCACTTATCCTGAAAGATGAATGTCTGGTAACTTTAAGCTCTATGACCCTGTACTCATTTGAACATAATCTCATTCATCGTCCGATATGACTTAACGTTGGATTTCCCTTATCCTGAGAGATGAATGTCTGGTAACTCTAAGCTCTATGTACCCTGTACTCATTTAAACATCATTTCATTCTCCGTTCGATATGACTTAACGTTGGAGGTTTCCATTAATCCTTAAAGATGAATGTCTGGTAACTCTTCGCTCTATGTACCCTGTACTCATATGAACATCATTTCATTCATCGTCCGATATGACTTAACGTTGGCGGTTTTCCGTTATCCTGAGAGATGAATGTCTGGTAACTCTAATCCCTATGTACCCTGTACTCATTTGAACATCTTTTCATTCATCGTCCGATATGACAACGTTGGAGGTTTCCCTTATCGTGAAATATGCATGTCTGGTATCTCTAGGCTCTATGTACCCTGTACTCATTTGAACATCATTTCGTTCATCGTCCGATATAACTTATCGTTGGAGGTTTCCCTTATCGTGAAATATGCATGTCTGGTGTCTCTAGGCTCTATGTACCCTGTACTCATTTGAACATCATTTCATTTATCGTCCGATATGACTTAACGTTGGAGGTTTCCCTTATCGTGAAAGATGCATCTCTGGTAACTCTAAGCTCTAGGTACCCTCATCCCGGCTATGACATTGAATTTTTCAGTCCGGCTCTACACTTTCATAGTGCGTCCTACACACGGCTAGTGTGTATTAATTGACCTAATAGTGGTCCGAACTATAAAGCCCGGGCCTTAAAGTACTTACAGCATAGTAAATCGCCATTAATGTAGTTGTCTCAGGTGTTTATGAAAACCCCTAAGTGGTTTTCCGGGAAAACACCTGTCAGTTGGAGACTTTAATGTCATGTCGGCATGTTGGCTATAGTAGCTCAGTGGTTTAGAGCGGCTGGACGGAAACCAGAAGATCAGTGGTTCAAATCCCGGCTATGGCATTGAGTTTTTCAGTCTGGCTCTACCCTTTCATTACTATTATTATTATTATTATTATTATTATTATTATTATTATTATTATTATTATTATTATTATTATTATTATTATTATTATTATTATTATTATTATTATTATTATTATTATTATTATTATTATTATTATTATTATTATTATTATTCCCATTTTTGTGATTTCACTAATTGACGTTCTTTCGCTTATACTGATAATGTGCAGTGCGTAACCATTATATTATTTTATTGTTTGCTGTTCACTTAATTTAATAATGTGTTTGCCAATTTAGCGTTATGGTAAATATTGCGTTAGAATGGCAGAATTCGCAAATGGTAATTAAGAGAAAATTGAATGAAGTAACACGATAAAACAATATTCCAAATACATATGTTATATTTGATTAGTCAGCAAACTGGCAACTAATTTAAATAATTTTGTTTGTCAACAAACAATGCACGAGAGCTATTTTTTTTCTCAACAGTCGATAGGATAGGAAATCCGAACCAATGTGAATAGCAAACTAGTGTTATTGGTTGCATTTGGAACTATTTTTGAACAAAAATATTCATTAATATTGAAACTTTTGCAGAGGTACTCTCTCTTGAGATAAAAAGAGTGGTTGAAGACTGCTGAATGGCTCGTGGTTTCATTTAACCATATTTCATTCATCGACGGTACAATATATCTTCGAAGGTTTTCCCGTTTTCTGAAAAATGAATGTCTGGTAACTAAGCTGTATATACGCTGTACTCATTTGAACATCATTTCATTCATCGTCCGATATGACTTAACGTTGGAGGTTTTCTCTTATCCTGAAAGATGAATATCTGGTAACTCTAAGCTCTATGTACCCTGTACTTATTTGAACTTCATTTCATCCATCGTCCGATATGACTTAACGTTGGAGGCTTTCTCTTATTCTGAAAGATGAATGTCTGGTAACTCCAAGCTCTATGTACCGTGGACTCATTTGAACATCATTTCATTCATCGCGGGATATGACTTAACGTTTGAGGTTTTCCCTTATCCTGAAAGATGAATGTCTGGTAACTAAGCTCTATGTACCCTGTACTCATTTGAACATCGTTTCCTTCATCGTCCGATATGAGTTAACGTTGGAGGTTTTCTCTTATCCTGAAAGATGAATGTCTGGTAACTAAGCTCTATGTACCCTGTACTCATTTGAACATCATTTCCTTCATCGTCCGATATGAGTTAACGTTGGAGGTTTTCTCTTATCCTGGAAAAAGAATGTCTGGTAACTTTAAGCTCCACGCAGTCACATGACTTAAAATTTTTACCATATTATGAAAGATAAATGTCTGACCTGATGTGAGTGTTTTTTTTTTCTTCTTTTTTTTATTAAAATGGATAAAATCGAGTATCGACCTGTCATTAAATATTTGTTTCTGAAAGGCAATACACCTACGCAAATCAAAGGTGATTGGATTCTGTGTATGGGGACCCTGCACCATCATTTACCACAGTTAAATTTTGGGTAGCTGAATTTAAACGCGGCCGCAAGAGCTTGGGAGACGATGAATGTTTCGGACTAACTGCCGACGAAGACAGCGCCAAATGGTGCTAGACGACCGCCGAATTAAAGTGAGAGAGATAGAAGAGGCTATGAACATAACAAAAGAACGTGTTTATTACATATTAAATCAACATTTAGACATGAGAGAGCTATCCGCGCGTTGTGTGCCGCGTTTGCTCACGTTACACCAAAAAAGTCTTCGAATGCACTTTTCCAACGCTCTGTTGGTGCAATTTAGGCACAATAAATCCGAGTTTTGGTGCCGATTAGTTACTGTAGATGAAACTTGATACACCATTATACGCCCGAAACGAAAATAGGGACCAAAGAGTAGACTGCAAAGAGGAACCGACTCCTTAAAAAACAAAAAAAAAAAAACAAAAAAAAACAAAAAAAAACAAAAAAAAAAAGGATAGCCATGGAGTTATTTTAATAGATTATCTTAAAAGGAGAAACCATTACAGGAGCATACTACGCCTTATTACTTGACAACCTGAAGGCAGAAGTTCCGGGAAAACGGCCACATTTGCAGAAAATGAAAATCCTGTTTCACCAAGACAACGCACCGTCTCTCACCTCAGCGGTTGCAATGGCAAAAATCCACGAATTACGGTTTGAGCTGCTTGACTCAACAGATCTAGCCCCAAGGGACTTCTTTCTGTTCCCTTATCTGAAAATTGCGCTCGGAGGACAGAGAGTTTCGTCAAATGAAGAGGCAATCACCTTCGTGAACAACAATTTGCAGAGAAAAGCGCGGAGTACCATTAGGATGGGTTACAGAGATGGGAGCATTACTGGGGGGAAGTGTGTAGAGTTACAAGGAGACTATTTTGAAAAACGCCGAGTACTAATAGGACGGGTTACAGAGATGGGAGCATCGCTGGGAGAAGTGTGTGGTGTTACAAAAAGACTATGTTGAAAAACGCCGATTACCATTTGAACGGGTTACAGATATGAGAGCGTCGCTGGGAGAAGTGTGTAGAGTTACAAGGAGACTATGTTGAAAAAGTCGAGTACTATTTGGACGGGTTACAGAGATGGGAACATCGCTGGGAGAAGTGTGTAAAGTTACAAGGAGACTATGTTGAAAAACGCCGAGTACTATTTGGACGGGTTACAGAGATGGGAGCATCGCTGAGAGAAGTGTGTAAAGTTACAAGGAGACTATGTTGAAAAACGCCGAGTACTATTTGGACGGGTTACAGAGATGAGAGCGTCGCTGGGAGAAGTGTGCTGAGTTACAAGGAGACTATGTTGAAAAGCGTCGACTACTTATAGGACGGGTTACAGAGATGACAGCATCACTGGGAGAAGTGTGAGAGTTACAAGGAGACTATGTTGAAAAGCGTCGAGTACTATTTGGATGGTTAAAGAGATGGGAGCATCGCTGGGAGAAGTGTGTAGAGTTACAAGGAGACTATGTTGAAAAACGGAGAGTACTATCTGAACGGGTTACAGAGATGGGAGCATCGCTGGGAGAAGTGTGTAGAGTTACAAGGAGACTATGTTGAAAAACGCCGAGTAGTATTGGGACGGGTTACAGAGATGGGAGCATCGCTGGGAGAAGTGTGTGGAGTTACAAGGAGACTATGTTGAAAAACGATGAGTACTATTTGGACGGGTTACAGAGATGGGAGCATCGCTGGGAGAAGTGTGTAGAGTTACAAGGAGACTATGTTGAAAAATGATGAGTACTATTTGGACGGGTTACAGAGATAGGAGCATCGCTTGGAGAAGTGTGTAGAGCTACAAGGAGACTATGTTGAAAAACGATGAGTACTATTAGGACTGGTTACAGAGATGGGAGCATCGCTGGGAGAAGTGTGTAAAGTTACAAGCAGCCTATGTTGAAAAACGTCGAGTACTATTTGGACGGGTTACAGAGATGGGAGCAACGCTGGGAGAAGTGTGTAGAGTTACAAGAAGACTATTTTGAAAAACGCCGAGTACTATTTGGACGGGTTACAGAGATGGGAGCATCGCTGGGAGAAGTGTGTAGAGTTACAAGAAGACTATTTTGAAAAACGCCGAGTACTATTTGGACGGTTTACAGAGATGGGGGCATCGCTGGGAGAAGTGTGTAAAGTTACAAGGAGACTATGTTCAAAAAAAAAATTCTGAAAAACAAAGTCTTGTATCTTTATTAGGTCGGAAACTTTTTAGACCACCGTCGTACATTCAGAAATGGACAGTGCGCTTAGGGAAGTGTTGCAGGGTCCACAGAGCTTAGAGCTACCAGACATTGATTTTCTAGGATAAGCGAAAAGTTCATAAAAATCCTTTGCCAGATAAATCTCCCTGACCGAGATTCTAACTGGGGCCTCTTGAACGTGAGGGAGATACACTATCGCCACAGCATAGAGGCGAGCAAGTCCTCCTTACAGAGAAAGAGAAGGAAATATGTGGCACAGAATGAGCTTGAAGCTTTGGGTTTGTTTATAATACAACTCCAGGCTTTTGTTTCTCTAGAGCCTTGCACTTCAAACCAAAAGAAAGAAAAATTGGCGCGGTCCGCTGCCTCTCGCTTTTTATCTCCGTTTCTTTCATCCTACTTTTGAAAATAAGTTACGTAAACATTAGAAGCCAATACCAGAGGGTGCTTTCGTTTATTCAGTGAGACTAGCGGCGTACATGAATAAGGAAACGCGGAACTTTATAGGCGTCATTTTAAAGAAAGTTAATGAAAGGTAAATGACTTTAATGAGAGCATGAAATTTAACGAAGTGTTAACGTTCGTTAAGGCAAATTAAACGAAGTTGGCGAAATCTAGGCGTGAGTTGAGTCATGAAAGTAAACGGTAAGCTGCTTCTCTAATATTGATCAGGATATTTAAGAGTTGTCTAGAGGTAACGTACTGGGGTCTATTTTCCGAGGAATTAGACGTGTTCAAGTACAATATTGGGTTACAGCATTTGTTTTATAAGCTAAGTTGTAATTGGTGACACGCAGGAGAATCTCACACCTGTAAGTCATTTAAAGGGTCCAGGGAAGAAACCAGTTAAGCCCTTTTCTTCTCAAAATGGTTTTGACATATCATTGAATACTCCATGGGAAGTACCATCGTTTAAAGGTATAAAACATGGAAAAAACTGTTTAGTCATGGGACTTTTTGACGCTTAAATTTTTTCGTATAGGAAAAGAACCAGCAAGTCAATTTTTCCCGCGAAAGAACCAGGCAAGTCTCTTTCAGCCAACAGAGACAGTTCAATAGCGACGTATCCCACCATTAACTCTTCGTTGTGCTTCAGAGACATCCATTCCTACATGGATTGTGATTTGTCTTTCTTCTTCTTCTTCTTCTTCTTCTTCTTCTTCTTCTTCTTCTTCTTCTTCTTCTTCTTCTTCTTCTTCTTCTTCTTCTTCTTCTTCTTCTTCTTCTTCTTCTTCTTCTTCTTCTTCTTCTTCTTCTTCTTCTTCTTCTTCTTCTTCTTCTTCTTCTTCTTCTTCTTCTTCTTCTTCTTCTTCTTCTTCTTCTTCTTCTTCTTCTTCTTCTTCTTCTTCTTCTTCTTCTTCTTCTTCTTCTTCTTCTTCTTCTTCTTCTTTTACCTGACGGCTTTGAATTGTTTAACCCGTTCCGGCTCCAAATTCGTCTGCCCATCTTCTCTTCGGTCTTCCCTGGATTCCTCTTCCTATACGTCTATAGGCAGCGGCAACAAACGCCGATGGCGCGGACAGCCAAACACGGCCCAGCCAGTTCGGAAGTTTTTGGGTCTCTCGTTAGATAGCATTTTCGCTAAACGTGACTGAGATTGACCGCGACATGATACCGGGGAACTTAAGGTTAAATAAAGAAACCGAAGTAAAAGAATTACTCTATTGGATGTTACCAAAAGCAGCAGATGTTCAGTGTTTTACGTAAAGCTGCAGTTTGTCAGAAGCGCCACGTTCTGCCATTTTTAGTGAGCTTAGCTCAGGGTGTTAGCAAATGCAGAAGTAAAAATACCTCTGCTCCGTTATATTTCTCCCAAAGCTAGCAAAATCCCTTCCTCTGTGAGTTTGTTGAGCCGTATAGGGGAAAACACTGACTCAGCGGAAGAAATACCGTCGAGAATTTGCTGTTTTTCTCAGCTTATTTCCATATTGTGGCGCAGCGGTATCAGCTCGTAATGGACGGATTAAGAAACTTCGCAACGGATAAGCAAATTTGAACGTTCGCTTCGGTACAGAAACCATTCACCATTGCATCAAATTAGGCACGGTGTGAATCGTTGAGTTCGGTATGAGGAATACAGTAGATTTACGCGATAGTCAACTGTCTTAAAAGTTGGTTGCTATGTGATGACTGAAACTCTGTTTTCTTTTCATACACGAGAGATGCGAAAAGAAGAAAAGGAAAGGGAAAAAATTTAAAATGTGTTAAATCAGATAAGTATAAGCATTTTAAAATATAAACCAATAACAAAGGATTTTTCGGAAATGGTAAATCCACACAAAAAATTACTAGTTGAGGAAAAGTCATTCAGAATGAAGATTACTTATGAGGCCATTATCATAATATTCAAAATATATATTTCATTTGTCATGAAAATATCTGAAACTTTCTGCAATGTATTAAAATCGTTAGTCATTTTTAGAAAATGACAAAAACATATGAAAATAATTAAAAGGTTTTCTTTGGAAACGATATGTATTTCATTATTATTATTATTATTATTATTATTATTATTATTATTATTATTATTATTATTATTATTATTATTATTATTATTATTATTATTATTATTATTATTATTATTATTATTATTATTATTATTATTATTATTATTATTATTATTATTATTATTATTATTATTATTATTATTATTATTATTATTATTAATATTATTATTATTATTAATATTATTATTATTATTAATATTATTATTATTATTAATATTATTATTAATATTATTATTATTATTATTATTATTAATATTATTATTATTATTAATATTATTATTAATATTATTATTAATATTATTATTAATATTATTATTATTATTATTATTATTATTATTATTATTATTATTATTATTATTATTATTATTAACGTCCTGTAACGTTGTCACATCGGACCATGAATGAATTGATGTTCAAATAAGTACAGGGCACATAGAGCTTAGAGTTACCAGATATTCATCTTTCAGTATAGCAGAAAACCTTCAACGTTAACACTTATCGGACGATGAATAAAATGATGTTCAAATGAGCACAGCGTACTTAGAGCTTAGAGTTACCAGATATTCATATTTTCCCTTATCCTGAAAGATGAATATTAGATAACACATTCTTTTTAATCTTGTCTATGATGCTCTGTATGATTGATGATCTGCGATATTGAAATTATTTTGCAATCGAATTATAATTTTTCTCTCTTTAAGAGTCGTTCTATCCCTTCTTCATCCCAACTTGCTTCATTTCTGATTCCAGTGTGTGCCTGCAGATGCCTTGCTGTGTAACAAATGAATGCACACTAGTGAGAACGTGTAGCATGTGACGTAACCGCTGTTTTAAATAGTCTTCTTTGGTGTACGAATATTCGTCTAAGAAATTCACAAATTAGCTTTGTTTTGACAGAAGTGACACTTTGTTTATTCCTAATAGCTTCCATCTACCAATCAATAAATGTCGCTATAGATTTTTCAAAATATCAAAGCTGTAGTGTACGAGTATTTTTCTGTTCGCACTGTATGTACAACGTTTCCCTTTTCTCCCTCCAGATACAGTTGCAATATAAGACGAAATCCAGCGATAATGTTAGATAAGAACGTGGCGTTTTTGTGCCGTACAAAGGCTTTTGTCAGGAAAAAGGTTATAATCTTACTCTATCTGGTCGACAGCCCTAAGGTAGCGGCAGATATGTCGGCGAACAATAAGCTATATAACCACACAGGGGGGCGGGTTTTGTGGGCACCGAGGATTACGGGAAACTTCCCTAAGATAACATCACAACAACCATGAATGAATCGCTTTTCTTCGGGAAATGATTATTTTGAGTGGGGGCCGCCGACAATGGGATGGAAGACCCGTCTAATCAGAGGATGCAGCGCAAAAGGGCGGAATTGAGGTTTTCCGCGGATTAGCGGTTGAGCCCCGGATGTGAAAAAATGTGAGGGGAAAAAAATAAACGTGAACTGTGCCGGGGATTGTGTGCAGGCAGCTGTACCATCACCCGCATCTCGCGGACGTCGGAAGCTCCGATTTCCTTCTGTGTTCATTATGACGCAGTTAGAAAAGATAATGCTCCCGGGGGGGAAGAGGGTGTGAATGTGGGTTAGGCTTTTTTTGTGTGGTGTGACCTGTCAGCAACAGGCGACAGTGCGGGATTGTACTCTGTTGCAACCCTACCCCCTCCACTTCATTGGCTGGAGCAATAAACACACCCAAATACACAGCATGCAACAAAAACTCCGCTTTCCCGTCGACTGCCCAAGATTTGTGCGGTGTTTCCTGGTCAATACGAGAACGCTGGATTCCTTATCCTTATCATCTGTAATTTCTTTAGACCTCCAAAGTTAACTCATACCAAATGATGAATGAAATGTTCTTCAAAGGAGTCCAGAGTACTTATAGCACGGAATTATCATCTTACAATAATAAGTCACAATCTTCAATGTCAGGTCATATCGGACGATGAATGAAATGATTTTCAAATGTGACCAGTGTACATAGAGCTTAGAGTTACCAGATATTCATCTTTCAGTATAAGGAAAAACCTCCAACGCAGACATATTGGACGATGAATGAAATGATGTTCAAAAGAGCACAGGGTACATGGAGCTTAGAGTTACCAGATATTCATATTTACCCTTATCCTGAAAGATTAATGTTTGATAACTCTAAGCTCTATGTACCCTGTACTAATTTGAACATCATTTCATTCATCGTCCGATATAACTTAACGTTGGATGTTTTCTCTTATCCTGAAACATGAATGTCTAGTAACTCTAAGCGCTATGTACCCTGTACTCATTTGAACATCATTTCATTCATCGTCCGATATGACAACGTTGCAGGTTTTTTTTCTTATCCTGAAAGATGACTGTCTGCTAACTCTAAGCTCTATGTACCCTGTACTCATTTGAACATCATTTCATTCATCTTCCGATATGACTTAACGTTGGAGGTTTTCCCTTATCGTGAAAGATGAATGTCTGGTAACTCTAAGCTCTATGTACCCTGTACTCATTTGAACATCATTTCATTCATCGTCCTATATGACTTAACGTTGGAGGTTTTTCCTTACCCTGAAAGATGACTGTCTGCTAACTCTAAGCTCTATGTACCCTGTACTCATTTGAACATCATTTCATTCATCTTCCGATATGACAACGTTGCAGGTTTTTTCTTATCCTGAAAGATGACTTTCTGCTAGCTCTAAGCTCTATGTACCCTGTACTCATTTGAACATCATTTCATTCATCTACCGATATTACTTAACGTTGGAGGTTTACTCTTATCCTGAAGTATGAATGTCTGGTAACTCTAAGCGCTATGTGCCCTGTACTCATTTGAACATTATTTCATTCATCGTCCTATATAACTTAACGTTGGAGGTTTTCTCTTATCCTGAAAGATGAATGTCTGGTAACTTTAAGCTCTATGTACACTGGTCGCATTAAAGTTGGCTAATCTGCATTACACTTATAAAAATTGGCGACACTCCCATATTAAAGATTTTATTTTGTTTTGAGATAAATTTTATTTAATAAGAGAAAGCACTCCAAGTTTTACCGTCGGGTATTCAGCCCCCAAGAACCGAACCCAGAACGTCCCTAATGCGTGCCATCTGGCCCATGTGACCGTTTAAGCTGGAACATCTGCCAGTGAGTCTTATGAAAGTGCTGGTAAGGAATGGGGTACGTTAAGCTATTGTTTCTCACCTTTTCAAAGGTTTCTAACGCTCTATTGTGCTCCATGCATTTTACGAACGTTTGGATACATTGTTTCTCGTTATGCATACAACAGATGTGGGATTATCTACACTAATTACCGGACGAACAGGCTCACGGATAATCCAAAACTGGGATTAACCGAAATACAGATCTCGTCGTTATTGCTGGTAGCGTTGATGTATTTAGTAGGTAGAAAAGTTACTGTGGTACGCCATAAAACTGTTTTATTTTTAATAATGATTGTTTATTTATGCATTTTTAACAATAGGCACCCTTCCTATATATAAAAAAGCAAAGCACATCATTATTTTTCAAATTGCTATTATTGAATACAGTGTCTTAATGGTTCACCAGCTAAATTTAATGGCATGTTTGTAAAATCAAAGCAAAGTTTGAAATATTACACTAACTGCTTATGAGAAAAGGGCACCTAAAGAAGGAAATACGTGAAAATTTTTGAAAATTTTCTGTTTAGTGCAATATCAACAGAGCAAAAATTATAACTTCATTATTGATTTGATTATGCTTTCTGAATTACAAGGGACTGATATACGAGGGCTATCCAGAAAGTAGATTACGTTTTCGTCTGTTTCCGCTAGGGGCGGGGCTAGCGCGGCCATCTTGGGGTCAGAGCGTTGCGCAGCTCAGTCGGCATCTAGCCGTGCTAGTGAGAGGTTCGTGCTGTGCTCCGTTCAGATACTGTGACGGTTTGAAATGTCTGCGTTAATTGAAAATCCCGCGAGCTGCGAGGTGCGTGCAGTAATAAGGTTTCTGACTGCAAAAAACTGTAAACCGATAGAAATCTATCGGCAGCTTTGTGAAGTGTATGGGGACAACATTATCACTGAAGGTGGAGTGCGTCAGTGGGTCATCAGATTTAAAAATGGCCGAACCAATGTTCACGACGAAGATCGAAGTGGGAGACCCAGCATAGTGACTGCCGAACTTGTCGAAAAAGTCGATGCTAAAGTCCGTGAAAATCGAAGGTTCACAATAACGGAACTTTCTTTGAGTTTTCCACAAATTTCGCGAAGTTTGTTGCACGAAATCATCAGCGAAAAGCTTGGTTACCACAAGTTTTGTGCAAGATGGATTCCAAAAATCTTGACAGAGGACCCCAAAAATCAGCGAATGGCTGCAGCGTTGAACTTTTCGGACGTTTACCATAAGGATGGTGACTCTTTACTCGATCGCATCGTTACTGGTGACGAAACATGGGTGAAACACGTGAACTGTGAAACGAAATTGCAATCAATGCAGTGGGGGCACACAAGTTCTCCCCAAAAACCCAAGAAATGCATGCAAACAATGTCGGCAAGGAAGATGATGGCGACTGTTTTTTGGGACAGAAAAGGTGTGATTTTGGTGGACTTCCTGGAAAGAGGCACTACAATAAACTCTCAAAGGTATTGCCAAACTCTCCAAAAACTCAGAAGAGCCATTCAAAACAAGCGCAGAGGAATGTTGAGCTCTAAGATCTTGTTGATTCACGACAACGCCCGGCCCCACACGGTAAATGTCACTCGTGAAGTTCTTGAATCTTTTAAGTGGGAGTTGTTTCCTCATCCGCCGTACAGTCCCGACCTAGCACCGAGCGACTTCCACCTATTCCCAGCAATGAAGAAGTGGCTGGCTATGCAGCGTTTTGATGACGACGCACAGCTGCAAGAAGAGGTAACGAAGTGGTTGAAGGCGCAGGCGGCCGAATTTTTCGACGAAGTAATTTCCAAGCTCGTACATCGCTACGATAAATGCCTTAATTTGAATGGTGACTATGTCGAAAAGTAGTATTTGAGTGTGGCTTTCATCTGTATATAATAAAATTTGTTCCCTATACTTTGTTTACTTTTTATTCCAAAACGTAATCTACTTTCTGGATAGCCCTCGTATATGGCAAATGCGTCCAGTACCGCACGCCTAAGCTCTTTTCAAAATTCAAAGAAAATGCAATGGAGAACAATTACCGTGTTACTATGACCATGAATCTAATGACACACAGAAACAGCATTGGTAATGAACATTGGTGAACGAGAGTCATATTGACTGTTGAAAACTAAAGTAAATATTGTGACCCAATTATCGGAAGACACGACCAACTGACGGCTGAGTGAGTGACGGGAAGCATTCGGACACGCTTACCCATTTTATCTTGTAGCGCTAACGAGGGGATGGTTGGGAAAACATCACTAGCCATCTCTTTCCCCTCCCCGGGCGTCTGGAACAGTCGGGATGATTCACTGTACCGCGAGACTTCCAGAAACAGCGATCTCCCTATATAAGGATGTCTGACCTACCCACGGAACCGCGCACTGTTTTGTGTCAGTATGCCGACGATGTCCTCATACTGGCGCAGAACAAGAACCTCCGCTACTGTCTCCCCCCTCTACAGCGTCAGCTCCACGCCATTGGCAGGTGGAGTGAGAAGTGGAGGATGACCATTAGCCCGCAGAAGAGCTCGGCTCTTATGCTGGCTAAGACCCGTAGCTGGCGCCCAGAAGGTGACCTGCGGTTACGGCGGAGAAGAATCCCCTGGGTTCGAACCGCCAAATACCTGGGAATCCAACTGGACCGCGGCCTCACTTTCACTCCGCATGTCAGGGCAGAGGCCGGCCTCGGCCACGCTGCACTCGGGCAACTCTACCCCATCTTTCGATCAACCATGCCCATCCGCCTCAAACTACGGACGTACCGTGCAATTATCCCGCCTCTGATCCTGTATGGTTGCGAGGTCTGGGGTTCGATGGCTAATACCACCCTCCGCAGGCTGCAAGCCGTGCAGAACAGAGCCTTAAGGATGATCTACGGTACCGACCGCAGGTTCCCATCTCACTTCCTGCACACCCAGTCTGGCATACCATACGTCGTAGACGTCGTGCGTGAACGAACACTCTCGTTGTATGCCAAGATCACTCCCCACCCTAACCAGCTGGTGAATACACTTGGTCAATACGACCACCGTCTCCCCAGGAGACGGAGGGGCTATCGCCTACCCAAGGACGCCCTTGGGTGGTAGAGTCTGCCTCTCCTCCTACCCTACCAATCACCGCCAGGTCACTTCGCGCCCTCGCCGCGGCTGGCAGGTTAACACCTGCAGTCGTGCCCTGGGACGCGCTCACGACCTGGACTTATTAAACCTCAACACCCTAATTCCCATCTGGTCTTTCGCTGCTGGTTCCACCACTGCTTGACGGATCGCTAGCGACCGCACAAAGCAAGGCGGAAAGGGCACTGCCCCCCCCCCCCAAAGGGGAATATCCCGGCACCAGAAGCATCAGTAGAGGCCAACTGCGCCGTCTTACTAAATGACACGCAAGCTTGCGCAGAAACATACATCTATTATACCGCACGGGTGAATCCGCACAGCGGATAGGTACCGTGGCATGTAACCCTCCGCCTGGGAGAACCCGGGCGACTTGCACCTGCTCTTGGCTCTTGGTCAAATCAGGCAGCGTGAGGAGCGCCGTGCTAGTGAACGGACTGGAAGACTGTGTACGTGTATCAGAGGAATTGTACGTAATCTTGAGTGTAGAGTGGACCGGTGACAGACGAACTGGACGATTACGTAATTCTGTGTAATCGGCAAGTGTTCCAACTGTAACTCGGTGGAAATAAAGAACATTTTGAGTTTGTGCAATTGGACTCTTAATTTCACAAACCCACAAAGTCACAATATTAGTGATAGCATCTCAAAAAGTGTTTCCCAATACCGGACAGACGTAAATAAATACATATTTCTAAATAAAGGAAGAAGAACTGCATAATAAATCACAAGATAATTATTCTTATCATAATTATTGTATTTTTGAGATAAAAACAAAACACGGTAACATAATATATTTTTCAGAACGTTCTCTAGAGATTATCACAAAGAAATAAAATGTCTTAGAACTAATGAAACATTTTTTAAACAGTGATCACATCTGTAAAACTCAATGTTCTTTTGTCCTGTACATTCAATATGTATAACTCTTGCACGATACACACTGAACCCAAGCCTCGTCTGTGATTTCTAAGCAAATGATACACTCTCTTATAATACTTCAATCGACCCTGCTTTTGGTTCCAACATTTAATTTTCTTTTTGTCTTCTAAGGCTCTTCACTATTTCCAGTTTCTGTTGGCATAGATTTTGAGCTAGGTTCTCTATTTATAGTTTTATTAATGCTAGTCTTGTCTACCTTTGCTATTAGTTTGTTCTTTTGTTTTTGTGCCTTTTCCAGCAACATCAACTTATACAGAGTCTATGTTAATGTTTCCTTAAATTGCTACTCCCAAGCTCATTGATCCTTCTATCACATTCTTTATTGCTTTGTTTCATATTTTCTTCTAACCATTTTCCTTTCTTTATGGCCTCCATGATGACAGAATGCCTATAAATACAAATTAATCTAACGTCAGTGCAAGTTCAGGGGATAAAAATATATCTTCGCGTACGGTACTGGGAAAATTGCTAGGCAACTCACACGTGCGTACACATAACGTCATAGCACGGCCAGATTCTTTTAAACCGACACTGTATTTCGTGTCAGTGTACTCTACTTAATACCAAATAATATGAGTACAAATACTTAATTAGTTCTTTACCGGACAAGGCAGCAGCAATGTCAGCAAGTTACTAACAGCACAATTCCAGTTCACTATACGACTTCTTTGAACAATAACTTCTGATTCAACGGTCAAAGAGGTGAGAAAACTTTCCGTTGGTAACAAAGGTAGTTGTTTGTCTAAATACACACCATAAGCTTCTATTATATATCGGCAACTGCGAGATACTGACACCGTGCGGTACTGGGCGCATCTCCCCTGGCGGTTCCTCCATAAGGTTGCAGGTTTGCGCTACACCCACTTATTCTGAATGTACAACAGGTGCATTTTGCACATTAAAGCTGTACTTGTTTGAATTGTTTTATATACAAACATGTTTCAATTACGCTTATCGTCTGTAGCTGCCCATAACCGCAGAAGCCGAAATAAACAGTGATTAGCTGTAGGAGCCGCCAGGTTTGCAGCGAAGAGTTAACCTAAGATTTCGCCCAAATGTCGGCTCTCTGAGGGGGTTGCGGGAAGGTGAAGAGATGGAAGTGGCTTCTTATACATTGCTTAAATGGAGGTTTATAAACCTAGCTCCTCCTACTCTTAGCAACGGCTATAGCGTGACCTTCAGGCTTATAGCTTCTGTGTGCTCTGCTTTTCGAACACCATGGAGGTTATTCAGAATAGAGTTCTGTTAAACAACAACGCCACACCTGTTCAGGCTTCTGAGTTTATGGCCACTTTGAAACATTATAATTTTGTATTGTGGCTGTCTTTCTTCTACATGATCATCGCGCATGTGGACATTTTGTACAATCAGCTGCAGAAACGAGACTGCAATGCAATGTTTGCCATCGCTCAGCTAAACGCATTTCAAAGGGAAGTGCAAAAGGCAAGAAATAGCGTGGATATCGAGGAACACGAAGAAGCTGCAATTAAGAGGAGAAGGATAGAATATCATGATGTGAAAAGAAGAGAAGCTCTTGAAGTATGTGCCATTCTTAGAGAAGCAAAGGACAGATTTAGCTTCACGGGGCATCTGGTAGCCTCGACTTTGTTTCATCAAGAAGATTTCTAAGACATTTCCAGAGGATTCCCTTAGAGAAACAATAAGGTTCTATCCTTTTATCATTGGAACAAAAATTCGTAGAGAACTGACTGAATTTCGTGGAATGTCCGGCGCTTTGTGCTTGATGGACTTCATTAAGGAAAACAATTTATGTGCTACATTCAAACTCCTCCGAGTACTGTTAACTATGTCAATGTCTACCGCTGAAGCAGAATGCTGTTTCTCAACAAAAAACTTAGGAACACAATGTCACAGGACCGATTGCCAGCATTAGCAATGCTTTCAATTGAGAGAGATTTTGTTATGAAGATCAGCGACTTCAACGCAAAAGTTATCGATAGATTCGCCAGGTCTAAGGAGAGTAGAGCAGAGAATCTGTATAAATAGGCGAGTCATTACTACTTTGTATTTTATTTTTCATTTGTGCACCACCAATAATTTAACCCACCAGCCGCCACTGGTGTGTATGTATATAATGTGTGTATATAATGGGTAAAAGTTTCATTATGATAAATTGCTACTCTCTATGACACTACCAAGTGTCCTTAAATGTGCCAAGAACTTTATATATTACCTCATTAATATAATTTTACTTTTTGTCACATTTTTGGTCAAATTAACAATAATAGAATAATGTTTAGTTTATAAACAAATGTCGTTAAGCACCCTTGATGGTAATGTTCGATAATGCGTTTGGTAATTAAAGGTGGACATTGGAAAAGTAGACGAGGCCATGTGAAAGGGCACCGTCTAATTGCGTGCGTTTCGGTAAGGTAGCCGGCGTGTGTAATCCGAGCAGAGATGCGATGCCCTGTAATCTGTCAAGGATGTCACAGTTTGGCTAGACAGCAGCATCAGAAGGCAGTAATTGTAGCATCCCATGCCTTGGAGAACATGAAAAGGATCTGGAATGAAGGGAGAAGGTTCTGAAAGGCTTTACGCTGCCTCTCATCCTCCCCGCCCCGTCGCTATGAATGAATTTACAAGAGAATTACTCTTATCCCCTTACAAGGGTGCCTGCCTCTCAGGCTACTTGAAGCGTGAGGAGAAATTTAGGGCAAAGCTGATGTCATACCTTGTACCATTAGGAATAATGGGCTAAAGTATCCCGCCCGATACACATTACTAACGTGACAAAAAATGTTAAGTGTATCGTGAGTGTTGGTTGAAAGGGTGTCTACAAGTGTGTGATGTCGCCTGTAATTTGTCTCGACGGAACACATTACTGCGTTCCTTCTCTCTTGATAAGTTAAAAGTCAGAACGAAACGAAAAAGATAACGAGGATCTCCACACCAATTGGAAAGGTTTCAGTTTTAGGTTTGGAAAGCTAAGACATAGAAAATATCGTGATAAAATATTATATGCAATTGCTAATTCTACTAAGGAATAGTATTAAACGCTTTAATATTGCTGAAATTTTTAATTCGTGTCCGCCAACATTAAGTCATATCGAACAATGAATGAAATAATGCTCAACTGAGTACAGGATACATAGAGCTTAGAGTTAGCAGACATTCGTCTTTTAGAATTAAGAGAAAACCTCCAACGTTAACTCATATCGGACGATAAATGAAATGATGTTCAAATGAGTACAGGGCACATAGAGCTTAGAGTTACCAGACATTCATCTTTCATGATAAGAGAAAACCTCCAACGTTAAGTCATATCGGACGACGAATGAAAGATGTTCAAATGAGTACACGGTACATAGAGCTTAGAGCTACCAGACATTTATCTTTCAGGATATGGGAAGACCTCCAACGTTGTCATATCGGACGATGAATGAAATGATGTTCAAATGAGTACAGGGTATATAGAGTTCAGAGTTACCAGACATTCAACTTTCAGGATAAGAGAAAACCTCCAACGTTAAGTTATATCGGACAATGAATGAAATGATGTTCAAATGAGTACAAGGTACATAGAGCTTAGAGTTACCAGACATTCGTCTTTTAGGATAAGAGAAAACCTCCAACGTTAAGTCATATCGGACGACGAATGAAAGATGTTCAAATGAGTACACGGTACATAGAGCTTAGAGTTACCAGACATTTATCTTTCAGGATATGGGAAGACCTCCAACGTTGTCATATCGGACGATGAATGAAATGATGTTCAAATGAGTACAGGGTATATAGAGCTCAGAGTTACCAGACATTCAACTTTCAGCATAAGAGAAAACCTCCAACGTTAAGTTATATCGGACAATGAATGAAATGATGTTCAAATGAGTACAGAGTACATAGAACTTAGAGTTACCACACATTTATCTTTCAGGATAAGGGAAAACCTACAACGTTAAGTCATATCAGACGATGAATGAAATGATGTTCAAATGAGTACAGAGTACGTAGAACTTAGAGTTACCAGACATTTATCTTTCAGGATAAGGGAAAACCTACAACTTTAAGCCATATCGTATGATGAATGAAATGATGTTCAAATGAGTACAGGGTACATAGAACTTAGAGTTGCCAGACTTCATCTTTCAGGAAAAGAGGAAAACCTCCAACGTTAAGCCATATCAGACAGTGAATGAAATGATGTTCAAATGACTACAGGGCACATAGAGCTTAGAGTTACAAGACATTCATATTTCAGGATAAGAGAAAACCTCCAACGTTAAGTCATATCGGACGATGAATGAAATGATGTTCAAATGAGTACAGGGTACATTTAGCTTAGAGTTACCAGACATTCATCTTTCAGGATAAGACAAAATCTCCAACGTTAAATCAAAATATAAATATAGTATAAATATAGGAAAATTCGAACATTTAGCAAGAAATATCTGTGAAATAGTTCACTTCACCTAAAGAGCACTGGATATAAGTTGTGTGTTTCAAGAAGTTCTACAGTTTTGGTGCTGTTTTGCCAATTTTTGCGAAAGTTATAAAGAAGGAAGAGACCTGCTGAGTACACTTCCAGAAAATTCAAGATATCCATTTGATTTGCCATAAACATATCTTAAAACTGGTTTTAATTAACTGAAAAGTGTTGTAATTGTTTGGAAAATTAATACTTTCGAAAAAATGTATAGGGTGTTACTGGTTGAGGGTGCTAAACTGTGTTTATTGTGCCTGATAGTCAGTTACTATAAACATTTTTACCGAAAAGTATACGTTAGTCTATTAATTTTGCATGTCGTAGTTTCTTGATATTAACGGAAAACATCACTTTTATATAACGTGCCCACAAGTCTAAAGGACTTCTTCTGGAGAACGAATGTAGCCGTACAATAGGGGATGGAGTTTCCTGTTGCAGGAAACGTTCTGAAAATACTCGTGGTGATCGATTCTGCAGGTTCATCCGAACGGTTCTAATGGTTTTGAGGCACGAGCTACCTCCCAAGGCTGGGGGTCATTTAGTTGAATTATTTCTTCTAGAGTTTGCAAGGCAGTCTCATGAGTCAATCTAAGCGCAGTAATTTCACTTACATCAAAGTTGTGTTACTTTAAAATACTTCAGAGAACATTTTATTCAGTTTCTGTGGTTCGGACAGTTTCAAATTCTCATTTTCTGTTACATAGAAAGGACATTCACATGTGATTTCAACTGGGACAAATATACATAATTATACAGCAGTATTTTTTGCACGTAACGTTCAAGGAAGTAGCTGGATTAACCCAACAGACCCAGTAGAATTCGTTAAATCTAACGTAACCGAAATATAATTCCATATTTCTGAACACCATACTTTTCTTAAACTTCACAAGGCATAGTGTAAAAACGTCTGCATTATTTAAATATTAAATTTACATTTCTTTTTTAATAAATTACTTCCATTTTATTTGCAAGTTTTGTTTGCTTAATGTAACCGTATGAGAGTATTCCACAACATACCATCATTTCAGAACCCACGCAAATGTTAACCTATACTTACCTTAATACCAGGGCTGTACAATGAAGAATGAATGAAGAATGTTGTTCCTTATCCTGAAAGATGATAATCTTGTAACTCTAAGTTCTATACACCCTCTACTCAATTTAACATCATTTCATTCATCTTCCGTTAAGACTTAACGTTGGAGAACGTAAAAAAAAGGAAAATGTCGAAATGAGCTATCAACAATAAGACCAAGTATGAAAATAAAACAGCTGCGCATCTAGTTATATTTTATGGAAATATTCTTCTGAATTTGAGGTTAAAAGTGACTTAAGTTAATTTAAAGTCGAATAATTAAAGAAATGAGTGAAATTAATCTGTATATTTACTGGAGTGAACATTCCCCAGAATTACTCATTACTAGACGTGGGGAATTTTAACGGAGCTGGACGTGTACACATGAATTTCGGCTGCGGCCCTCCCACGGGGAAAAAAAAGTGATAGCCGCAGATTGCGGCATTAATATCGGCATATAATCAGTGACTGTAATCTCTGGCTGTTGCAGCAGCTTCTCAGTCATTATTGAGCTCCGAGAAGATAGTGTTATACCCTCTGTGTGTGATAGCTGATAACGCCATGCAGTCATAAGGCGCTGCATCACAGCAAATGTTGATTAAACTCAACATAGATGGGACAGGCTGTTAGCAAAATGGTCTTTGGTAATTGATGGACCTACAACGAAAATAAATACCAATCAGTTGTTATGGAAACTCAATGTGTACATCTATTCTAGCACTCGGAAAATTGCAGAGATTTGTTACTTTATGTATAGTGCTACAATCACATGGTTTACCCTACAAATTCCTCACCAGCCTGTATATAGAAAAATGCATATTCTATGTATTTCATATCATTCGTGATAAAGCATTTTTATATCTTTCAAATGAATAATTGACGCAAGCAACAGATCTAAACATGTAAGTCTTAAATTTAGCTAGTTAATACATCGGCCTTTCTTTTTTTCAAAATAAATTAAATCCTCTAATTAAGTCATATCGGACGATTAATGAAATGGACCTCCGATGAGTAGTTACAGGTTCCATAGAGCTTAAAGTTACCACACATGCATCTTTCTGATAAAGGAAAACCTCCAATGTTAAGTCATATCGGACAGTGAATGAAATGATGTTCCCTTTTTCTAAAAAATGAATGTCTGGTAACTCTAAGCTCTATGTACCCTGTACTCATTTGAATATGATTTCATTCATCGTCCGATATGACTTAACGTTGGAGGTTTTCTTTTATCCTGAAAGATGAATGTCTGGTAAATCTAAGCTCTATGTACCCTGTACTCATTTGAACATCATTTCATTCATCGTACAATATGACTTAACGTTGGAGGCTTTCTCTTATCCTGATAGATGAATGGTAATTCTAAGCTCTATGTACCCTGTACTTATTTGAAAATCATTTCATTCATCGTCCGGTATGACTTAACGTTGTTGATTTTCTCTTATCCTGAAAGATGAATGTTTGATAACTCTAAGCTCTATGTACCCTGTACTCATTTGAACATCATTTCATTCATCGCCCGATATGACTTAACGTTGCAGTTTTTCTCTTATTAAAAAACATGAGTGTCTGGTAACTCTAAGTTCTACATACCCTGTACTCATTTGAACATCATTTCATTCATCGCCCGATATGACTTAACGTTGCAGTTTTTCTCTTATTAAAAAACATGAGTGTCTGGTAACTCTAAGTTCTACATACCCTGTACTCATTTGAACATCATTTCATTCATCGCCCGATATGACTTAACGTTGCAGTTTTTCTCTTATTAAAAAACATGAGTGTCTGGTAACTCTAAGTTCTACATACCCTGTACTCATTTGAACATCATTTCATTCATCGTCCGGTATGACTTAACGTTGTTGATTTTCTCTTATCCTGAAAGATGAATGTCTGTTTACTCTAAGCTCTATGTACCCTGTACTCATTTGATCATCATTTCATTCTTCGTGCGATGACAACGTTGCAGGTTCTTTCTTAGACTGAAAGATGAATGTCTGGTAACTAAGCTCTATGTACCCTATACTCATTTCAGCATCATTTCATTCATCGTCCGATGTGAAATAACGCTGGGAGGTTTCCCCTTATCCTAAAAGATGAATGTCTGGTAACTCTAAGCTCTATGTACCCTGTGCTCATTTGAACATCATTTCATTCATCGTCAGATATGACATGACTTTGGAGTTTTTCTCTTATTCTGAAATATGAATGTCTGTTAACTATAAGCTCTCTGTACCCTGTACTCTTTTGAACATCATTAAATCGGTCCTCCGATTTGGCTTAGCGTTGGAGGATGTTAATTTAAAAAAGTATGGAAGGAAAGAACTGCACTATCCTAAGAAGACATGCTCAGGCTCTTTTGAAAGAGATATTTAAATAAGGCTCCAGGAAGAGTCTGTTATTTACATTTGTCAACGTTAGAATAGCTATTTATTAAAATATTAATGTAATTTGTGATAAAACAAAAGAGACGCGTATTCAGAGAAGTGGAATAGATTACATAAAGGCTATGGAAAGCGATCGTGAAAAATGAGGTAGTCATGGAGATGGAAAACAGTTGCGCAACGAGAAAGAAGGAATTGCTGCGAATTATGTATATATAATTTTATCCTAAACACATTTATTGTAAAGTGCAATCTTTAAAATACATGAGGTGTGATTTCACAAATAAAGTTAGTATAATAATTTTTCCGAATGCACAACTTGTGAACGACTAATCGGTAATGCTGGCTGGGTGCAGGTAACCCGATAAAAGAGAATAAAAACCAGAAAATACCAGTAAGTGTATATCAGGTTCACATACCAACACAAAATAAAGAACTTCATCACCCTTCAACGTTCTGAGTGTTTGGAGGATTTCTATGTGTACTGGTGTACAAAGTTACCAACTTTCGACTCGATCTGTACATCCAGTCGTGCATCATAGACATTTATACACGTTTATCTGTGGGAGCAAGTTTTGGCGTGAATGAATGTCGAGTGCCTCGTGACCCGGATCAGCGAATTTGTACAAGATGGCAGTCAGAGAAACTTGGAGGGAAGTAATCACTCTGAGCGGACGACGGAAATCGGAAGTCATAAACTGACACAATGACCAAGCGCAAAGTTTCCTTCTAATGCTTGAGTTAACCGCACTCCAGACATGCAAATTAGCATTCGCTCTTCTGTTGTTCTGGAGTGGATATCGTCGAGAACTCCACTTCATGGTCCGACAGAGGAGCTGCCTAAAGCCCTCTCGGCTTCATTTCTGCAATAGAATTCATTTCTGCGAAATTAAATTAACCAATCTCTGCCACTGAAGCCATATGCGTACCTGCTCCACGAATGGATAACGTTGCACTACGAATAAACGTCAAGACAGTGGAGAATTCACCATAATTTAACGCTTTTTTAACGGGTTAGGCGTCAATTGACATTCAACATAAGGGAAACCTCCAGAAAAAGGCCTTATCCAGATAACTGACCACAATCTCTTGAACGTTGCACCTAGGCTATGTAGGCCGACCGTGTTTTATTGTTCAAGATGCAGTGAAATGTGCTGAAGTTGCAAAGAACCACCACAAGTCACTATAATGCTATATTTTATGAATTCGTGTCATTTGTTCACCCATCCTCTCTACCTCCGTTGAGTTTAGATTTTATCGCTCACAGAGGAATTATTCTTCAACTAGGACAAAATGATTAATTAATAAGAATTTCAAAAACGGTGTAAAACTTCTACTAAAAATAATCCTACAAACAACACATAAGTTTTCAAGCACTAATATTAATAAATCAAGTAGGTAATTATTATTTTTTGTTTGTAAATATTTCGTCTGTTAGAATCTAGTTCTTAAAAAATGTGACGCATTAAAGTTCTTTGACTTGCCTTTCCTTAGCAACTTTTACATTAATTACTGCTGCATTTTTCTTAATTACTATTGTATTATTGTAATTACTAGTGTATTACTCATACTTGTACTACTCATAAGTCGTCTTCCTTTTATTACATTACATCCTCCAACGTTAAGTCATATCGCACGACGAATAACAGATGCTCAAACGAGTACACGGTACATAGAGCACAGTGTTAACAGAAATTCATATCTCAGGATAAGGGAAAACCTCCAACGTTAAGTCATATCGGACGATGAATGAAATGATGTTCAAATGAGTACAGGGTACATAGAGATTAGAGTTACCAGACATTCGTCTTTCAGGATAAGGAAAAATCCCGGAAGAAACCTTATCCAGGTAACTCACCCTGAGCGAGATTCAAACTCGGGACCTCTTGAACATGAGACAGACACGCTACCACCACTCTACCGAGGCGGGTTCTCTCTAACCTTAAGTCATATCGGACGATGAATGAAAGATGTTCAAATGAGTACAGGATACATAGAGCTTAGCGTTACCAGACATTGATCTTTCAGGATAATGGAAAACTTCCAACGTTAAGTCATATCGGATGAAGAATGAAATGATGTTCAAATGAGTACAGGATACATAGAGCTTAGAGTTACCAGACATTCATCTTTCAGGATAAGGGAAAACCTCCAACGTTAAGTCATATCGGACGATGAGTGAAATGATGTTCAAATGAGTACAGGGTGCATAGAGCTTAGAGTTACCAGACATTCATCTTTCAGAATAAGGGAAAACCTCCAACGTTAAGTAATATCGGACGATGAATGAAATGATGTTCAAATAAGTACAGGGTACATAGAGCTTAGAGTTACCAGACATTCATCTTTCACAATAAGGGAAAACCTCCAACGTTAAGTCATATCGGACGATGAATGAAAGATGTTCAAATGAGTACACGGTACATAGAGCTTAGAGATACCAGACATTCATCTCAGGATAAGGGAAAACCTCCAACGTTAAGTCATATCAGACGACGAATGAAATATGTTTAAATGAGTACACGGTACATAGAGCTTAGAGTTACCAGACATTCATCTTTCAGGGTAAGGGGAAAACTCCAAAGTAAACTCATATCGGACGATGAATGAAAGATGTTCAAATGAGTACACGGTACATAGAGCTTAGAGTTACCAGACATTCATCTTTCAGGATAAGGGAAAACCTCCAACTTTAAGTCATATCGGACGATGAATGAAAGATGTTCAAATGAGTACACGGTACATAGAGCTTAGAGATACCAGACATTCATCTCAGGATAAGGGAAAACCTCCAACGTTAAGTCATATCAGACGACGAATGAAATATGTTTAAATGAGTACACGGTACATAGAGCTTAGAGTTACCAGACATTCATCTTTCAGGGTAAGGGGAAAATTCCAAAGTAAACTCATATCGGACGATGAATGAAAGATGTTCAAATGAGTACACGGTACATAGAGCTTAGAGTTACCAGACATTCATCTTTCAGGATAAGGGAAAACCTCCAACTTTAAGTCATATCGGACGATGAATGAAATCATGTTCAAATGAGTACAGGGTACACAGAGCTTAGAGTTACCAGACATTCATCTTTCAGAATAAGGGAAAACCTCCAACGTTAAGTCATATCGGACGAAGAATGAAATGATGTTCAAATGAGTACACGGTACATAGAGCTTAGAGTTACCAGACATTCATCTTTCAGAATAAGGGAAAACCTCCAACTTTAAGTCATATCGGACGATGAATGAAATGATGTTCAAATAAGTACAGGGTACATAGAGCTTAGAGTTACCAGACATTCATCTTTCAGGATAAGGGAAAACCTCCAACGTTAAGTCATATCGGACGATGAATGAAAGATGTTCAAATGAGTACACGGTACATAGAGCTTAGAGATACCAGACATTCATCTCAGGATAAGGGAAAACCTCCAACGTTAAGTCATATCAGACGACGAATGAAATATGTTTAAATGCGTACACGGTACATAGAGCTTAGAGTTACCAGACATTCATCTTTCAGGGTAAGGGGAAAACTCCAAAGTAAACTCATATCGGACGATGAATGAAAGATGTTCAAATGAGTACACGGTACATAGAGCTTAGAGTTACCAGACATTCATCTTTCAGGATAAGGGAAAACCTCCAACTTTAAGTCATATCGGACGATGAATGAAATCATGTTCAAATGAATACAGGGTACACAGAGCTTAGAGTTACCAGACATTCATCTTTCAGGATAAGAGAAAACCTCCAACGTTAAGTCATATCGGACGATGAATGAAATCATGTTCAAATGAGTACAGGGTACATAAAGCACAAAGCTGCCAGATATTTCAGGATAAGGAAAAACCTCCAACGTTGAGTCATATCAGACGATGAATGAAATGATGTTCAAATGAATACAGGGTCCATAGAGCTTAAAGTAACCTGACATTGATATTTTAGGATAAGTGAAGACTCTCAAAAGACGTTATCCAGCCAAATCACCTTGCCGGAGATGCGAACTAGGAGGCTCTTGTATGCGAGTCAGATACGCTACCGCCTACTCTTGAGAGGCGGGCAAACAATACCGTTTTCTTGTATTAGATATAATTTCTTTATTGCGATAGAATGAGGCAGGATTACCAGGCTTTCAGGGATTCTTATAAAACATCTGATAGTTTCATTTTCAGGAAGTTGGCAACTATTGGAAGTCTGCCATTGTGAGGAAAAATCTTGTTTGTAAGCTGAGTTTTTAAAAATATTGAATGCCTTACACACACTAATATTAAACAAGTACGAACTGCTCTGAAATTATATGTGAAGCAAAAGCGAAACGTTGTAATTGTCTAAGGATGTTGCCTGGAAGGGAGAATTTAGTGTGAGGATCCTCTTACTGGACCAGTGGATGACGTTATTTTCACGGTGGAGTAACCGAGTTTCTCGCATGAGATGGCACCAAGGCTGACATACCTCCTGAACTTGTGTTTAAAAAACCACATGCAATTAACAAAACAGTCACATTAGAATTGTAAATTCGTAGCTTCTTCATTCGCAAAAGCGACTTTCCAAATGCTAATCAGCGTCTATCCATACGATAAAAATAAAATAAAAATAAAAAACAATGGAGAAACACTTGGACATGGCTTTGGCTACCTATATAGTTTGTTTTATATACTTTCTACAAACTATGCTTTCTTAAGTGTAATATTTTCTATCTGCTTCTTGTGTTTATAGATAAACCTTTGTGCTCGTTGAAGATACAAGGGCTTAGAGGACACTCAGATACTTAATTTTTTAGAAATCCTGTTAAATACTGTTGAGCACTTTGAATACCAGTTCTGTAATGGTGCTAAAATATTTGAGGAACAGAAGATGTTAGGTCGAACATATTATGACCCTGGGCATCAATTTCAGAAATAAATGTTGTTAAGCCAGCCTTATCGAGTTAGATGTTGTTAAGTCAAGTAGTCGCCGCATTAGACGTTTGGTGGTGCAACTACACTGTCTCTCTTTGATATAAGCTGTTCATACATTTTAGACTAGAAATTTAGACATGAGACATTTTTAGACATTCCTCAAATGCTATTTCAGAAAGTTTATCTGTAGGTACTTCCCAATAATTGGCACTCTTTAATGCCTACTGACAGAATTTTGAGAAGAAGAAACGATCAATGGATAAAATGACGCGTGAAATGATATTCAAATGAGTACAGGGTACATAGAGCTTGGATAAAGGAAAACCTCCAAGGTTAAGTCATATCGGATAATGAATGAAATGATGTTCAAATGAGTACAGGGTACATAGAGCTTAGAGTTACCAGACATTCATCTTTCAGGATAAGGGAAAACCTCCAACGTTAAGTCATATCTGACGATGAATGAAATGATGTTCAAATGAGTACAGGGTACATAGAGCTTAGAGTTACCAGACATTCATATTTTAGGATAAGATCAAAACTCCAACATTAAGTCATATCTGACGATGAATGAAATTATATTCAAATGAGTACAGGGTCCATAGAGCTTAGAGTTACCAGACATTCATCTTTCAGGATAAGGGAAAACCTCCAACGTTAAGTCATATCGAACGATGAATGAAATGATGTTCACATGAGTACAGAGTACATAGAGCTTAGAGTTACCAGACATTGATCTTTCAGGATAAGGGAAAACCTCAAACGTCATTTGGCCCGGGTTCGATCCCAGGCGACCGCAAAGTGAGATTTGTGGTGGACAACACGGCGTTGGGGCGGGTTTTCTCCGGGACCTCCGGTTTCCCCCGCCATCTCATTCCACCGGTGCTCCATCTTCATCTCATGGAATGCCTGCGGTGCCGTATGTAGTAAAAGCGGGCGTTGCACACTACACATTTCATTTCATTTCAAACGTCATTTCGAACGATAAATGAAATGATGCTCAAATGAGTCTACGGTACATAGAGCTTATAGTTACAGGACCTTCATCTTTCAGGATAAGGAAAAGTCTCCATTGTTAAGTCATTACCAACCATGAATTAAATAAAGTTCAAATGAGTACAGGGCATATAGAGTTTATAGTTACCACTCATCTTTCAGGATAAGGGAAAGTCTCCAACGTTAAGTTATATCGGTCGATGAATGAAATGATGTTTAAATGAGTACAGCGTACATAGAGCTTAGTTGCCAGACATTCATCTTTCAGGATAAGGGAAAACCTCCAAAGTTGTCATTTCGAACATTGAATGAAATGATACTCAAATGAGTGCAGGCTATTTAGAGCTTAGGGTTACCAGACATTGAACTCTATGGATAAGGAAGACCCCTGTAAAAAGCTTATCCAGATAACTCACTAGAACGAGATCCGAACTCGGGACCTGTTGAACGTAAGGCAGATGAGCTACCAACAGGCTACAGAGGTGTATAACTGGTAAATTGTAGGAGATAAAGACAATCTTTTAGATTTGTTTGTAAATATATTATTCAACTGAATTTTGAAATATTTAGAGTTTTACTTGCATCAGAAAGGAACCAGTTCTTGAGAAATATTTGCCATCGGTTTCCGTATGAAAGTGGTTCAAAAGTTATATCGGGTAGCGACAAATAATGAAGTTGTGTTCTGTGTAAGAGAAATGTCAACAGAGTTTGGGAGAGTTTTCTGAAAGCAGGTAATACTGCCCTACAAAGGGCTCACCTTAGGCCATGACGCATGTTCCACATTACGCAGCGGTCCTTGAAGGTACGCTAACAGGAAATAACCCCCCTTTCGCCACTTTTTTTACGACATGAGCTTCCGCGGAGCTCTCATTAATGTCATTCATTTTCCGTCGTGTATTACAGAGGAGCCCAGAAACTGTACATTGTACTGGGGCACCCAACAATTGTGCGTGGTCATGCTAATGAAAGGGCACGCATCTGGTCCTAACCCTTTGTCCTGCAGATCGGCTTTCGTCCCTTTTTTCATCTGGTTCGTTGGTAACTGGAGAGCACCTTGCTGTAGGACATGTGTGCAATCGCGTGTATATGGATATGAAATTGGATTAGAGCTAACAGGTTTAAGAGTGTTTAACCCAGTGCGCTCTTTTGTTAAGTTGGCACACACCTGTTTGTATTAATTTTCATTTTTCTGGTCTGTTATGTAACTTGATTACACTTCTTGATTGAGTTATGAGCATGCACGGCAGCGTGGAGAGAGAGAGAGTTTGGCCAAACAAATTGAATTATAACCTCAGTTTGCTTCACTAAATTTCCGAAACACCGTTTTGTTTTACCGCGTCCAGATTGGCTAATACCTGCAGCATTACTGCTTCCTCATTTGTTTTAGCGCGGTTTAGCAAGTTTTCATCATGTACTGCGTTCATCTGCAATTAGAAAACTCTTATTTGATTTCCTTTTATTTAAACGACTCCCCCAAAAGTTTAATCTAATAAACACATGAGGGCTGTTTAGTAAAGAATGATCATAACTTTTTACGGTCATAATTTTTTGCAACAAAATTCAATCTTATTATATTCTATTAACTTAATGTGAAACAAGCAGGCCGTAGTTTCATTGTTGGCACTCCTGGTTCCCGCCTGTGAAAACTAGACAAGTTCAGACATGTTCAGTATCGTCTACCGCTACAATGGAGGTAACACGTGAGGAACAATATACGGCTTTGAAATTCTGCTTTCGTGTCAACAAATCATTAGTTGAGGCCTATACAGTTACAGGAGGCCTATGGAGAGTCTGTTCTTCCCTACAGCACAGCTGGAAGATGGTTTAAAATGTTTAAAGAGGGGAGACAATCTATTTCAAAGGAAGGAGGACCCGGTGCTCCAGTTACTGCTCTTACGGAAGAAAACATCAACACTGCTGCTGCCATTGTGAGAGATGATCGACGAATTACCTTAAGATCACTTTCTGAAATACTGAACATTTCATTGGGTACCACCCACACGTTGGTGGCAGAAACATTACACATGAGACATGTTTGTGCGCGATGGATTCCAAGACTGTTGATTCCCGAACAAAAGGACATCCGCATGCAAGTGTGCATTCAGTTAAAGTTGATGTTAGAGGAAGATCCGGTGTTTCTTTCAAACGTTATCACTTCTGATGAAACTTGGCTACATCATTTTGATCCTGAGAGCAAACAGCAAAGCTCACTGTGGAAATATCCTTCATCACCAACCCCCCAAAAAGCAAAAGTGGTTACTTCTGCTGGGAAAGATATCGTCATATGAATCTTTGATATTCATGGATTGGTTTATCAGCATACTCTACCTGCACACACATCAGTAACTGGACAATAGTACAGGGATGTCCTGAAAATATTGCAACTACATATCAGGTGCAAAAGACCACATTTGTGTGAAGCAGGCTGCATGCTGCACCACGACAATGCGTGGCTGCATAATGCCAGTGTTGTTGCTGAAAATATTGCAAAAATCAACATGTAGTGCATCACTCATCCTCCCTATAGTCCGGATTTAGCCCCATGTGACTTTTTTCTATTCCCTAACTTGAAGAAACACCTTCGTGGGAGGCATTATCCATCATCAGAAGTAGGGGTGAAGGCTGCGGAAGCGATTTTGAAGGATCTCTCAAAAATGGTTTCCAGCATGTCTTTGAAGACTGGAAGAAACACTGGGACAAGTGCATCGCATTCAGGCGAGACTATTTTGAGAAACACCAACAATATTATGAGGATGAGTAACAGTACGTTGTCAAAAAAATTGTGATAATTCTTTATTGAACAGCCCTGGTACTAAAGCACCTTTAGCGGGAAAGGCGAGTTTAGCAACAGAAAACCTTTGCTGTGGCTTCTTGTTCGTGACCAAACTTTCTACGGCACTAACTTGATACTTAGCAGGAGACAATGTGTTTACTTTGCCAACAGCAAAACATAAACGTGATTAGCGGGTTACCGGAGAGAGGCTAAGTGGGTTGGATACATCTTGTTCCTTTTCTCCAAGAGGTATAGTGCTTCAACAACAATTACACGCCCAGAGTCAATAAAGCATACGGAAAACACTCTCTACTGTGCGAGCGTTGCCATGGAAATGGCGCAGGCAGAGGTGACTCTAAGTTCTTACCTTTCACTATACATAGCGTATCTTTTGTTAATATAAAAACATGAGCCCTGTTAGTCATGTAGCGCTTCCACACCATACTCATACGAGAAGTTATGACCCTAAAAACATTCTGATCATTTTGTTATAGAACAGCCCTCGTAGTAGTATTTATTTTCGACATACTTTTACATTATTTGTTATCACAAACTTTCGTAGTACCAAGCCATTTGGAGGTTAACGAACTGAGGATGCACCAATGTGTACGTGGAGTTCCAAATGTTTTTATTCATCGCGCAGTCCAAAGCCGTGGCCTTTCTTAAGGATTTAGTTTTCTCAGCACTCAGAGGAAGAAAATATAAAAAAAATATCTACTCTATGAGGAAGGGATTTATCTCATGGCTTGGCGAGAGCTGAAATGTGGATTTATAAACTTTTCGCTCAGAATGGAAGAAACGTCGTAGTTTTCATCCAGTGCTCTGGGGCCCCACTCTCATTTCACTAGCTCCTAAGCTGATGCCTTTGAGTGACAAAAGTTTGTCTAACAAGGAAACGCCTGTCTTTTAGTTCTTGGTATTTTTATTAATGTCGTATGTTGGCTCGAGGTTCTGGACTACTTAAGGGTTTAGGTTCAGTTTTAAAAATATAGGAGGCTTGATAAAAATTAAAAAAAATAACTGGAATGTTTGAATTTCAGGTTGCTTATAGAGTCATTTAGGACTAACACATTTCTCTCATAGATTGCTTCAAAACGAATTATGCTAGCGATACTAATTCTACCTAAAATGGAGAGGAATTCTGGGACATTATTTACCTCCATAGCAAATGGAAATTGTTCTTTCACACTGGTCGTGTGTAGTCCAAACTTTGGAAAGATAGACTGAAAAATTCAATAAATTTCATGACATGACTCAAGAACCTATAAGACAAATATAGACACAATCCTTACAACTAAACTGGAAAGTCAACAATATAACTGAATATTGTCATAAGACGTCCGTCGTGTAACTCGCAAGAGTTACTCAAAACTCTTCGTAAAATGTGACAAACCCTAATTAACGATTGCATCCATCAATCTACAAAAGATCAAAACAAAATCACAACCCACTACATCCGTCTCCTGGATGAAGACACGTGCATAGAAAAAGAAGACGACCCAAAGAACATTAAAGATAACATGACAAAAGACTTATTGAAAACACCAAGACACCTGAAACAAAACACTGAATACGAAGAGATCATCAAATATCAACGAAAGCAACTACAAGAACACGTAGACCTCCTTCTCGGAATAACTACAAATCCAACTTGAACCTCCACCTCTACTAATAGTTACCAATCTATTAATGTAATAGAGTAAATAAATAAAAAGTATAAATATACAATCCCTTAGAAAAAGCCTGCCATCACAAAAAAGTCTCTCCATCACTAAAAAAAATAAATAAATACATTTTGGCCGAATAGGGCGAAATAAGCCCTGAAGCAGCCTCGGGGGTGCATACATAAAAAAAAAAAAAACAAAAAAAAACACCCTAGTAGTAGCAGTCGGAATTTGAACGGATCTTCTGATTTCCGTCCCGTCGCGAGGAAACCGGAGGTCCCGGAGAAAACCCGCCCCAGCGCCGTGTTGTCCATCACAAATCTCACTTTGCGGTCGCCTGGGATCGTACCCGGGCCGCCTTAGTGAGAGCCAAGCGGTCTAACCACTGAGCCACGGCGGGGCCAGGATGGAGGACATTTTCATTTGCTATAGAGTTTAGAAAGATAGTCAGACTGAAAAATTCAATGCCATAGCCGGGATTTGAAACACGGATCTTCTGGTCGCCGTCCAGCCGCTCTAACCATTGAGCTACTATGGCCAACGTGCCGACATGATATTAAATTCTCCAACTGACCCGTGTTTCTCCCGGTAATCCACTAGGAGTTCTCATAAACACATGAGAGAACTACCTTAATGGCGACTTACTATGCTGTAAGTACTTTAAGGCCCGGGCTTTATAGTAAACCACTAGGAGTTCTCATAAACACATGAGACAGCTACCTTAATGACGACTTACTATGCTGTAAGTACTTTAAGGCCCGGGCTTTATAGTAAACCACTAGGAGTTCTCATAAACACATGAGACAACTACCTTAATGACGACTTACTATGCTGTAAGTACTTTAAGACCCGGGCTTTATAGTAAACCACTAGTAGTTCTCATAAACACATGAGACAACTACCTTAATGACGACTTACTATGCTGTAAGTACTTTAAGGCCCGGGCTTTATAGTAAACCACTAGGAGTTCTCATAAACACATGAGACAACTACCTTAATGACGACTTACTATGCTGTAAGTACTTTAAGGCCCGGGCTTTATAGTAAACTACTAGGAGTTCTCATAAACACACGAGACAACTACCTTAATGACGACTTACTATGCTGTAAGTACTTTAAGGCCCGGGCTTTATAGTAAACCACTAGGAGTTCTCATAAACACATGAGACAACTACCTTAATGACGACTTACTATGCTGTAAGTACTTTAAGGCCCGGGCTTTATAGTAAACTACTAGGAGTTCTCATAAACACACGAGACAACTACGTTAATGGCAACATACTATACTGTAAGTACTTCAAGGCAGCAGTATCGCCTACCGCTGCAATTGAGGTAACACGCGAGGAACAATATGCTGCTTTGAAATTCTACTTTCGTCTCAACAAATCTTCAGTTGAGGCCTATATCATGCTACAGGAGACCCATGGAGTGTCGGTTCTTCCCTACAGCGCAGCTCAAGGGTGGTTTAAAATGTTTAAACGGGGGAGACAATCAATTTCAAAGGAAGGTGGATCCGGTGCTCCAGTTACTGCTCTTACGGAAGAAAACATCAACACTGCTGCTGCCATTGTGAGAGAGGATCGACGAATTACCTTAAGATCACTTTCTGAAATACTGAACATTTCATTGTGTGCCACCCACACGTTGGTGTCAGAAACATTACACATGAGATGTGTTTGTGCGCGATGGGTTCCAAGACTGTTAATTCCCGAACAAAAGGACATTCGCTTGCAGGTCTGCATGCAGTTAAAGTTGGTGTTAGAGGAAGATCCGGAGTTTCTTTCAAACGTAATCACTGCTGATGAAACTTGGCTACATCATTTTGATCCTGAGAGCAAATAGCAAAGCTCAGTGTGGAAATCTCCATCACCAACTCCCCAAAAAGCAAAAGTGGTTGCTTCTGCTGGGAAAGTTATGATCGTCTCATTCTTTGATATTCATGGAATGGTGTATCAGCATGTTGTACCTGCACACACATCAGTAACTGGACAATACTGCAGGAAAGTCTTGAATGCTGCACCAGGATAATGCGCGGCCGCATATTGTTAATGTTGTTGCTAAATATCTTGCAAAAATGTACGTGAAGTGCATCCCTCACCCTCCCTATAGTCCGGATTTGGTCCCATGTGAATGTTTTCTATTCCATGACTTGAAGAAACGTCTCAGTGGGAGGCATTATGCATCATTAGAAGCAGTGGTGAGGGCTGCGGTGGCGATTTTGAAGGATCTCTCAAAAAATGGTTTCCAGCATGTCTTTGAAGACTGGCAGAAACGCTGGGACAAGTGCATTGCATTCAGGGGAGACTGTTTTGAGAAGGACAATCAAAATTATGAGTGAGTAAAGATACGTTGTCAAAATAAATTGTGATTATTCTTTATTGAGAAGCTGTCGTATAAGTGGCAGCGATCTGGCACAGTACTTGCACCACTTGCCTCTTTTTAGAGTTCTCTTTTAAAGAACAGCATGTGTGATTTATAATGAACGAAGCGGCGTTCTGCGGATTCTACCGCCATTCATTTCATCTTCTGCATTATTACCATTGCACCGCCATCCCATTTCTTCACTCACATGCCAGGTGACTCAGCCATGCTCCTTGACAGCATCTCCGTAATACTTGTCAAATCCTCCATATGAGAAAAAAGGAATGGAATTATTTTAATATTTGTACACTTTCAGAGTTATGACTTATAAGGCAATATACTGCATCGTGTTGTAAATAGTTAAAAAGTTATCTAACCTTTTAAAGCTAACTTCCTTGCAGGTCCTCTTCACTCTCGATGACTTTTGGTAGCAGGTAAACGGTAAGAAATAGAAAAGTGTAGAATTTTAGCAACATGACTTACGTGATATATAATTTATTTTTTGTTCACTCAAATATTTCCGTGATATCCTTTGTTATTTATTTAACCTTTTCAATATTTACACAGTCCGCAACGTGGACGAGCGGTTAGACCACTTGACTCTTGCCAAGGCGGTCTTAGTTCGATCCCAGGCGACCGCAAAAGAGAAATTTGTGATGGACAAGAAGATGCTGGGTTGGGTTTCTGCGGGACCTGCGGTTTCCCCCTCCATCATTCAACCAATTGCCCCATTATCATCTTTCCATCCTGGACTTAATTGTCCCTTTATGCCCGCGCCGGCCTCGCCCGACCCAACAATGCCTCGCTACAATACTGTGTCCTGTACCAAAAGAAGTAACAAAAGAAGAACAATATACCCATTTCTAAAAGGTGAAGTACTTGTTCCGTTTTCTATGTCCTGGCCTGCTAAGGAAAATGGAGTACCTCGAATAGCATCAAGTGGATTGAACTAATAGCTCCCTTAAAAATAATTTATGGGAGTATTGCATTTTAAATAGGACTTATATTTAATCCTCATGTATTGTGTGTTGGCCCTTAGTTTAAACCACAGTGTGTTAACCCATGGCTCGACCACCTTGTGCCTAACTGTGTTTAAAATTGGCCAACTTGAAACTGTCTGGCCGTCGTCACATGCATGTTTCAGGGTGGGTAATTTGGTTGCACTGTTTTTGTCGCAGACAGGGATGGGGTCGGCTGGTGTACATATCAAAATATGTATCACTCTGTGAGAGGGGGATAGGTCGCTTGTCCCCTCTGGGGTCAAGTGGTAATAATGCAAGTGGCAGTAACATGGGCATGAAGGGAAAACTCCAGGCACCCTGCAGGAATTTGATTAACTACCGTCCCTAATTGTAAAGAATGCGTAAAGCACACACTTCCAAATATCGCTTCTGCAGGTATTTCTGAGCAAAACTTTTTTGAAACAGTTCATAGCATATAAAGAAAGATCACTATAGCCTACGGGACTCTTCAACCACGAAGTTTTCGCACCATCGGAGTTTACCCGCGTGAGCAAGGCTATTTTCTACATTTAGTTTTGTTGTGTACTTTTTAGTAAAGCTAATTTTTATGACATTTGAATACGAAGCCGACCCCACTGATAGAACTACCCAGAGAGGTGTGGTTCTCTAATTTACGTCACCCAATTTAAAGTCATATCGGAGGATGAATGAAATTCTGCTCAAATGAGTACGGGTTCTACAGAACTTAGAGTTATTCATATTTCAGGATAAGGGAAAACCTCCAACGTTAAGTCATATCGGACGATGAATGAAATGATGTACAAATGAGTACGAGGTACATAGAGCTTAGAGTTACCAGACATTCATCTTTCAGGATAAGGGAAAACCTCCCACGTTCATATCTGATTATCAATGAAATGATGTTTAAGTGAGTACAGGGTGCATAGAGCTTAGCGTTACTAGATATTTATCTTTCAGAATAAGGGAAAGCCTCCAGCGTGGTTCATATTGGACCAGGAATTAAATAATATTTAAATGAGCACAGGGTACGTAGGGCTTGGAGTTAGTAGACATTCATCCTTCAGGATAAGAGTAAAAGTCCAACTTCAAGTAATATCGGGCAATGAATGAAATGATGTTCAAATGACTACAGGATACATAAAGCTTAGAGTTTCTGAACATTCATCTTTTAGGATAAGGGAAAACCTCCAACGTTAAGTCATATCGGACGATGAATGGAATGAATGAAATGATGCTCAAATGAGTCCGGGGTCCATGCAGCTTAGAGTTACCCGACATTCGTCTTCCAGGATAAGGGAAAACCCCGGAAAAATTAGAACTACCAGACATTCATGTTTCAGAATAGGAGAAAAACTGCAACGTTAAGTTATATCGGACGGTGAATGAAATGATGTTCAAATGAGTACATGGTACATAGAGCTTATAGTTACCAGACATTCATCTTTCAGGATAAGAGAGAACCTCCAACGTTAAGTCATATCGGACGATGAATGAAATGATGTTCAAATGAGTACAGGGTACGTAGAACTTAGAGTAACCAGACAATCGTCTTTCAGGATAACGGAAAATCTCCAACGTTAAGTCATATCGGACGATGAATGAAATGATGTTCAAATGAGTACAGGGTACGTAGAGCTTAGCCTTACTGGATATTTATCTTTCAGAATAAGGGAAGGCGTCCAGCGTGGTTCATATTGGACGACGAATGAAATAATGTTCAAATGAGTACAGGGTACATAGAGCTTAGAGTTACCAGACATTCATCTTTCAGGATAAGAGAGAACCTCCAACGTTAAGTCATATCGGACGATGAATGAAATGATGTTCAAATGAGTACAGGGTACATAGAGCTTAGAGTTACCAGACATTCATCTTTCAGGATAAGGGAAAACCTCCAACGTTAAGTCATATCGGACGATGAATGAAATGATGTTCAAATGAGTACAGGGTACATAGAGCTTAGAGTTACCAGACATTCATCTTTCAGGATAAGAGAAAACCTCCAACGTTAAGTCATATCGGACGATGAATGAAATGATGTTCAAATGAGTACAGGGTACGTAGAGCTTAGAGTTACCAGACAATCGTCTTTCAGGATAAGGGAAAATCTCCAACGTTAAGTAATATCGGACGATGAATGAAATGATGTTCAAATGAGTACGGGGTACATAGAGCTTAGAGCTACCAGACATTCATCTTTCAGGATAAGAGAGAACCTCCAACGCTAGGCCATATCGGACGCTGAGCGAAATGATCAAATGAGTACAGGGTACATAGAGCTTAGAGTTACGACATTTTCCTTTCAGGATAAGTAAAAACGCTGGATAAACCTTAACCAGGTAGCTTACCCTGACCGACATTCGAAGTCGGGACCTCTTGAATGTGATGCGGACACGCTACCAGCTATGCTACAGAGGCGGGCATGTAATTAGAAGAAAGGGTGGGTGAGAAAACGAAGAAAGTAAAACTTTGGGTTGAATACGTACTATTTTCAGGGTTGCATTTAATTTCCTTCAATTGCTGTGAACCGTGATGAGACGTCAAGAAAATAAAGTATTAGATAAATTCTGTAACATTTTTCAAGCGTTAATACAAAAATTAAAAACTTTAAATGAAAGATTCGATGTGTTTTGTTACCTCATGCGAACTGCCAACTTTGTCACCAATTCACTCCGATTTTGCAACTTATGTGGAGGTATAACTCTTTACATATTCTAAGCACTTAGTAATCATTGTGTGCTAGTGAGATGAATGCCTAACATAAACTAAATGGCAGATTCTGTTGAGAGAGTCTAACTTGACATTCCTAAAATAACTACCATGCATTATTAGGTTAGCATGTGAATGTGGGTTATGGACGCAGTCATTTAAAAAAGAAGTAAAAATGGAGCATCGGGTATTGCAAGGGGAACCTGATTATTGTTCGTTTTATATCGCCATTAACATGGTTCTGTACCTAATGGAGTTTCGTGTAATAACAATGGGTGGCTGGCAGTAATTGTTTTCACCAGAATGTCTTCTTTGTATTGTTTGCCGTAAATAGCAGGCCCAATCCAACAGTGCGTCAACTGCAAATACAGTAATGGCGTTGAACGTTTACCTACAAGTTTATTAACTGTCACACGGACAGAATTAGCAATAAAAAAACAAAAGGAAGATAAATGCATTTTAGGTAAATACCCGTTAACAAATACAGCTACATCAATGTCACAGTGTCGATAGTGTTTTTTTTTTTTTTTTTTTTTTTTTTACAATGAAAATAAACGGGAGAGAATGAAAAACTCCAGCTGCTGTTTTCAACTCATCCTTCCGGCTCTAAAAAAGTAAATAAACATTCAAATCAGAGTGCATACAGTACCGCAGTCTGTGTAGTCAACGCGAGTGCAGTTGCCTCACAAAGGAAACAGACCGTACCGGGTCTCCACACTTCATAAATGGAACACTGTCGTTGAGGACCAATAGCAACCCTGATTTTCTCGAAGCGACAGTCGCATGTTTACTCCACGTGGAGTCTCAGTTGCCAAAGTTCCAACTTTCAGCTGATCTGTTTCATTACGTGCAGAAATTCGTTGTATGTCACGATGTGGAGACCGTGGGAGGCAAATGCAGTGGTAAATGCAAATGAAGTAGCAGATGACTTTCAGTCAAGTGAAGACAATAGTGTGAATGAATTGGAAAGTGTTGCTGGGCCGAGTTATGTTACTGAAGAAGCCATAAAAAAAAAAAAAAAAAAAAAAAGTTATAACGGGAACTATTTCTAAGCAGATTCAAACGCTTGTTTTGAACACATATAAATATGTGCTGAAAAATAATCTTGGTAAGGGGTCATGCAATGAACCTGATGATAAATTCTGGGTATTCACAGAAATACAGTAAAAAAATTGTGACGAAAGGAATACCAAAGACGCCGATCAAGTGTGAAAATAAAAGGAAACGTGTCTCTTAAGTGGATAATTTTCCTTGCGATTTAATTCGCCGAGGAATTTATAGATTCTATGCAAAAGAAAGGGCACCAACCTTAGATCAATTGGTTGCTTATTTGCAAGAAATTTGTGATTTTCCTTATGGGCACTGCACTTTGCGCGATCTCCTAAAGGAGCTGGGTTTGAAGTACCGCATTTTGAATAAGATAAGGGTTATTATGGAATCCAATAGAATTGTAGCTTTATATATAGTCAAGTGAACACTGAGTACCCCTCTAATGACCAGGGAGTTACCCAGCTGTCCCAAAAGAGCGCCCGGCGCCTGAGTGGGGCTTTCCATAGGACAAGACCTAGAGACTAACAGCCCCCCGCCCATCTCGTCCTATAGACTCAAGACGGGATGCACGTGGATACGCCACTTACGCGCGCCAACCCCGAAGGGGAAGGCTACCGATTAACCTCGGTAGGGTCGCCTGGTGACCTAGCACACCTTCTACTAGCTATGCAGGTTAGCTCGTGGGAATTTATCGCTTCCCTCAACCCCGTCCGGAGACGGATATCGGGAACCACTACCCCATCGAGTCCAACCCCATCCGAACGGCTCCCATTAAGGGAGGGCCTCGAATGTTCGGCCGGAAGTTCCTCTAGTAACGTAAGAGTTACCACGAGAGCTAGGGGTCCGCAGCGCCCGCAACACGGCAGCTGAAGCGGATGGATTCACTCCCCTACGGGGAATGGACATAAGATAATTTGTTTAGACGAAACCTCGTACGATACCCATGACGTATCGAGAAAGGTGGCAACCTTGCAGAAAGGACTGGGAGAAGGAGGTTCGGGGATGTAAAACGATTATAAGGGTTCGTCAAAAGAGGCGGCCAAATTGTACTTGCGTTAACTAAACAGACTTTACATTCTGTACAGGTATCTTGGCCCGCCTCGGTAGCGCGGTGGTAGCGTGTCTACCTCACGTTCAAGAGGTTCCGGGTTCGAATCTCGGTCAGGGTTAGTTACCTGTGTAAGGCTTTCTCCGGGGGTTTCCATTATCCTGAATAATGAATATCTGGTAGCTCTAAGCTCTATGTACCCTGTACTCATTTGAACATTTCATTCATCGTTCGATATGACATCGTTGGAGGTTTTCCCTTATCCTGAAAAATGAATGTCTGGTAACTCCAAGCTCTATGTACCCTGTACTCATTTTAACATTTCATTCATCGTTCGATATGACATCGTTGGAGGTTTTCCCTTATCATGAAAGATGAATGTCTGGTAACTCTAAGCTCTATGTACCCTGTACTCATTTTAACATTTCATTCATCGTTCGATATGACATCGTTGGAGGTTTTCCCTTATCATGAAAGATGAATGTCTGGTAACTCTAAGCTCTATGTACCCTGTACTCATTTGTACATTTCATTCATCGTCCGATATGACATCGTTGGAGGTTTTCCCTTATCATGAAAGATGAATGTCTGGTAACTCTAAGCTCTATGTACCCTGTACTCATTTGTACATTTCATTCATCGTCCGATATGACATCGTTGGAGGTTTTCCCTTATCATGAAAGATGAATGTCTGGTAACTCTAAGCTCTATGTACCCTGTACTCATTTGAACATCATTTCATTCATCGTCCGATATGACATCGTTGGAGGTTTTCCCTTATCATGAAAGATGAATGTCTGGTAACTCCAAGCTCTATGTACCCTGTACTCATTTGTACATTTCATTCATCGTCCGATATGACATCGTTGGAGGTTTTCCCTTATCATGAAAGATGAATGTCTGGTAACTCTAAGCTCTATGTACCCTGGACTCATTTGAACATTTCATTCATCGTCCGATATGACTTAACGTTGGAGGTTTTCCCTTATCATGAAAGATGAATGTCTGGTAACTCTAAGCTCTATGTACCCTGTACTCATTTGAGCATCATTTCATTCATCGTCCGATATGACTTAACGTTGAAGGTTTTTCCTTACCCTGAAGGATGAATGTCTGGGAACTCTAAGCTCTATGTACTCTGTACTCATTTGAACATCATTTCATTCATCGTCCGATATGACTTAACGTTGGAGGTTTTCCCTTATCATGAAAGATGAATGTCTGGTAACTCTAAGCTCTATGTACCCTGTACTCATTTGAGCATCATTTCATTCATCGTCCGATATGACTTCATGTTGGAGGTTTTCCCTTATCCTCAAAGATGAATGTCTGGTAACTCTAAACTCTATGTACCCTGTACTCATTTGAACATCATTTCATTCATCGTCCGATATGACTTAACGTTGAAGGTTTTTCCTTACCCTGAAGGATGAATGTCTGGGAACTCTAAGCTCTATGTACTCTGTACTCATTTGAACATCATTTCATTCATCGTCCGATATGACTTAACGTTGGAGGTTTTCTCTTATCCTGAAAGATGAATGTCTGGGAACTCTATGCTCTATGTACCCTGTACTCATTTGAGCATCATTTCATTCATCGTCCCATATGACATCGTTGGATGTTTTCCCTTATCGTGAAAGATGAATGACTGGTTACTCTAAGCTCTATGTATCCTGTATTCATTCGAACATTATTTTAATCATCGTTAGATATGACTTCGTGTTGGAGGTTCTACCTTATCCTGAAAGATAAATGTCTGGAAGTTGGTCACCGTGTTTAGGTATACCAGATTATTCAGTTAAATATACATCAAGTAACATATGATTTCCAACGGCAACGAAGGTTTTGTCGAAATATATAGTATGCCATGTTATTTACTGTAAGATTTGGTCAGATTTTATTGCAACAGAGTGTGATCACGTCCATTTGTCCACCTAAATGGCAATTTTGTGTTACAAACCGATTTAGAAGTGAAGAAGACGTCTGCTTGTGGGGTGGTTGTTACATAGCACATAAAGATATTCTTAGAAGCACAATAATTGTTGCAAAATATACTGCAGAGACCCCCAGAAGCTGTAAAGGTGAATAAACCGAATCTAACACACAAGTATTTTCAGATACGTCCACATATAGGGAACAAAACAATGGAATTACGTGTCCAATGGTGAACAATTTGGTTAAACAAACGAATGACGTTTTATATACAGCTTAGGAAAACAAGATAAAAAAATTAACACCCTCAGCGGTTATCTTCCTTGCTATCACTGTCAAACAAGAGATATACCGCCGTTATGTTTCAACTCTCGGCTAACAGATGGCGACCAACTCATCCGCTTTTACTCCGGGGAATTCCCCTCCACGTTCTCATTTGGTTTAGGCTGACGTAGTTCCCAGTCTCCCAGGAAGGCATTGCAGGCGAGTGCCCTTTTCTGATTACGCTCTGTGAGTAATTTAATTTCTGAGCCGTATTTTCCATATTTAGCTTCCCAACAGCATCGTCTCGTTTACTTTGTAATATATTACTGTAATCCACAAACATTAATATGAAGGTATTTTTTGTGACTGCGGAGGATGATTTTGTATGCACTTTGAAATCCCCTTAAAAATCCAACCATCTAGTGCAGGCTTTTTAGTGTGTGCTTTTTATCACATGTTAAATCAACACAAAATTATAAAAAAATAAAAAAAAAATTAAGAAAAACTTGCGTTTGTCTCGTAAATGCACCCTCATAGCAGCTAGAAAGCACCACAAAATAGTTGTTAGAATAAATAAGTAGATATTTTCCCTCCTATCAGCTGATAAGTGTTTTACTACATCGCCAAGATACGCACAACTTAATACAAGATGGGCGGAACGAAAGCTGGCCATAAAATACTCAAACAGCCGTTCACACTTTTGCGTTAAAGTTGGCAAACCTGTTTGTTACTCCTATTGTGTATGCACAAGATTGTTTCCCAAAATGGTTGATTTCACTCCACAAGAAACCATCTATGGCTGTTATATACTTTTTCTTCTTTTTAAAATAATGTCCTCCAACCTTTTGATATCGGACGCTAGCTTAGAATTCAAATTAGTACACGGTACATAGAGCTTAGAGTCACCAGACATTCATCTTTCAGGATAAGGGAAAACCTCAAATGTTAAGTGTTACCAGACCATGAATGAAATGATGCTCAAATGAGTACAGGGCACATAGAGCTTAGAGCTACCAGACATTCATCTTTCAGGATAAGGGAAAACCTCCGACGTTAAGTCATATTGGACAGTGAATAAAATGATGTTTAAATGAGTACAGCGAACATAGATCTTGAAGTTACCAGACATTCATCTTTCAGGATAAGTGAAAACCTCTAACGTTAAGTCATATCGGACGATGAATGAAATGCTGTACAAATGAACAAAGGGTACATAGAGCTTAGAGTTACCAGGCATTCATCCTTCAGGATAAGGTAAAACCTCCAACGTTGTCTTACCTGACGATGAATGAAACGATGTTAAAATGAGTTCAGGTTCCATAGAGTTTAGAGTTACCAGACATTCATCTTTCAGAATAAAGAAACCTCCAACATTAGGTCATATCGGACGATGAGTGAAATGATGTACAAATGAGTACAGGGTACATAGAGCTTAGAATTACTAGACATTCCTCGTTTGGGATAAGAGAAAACCTCCACCCGGACGATGAATGAAATGATGTTCAAATTAGTCCGGATGTTATGCTGATAAAGTGTGTTTTAAGACGGTGTTATGAAGAAACAATCCCCAAATTTCTCTTAAAGTGACAAATGAGTCCATGAATTTGTTTCTTTAGCAAAGAATGGTTCAGTCAGGTAACCATTTATCATGTTTCGATGATGCACCTGCAGCGCAACGGATTCCACATTAATGCATCAAAGGATTAACAAAATGAACTGCATGTAGTTGGCTCGTATTGCACGTTGGCAACACTGAATGGAACCACTGCTACCACCTCGTTCCTCTGAATGCATGTTTTATTACCCCCAGCAGCTGAACAGCCATTTTGTATATTTACCAAGCAAACCTAAATAATACGTAGCGCTGCAGAAGGACAAATTCACGCCATTGTTTGGCAACAATGTGTGATCATTAGATCCCATTTGTGAAAGCAAGCCGGGGCGGGGATTTAGCGTTAATGTACGTATTATGTTTGGAAGGAATACAGCAGGAGATTTACGTTAGCTGTTGCGATTTTATCCACTATTTTTTCAAAGCGGAACCGCGGTGAAGGGGTTGGCAAATTGGCCTCCCCTGCTTCATCAGGAAGGGGTGGACTTCGCCCCTTCACATGTCCACATCAAGTTTTCGCTGACAGCATTTCAATTCGTTACGTTTTCCCCCGTTGTATAAATCTGTTTTGGAGCATCTTCCGTTCGGAGAGTAAATTAAGGCGTTTCGGAGAGGGGAGGAGCTCTTCGAAAGCACATAAGGGCCAATTTCCATTGTTATGGCAGTTACTCATAGCATCCGCTCACGTGTTCGTGCAACACATGCTTTCAATTTGCATACAAATACGTAACGGTAACGAACTGGATTTCTAGCGAATTTTATTCCCATGTGTTTCTTGGCATGTTCTCTCGACGTATTATGTCAGGGGAATACCCAACTGTTCAACTTTGTACTAAGTAACTTCATCACTGTCTTTCTTGACAGTTTAGTAGACACCCCTTCCAAGAAATATTAATAGGAATAAGACGACATGAGAGATTCTAGCATCCACAAATCCATTACATATAGTCTACTAAATTTTTCGATATATTGGTGTGTACGGGAGGTGTGGTAAAGTTTTAATTATCACCCTTTAAAAAATACGTACCTTTACTCATCCTCATAATTTTGTTGGTGCTTCTCAAAACAGTCTACCCTGAATGCGATACACTTGTCCCAGCGTTTCTGCCAGTCTTCAAAGATATGCTGCAAACCATTTTTGAGATATCCTTCAAAATCGCTTCCGCAGCCTTCACCACTGCTTTTAATAACACTAGGGAACACGTTTTTTTTTTGCACCCGAAACAAAATAGGCTAATTCTTATGCAAAATGACTCGCTGATTCCAAAAATGCCTCTGAAAATGCTGTATCACGTAACATTTTTGAGATATCCTTATTCTTTTATATAACATTACAGAAATGAGGTATGATACCAACTCATATTGACTTAATTTAAAATAATAGCCATTGACTCTTCTAAATACAGCTTAAAGGCAGTGTTGCTTCATAATGGCAATTTACTACCTTCAATATCTTTATTTCATGTCATAGGAATGAAGGAGACATACGATTCCATGTCCATCATTTTAGATGCTATTAGTTATCAAAACCATGGATGGGAAATTTGTAGTGACTTCAAGGTAGTTGCATTGCTAACGGGACTGCAGGGAGGTTTCACAAAATATTGCTGTTTTTTGTGCTTATGGGACAGTAGGGCAACTGACAAGCATTTTATAGTGAAAGAGTGGGAGAAAAGGGAAGACTATACCCCTGGAGCAAGCAATGTTAAGTATGTGTCTCCAGTACAGCCAATGAAGTTGGTTAATGAAGAATTTTGTTAAAGGTTTGGACAAAAGTGGAAGTGCTTTTGAGTATTTAAGAAGTATCTTTCCCAAAATAGGTGAATCTAAATTGAAGGAAGGTATATTTGTTGGTCCTTAAATAAGACTACTTCTTAAAGACAGTGTTTTTTAATCAAAGCTTAAACCTGTTGAACTGGCAGCATGTAAATCATTTAAATCAGTGGTGGAGGGCTTCCTGGGCAATAACAAAGAAGAAAATTATGAAACTTTAGTCTCAGAACTATTAAGGAGCTACAAAGAAATGGGTTGCCATATGTCACTTAAAATCCACTTCTTGCACTCTCACCTTGATAGTTTCCCTACAAACCTAGGAGCTGTAGTAAGTGATGAGCAAGGTGAGCGTTTTCACCAGGACATTTCTGAGATAGAAAGACGTTACCAGGGTATCGCTGGGATTCAGCCATGTTGGGAGACTATTGTTGGTTCCTCAAACGGGAGAGTCAATACAAAAAAAAAAAAAAAAATCAACAGTGAAACACTTCTGAGATAATTCAGGTATTGGTTTTCATCATTATTTGTGTTTATTTATTTTAATAATAATTAATAATAATAATTATTATTTTCAATGTCATTTGGCAATAAAACACTATTATTTTCAATTAATCAAATATGAGTTATGACATCACACTTCTGTAAGTTTTCATAAAAAATTATGTATAACTAAAATAGTTACGTGATACAGCATTTTAGGGGCGTTTTTGGAATCAGCAGAGCAGTTTACATAAGAATTTGCCTATTTTGTTTCGGGTATATATTTTTTTTTTTTTTCGGTGTAATGGATAATGCCTTGTGGGTACCAGGATGGAACTCTCTTTGAGTCAGCCCATCCCAGGGTGTGGCGACCCTGCCCTTTTGTGAGCCCCAGGTCCCACTGGCCCGGTGGGTAGTACCTGATGATGGCCCCGTCAACAGGGTACGTGGGGGGGGGGGTAGGTGAAACTCCAAAGCCGTAGTGAAGGCAATTCACCTAGGGGAAGGAAACCCCAAAATCAAACCCTACATGCAAATGGCTGTTAACCCCTTCATGGAATTATTATCTTACTCAAAAGTCTCACAGAATACAGCCGGACGGAACTACTGGAAACCAACCACAGTGATTGAAAAAGGCGTCTCGATTTGGTAGGAAAGATATATTAAAGATTGGAACGTGGAATGTCAGAGGGTAATCTACTTTAAGAGAACACTAAAAGGTAAAACAAGAAGAGAAACTCAATTAAAATTTTATTTTCTCATGGCACTCCCTGTCTTGCTATATGGAAGCGAGACATGGACGTTAAGAAACAAAGATTTTAGTAAAATACAAACAGCAGAAATGCGTTTCATAAGATCTGTTAAGGGATGACAAAGGAAGATCAACTTAGAAATGAAGACATTAGAAATGAATTAAACATCGATTCTGTTTTATTAAAATTAATGGAATATAGAGAAAATTGGCTCCAACACTTAGGAAGAATGACTCCAGAACAGAATGACTCACTAAATAAATAATGCAATATAAACCGAAAGGACGAAGATCAATAGGACGACCTAGGAAATGATGGATCGATCTGAGACCGGAACAGGCTATAGCCTAATTCATGGAGGTAGAAGAGGAAGAAGGCCACCCACGAAGGCGTTTCTTCAGGTTAAGGAATAGAAAGAAGTTACATGGCGCTAAATCTGGACTATAGGGAGGGTGAGGGATGTACTTCACGTCGATTTTTGCAGGATATTCAGCAACAACATTGGCAATATGCGGCCGCGCATTATCGTGGTGCAGCATCCAGCCTGCTTCACGGAAATGTGGTCTTTTGCGCCTGGTACGGACTTGCAATGTTTTCAGGACATCCCTGTAGTATTGTCCAGTTATTGATGTGTGTGCAGGTACAACATGCTGATAAACCATTCCATGAATATCAAAGAATGAGATGACCATAACTTTCCCAGCAGAAACAACCGCTTTAGCTTTTTTAGGGGTTGGTGATGAAGGAGATTTCCACACTGAGTTTTGCTGTTTGCTCTCAGGATCAAAATGATGCAGCCAAGTTTGATCAGCAGTGATTACGTTTGAAAGAAACTCAGGATCTTCCTCTAACATCAACTTTAACTGCATGTTACCTCCATTGCAGCGGTAGGCGATACTGAACATGTCTGAACTTGCCTGGTTCTCACAGGCGGGAACCAGGAGTACCAACAATGAAACTACTACGGCGTGTTTGTTTCACATTAAGCTAACAGAATATAATAAGATTGAATTTTAGTGCGAAAAATTATGACCGTAAAAAATTTATGACCATACTTTATTGAAGACCCCTCGTATGATAGTTTGTGTTGATATGTGGTTGTTAATTCTTGGTTTACACATTTTTCCCAGCGTTTCCTGACCTTAGCAATACCTTGATTGTAGAAGTCTGCAGGGATCGCTTTAAACCACTCTTCCACTTCATTCATGGCGTCATTTGTTTTGTCTAATCGGCGACCACGCAACGGATTCTTCATTTCCGGAAACAACAAAGAGTCACTTGGTGCGAGATCTGGCAAATAAGGCGGATGCTGTAAGATCTCGAAGCCACATTCCCTTGTTTTGTCAACTGCAAATTGAGATGAATGAGCTGGTGCATTGTCAGACAGAAGACGAACAACTTTGGAGAGCATACCGCATCGTTTCTTAATCAGAGCTGCTCGTAACTTGTCCAGAAGATTGCAGTAGTATCTGTCAGTGATGGTTTGACCTTTGGCAAGATAATCTGTAAGGATGACTCCACGACAGTCCCAGAAAACTGAAAGTATGAATTTCCCAGCTGAACTTTGCACCTTTGCCTTTTTGGGAGGTGGGGAACAGGCATGTTTCCATTCCATGCACATGGTTTTTCTATCTGGATCATACTGATACATCCAGCATTCATCCTGTTCCAACAGCATCAACATCTGTCTTGAAAGGTCACGCCGTGTTTGCTTTTGGAAAGGGGTTAACAAACGTTGAACCCACCGTGCAGACACTTTAGACATGTACAGTTCGTCATGAATGATTTTCTACACACTACCATAGCTAAGATGTGTCTCATTCATGATCATTTGGATGGTTGCTCGTCTGTCTTCCAGTATTAAGCACTCCACTTTCTTCACTGTGACAGCTGACGGTCTACCAGCTCTTGGCTCATCTGTCTGGGACATGTGACCAGTTTCAAAATTCCTTTTCCACCTCACAATAGTGTCATACGATGGGCTATCATTTCCCTAAACAGTCGTCATCTCTTCATGGATTTCCTGGGCAGTTTTGCCCTTCAAATGCAGGAACTTGATCACACTAAGAGCCTCAATTTTCTCCATCTTACACCTCAGTCACTTCTGGCACTCACTGTAAAAAACTAAAGGACACAAAGTACTTCAACATTAATTCCCGAGGAATCAATGACACTGAAAAATTCACATCACTCTAGCATAAAAACTACGACACCCAGTCATAACATGTATTTTCCATATTAGCCTAGCTGTCAAGTGTTCAGCTGATCATATTTTCCAACGGATGACAATGTTTATGCGAGTTTTAATCAATCCTCCCAAAAGCAGGTTGAATGGTCTGGTGCAGTCACAACTCCTGAAGCTCGTGTAACTTAATGTAGTATTAGAACATAGGATTAATTGAGCCAGATGGCTAGGCATGTGTGGAAAATAAGGCTGTAGCAGTCAGGTACCAGCAACGTGAGCATCTGGGACAGTGATTTTGCATAGTTTAGTTCCCTGCCATATCACTATGCACGCTGCGAGCGCTCCCTGTTACCAGAGGATCTCAGTTGTGCTCATTTAGCAACAGATGACAGCACAGACACTTAGTCGCATTGTTTCCAAAGGTAGAAGCAAATATACGAAGTATAGGTAAAAGGTAAGCAAAGCTATATATTTCTTATCGTACTTTTTAATTTTGAAACTAATGATGATTCTGAAAAGGATAAATTAACAATATTTCGGAAATTATTTCCAATTGGATCAATGTTTCTCGTACTTAAGGACTTTCTATTAGGGTATAACATCTGAAACGCGAAAGCAGCATTTTGAAACGAATGATGGTTCTGAAAAGGATAAATTAACAATATTTCGGAAATTATTTCCAATTGGATCAATGTTTCTCGTACTTAAGGACTTTCTATTAGGGTATAACATCTGAAACGCGAAAGCAGGTACCTCTTCCGAGCGCTGGTAATCCCGGTGATGCTATATGCCTGCGAGATCTGGGGCATGGCAGCAGACAGCTGTTTAGCATGGCTTCAACGTGCACAGAATAAAGGACTGCGGTCTATTTATTCTGTGGGACGTGATTTCCCTACCAGGTTGCTCCACGAAGCATCAGGTCTTCCATACGTGGAGGAGGAAATTAGGCGCCGGGCTTCAAAATTATACGCAAGTTTACCATCTCACAGAAGCGCCCTTGTCAGATCATTGGGAAATTATGACCCCACTAGACGCCGATCTAGACTGCATCGGGTCCCCCGTATGGCATGCGGGCACCCTAGATAACACAGGAGCTAAACCTATCAGCAGCTAAAGCTGAGCTCCTCATAATTCTTCCAAGCTGTTTGGCATCTAAATTTCTCCCCAACTAAATTACAAAATATTTAAAACAAAACAAAATGGGTGCTAAGTACTGCATCCTCTCCTTCAACCCGAAGGTACTTTGGTAACCTCAAAATTGA